>CM035428.1:70212227-70772227 GCA_020310875.1 Ceratopteris richardii | reverse complement strand
AAACTTGACAAGGTAAACTATCAACCTTTGAAGTTTAGGATGTCAAACTACCACATGGGATAGGGCCTTTGGGGTTTAATCAGTGGGACTCATCCAAGACCTAGCTTGGGGGAAAAACCAACTAGTGACCAACTAAGGAATTTAGGGACTGGAAAGAGCATGATAGAAGAGTTATTTTCATTCCTTCACAACACTTTAGCAAGAGTATGATAGGAACACATTCAAGACCTAGAGTCAAGCATCAGAGTTGGGGAAACCTTGAAGAGGCTACACTATAATAGTACTAATACAAGGAAGATTCAATTAAATAATGAGTCAAACAATCTAAAACACCTAAAGGAGTAGCATCAATGACTTCATTCTCAATCAAGGTAAGTAGTGAAGACTTCCCTACAAGAAGAGTGCATACATCAGACACCATCCACTTAAATTGGTCAAGGCAAATGTATGGGGACCAACCAAGGACCAAACCCTAGGAGGGAATAGGTATTGTATCACTTTTAAAGATGATTTCACTTCCATGGTTTGTATCTATTTCATAAAGCAAAAAATGAAATGTGTTTCAATGCTTTAAAGTCTTCAGAACTATGGTTGAGAAGGAGACAACAAACTACATGAAGGATCTAAGATCTGATGGAGGGGGAGAGTACTTCTCTAATAAATTTTTAGATTTTCTTTGGGATCAAGGCATCAAAAGAAAAGTGAAATGTAGGTATAAGCGGCAACAAAATGAGGTTCTAGAAAGGAAGAATGGGTACATTACAAAAAGTGCTAGGGCAATGTTGAAAAAATGAATGTGCCCAATCAAATTTGGAGTGATGCAACCAATACAACCATGCATACCTCATGAATAGGGTTCAAGATCCAAGAATACGCAAATCAAAACCTTATCAAGCTTGGTATGGTAACGAGCCAAACCTCATCCACCTAAAAATATATGGTTGTACATGCTCTATTCATGTTTGTAGTGAGCTAAGGCTTAAGTTTCAAGCTAAATCAGAAACATGTTTCTTCATTGGATATAAAAATGCTCAAAATGGGCTTCATGTGCTTCAATCCTAACACAAAAAAGCTAAAATTTTCAAGAGATGTAGCTTTTGATGAGCTACTTCCATGGAACAAGAAGGTAAAGTATTTGTAGGAACATGAAGATGATTGAGCTAGACATGAAAAAGTTCAAGTTCAAACAAGTATTGAACTCAAGGGTCATCAAAGCACAATTTTAGAAGATGAAAATCATAATTCAACACCTTGGAAAGGAGCAAGAATAAATTCAACATCAATTCATTCAATATAAACGAAAGAAAAGCTTGTGGAGCTAGATAAAGAGGGAGTTTAAGTGGAAGATGAACACATGGAGAATCTTCATATGTACCAAAACATAATCCAAGGAGTAGAAGGTTCATACCTCCAAAAGTTTAAGAGAGGAAGTCCCTATGGAAAGGATATCATGTAAATAATTTCACATATGATTCATTTATAGCAACTCATTATGCTTATATGAATAAAATTGTAGAGGATTATGAACCTACATGTTTTTGAGAAGCAAAGGGATATATAGAATGGAAGGAATCTATGAAGGAAAAGATTCAAGATTTTGAAGAAAAACAAAACTTGGAATCTTTTGCCAAGGATGGAAGGCTTGAAAGTGATTGGAAGCAAGTGGGTCAACAATGTAAGGTGGAAAGTGGCTAGGAGTATCTCTAGGTACAAAGCAAGGCTTGTTGCAAAAGGCTTTGTACAAACATATGGAGTCGCTTTGAGGAAAAGCTCAGCTCCATGCATAAAAAGAGCCCCATGAGAATCTTAATAGCTATGGGATCCAACAAAGGATGGAAATTATACCAATCACAAATAAAGAATGTAGTCTTCAATGGAGACTTGGAAGAAGAAGTGTATACTGAGCATCCACAAGGCTTTGCAAGTAGTGAGTTTCCTACACATGTTTGTAGGTTGAAAAAGGCTCTTTATGGCCCACCACAAGCACTAAAGGCATGGAATTATATATTAGCAGAGTATCACATCAACTATGGATTATAAAAGAAAGTAATGTAGAACACTCTCTCTTCATGAAATAAAGAGGTGAACTAGCTTCTCACATCTATGTGTATGTAGATTATCATGGTAATTACACAAAATCAATAGAAGACATCGAATCCAAGCTAGCTAAAGAATTTAAGATCCAAGATCTTGGGGAGTTGAGGAGTTTTCTTGGCATTGAAGTTGTTTAAAAATAGGATGAAATCATGCTGATGCAAAGGAAGTACCTTCTAGGTGTACTTGAAAAGCTTGGCATGCCAAAATTGCAAGCAAATATCCAATCAAAATGAAGGTCAGTTTGAATCTGCATTCTAGTGATGGTAATCCTCTCAATGATGACACTTTGTACATGTCTATTTCTAGATCGCTCAATTATCCAACCATCACAAGACCCGATGTCGCTTATGGAGCAAGGTTCTTGTCACAATTCATGCATAGTCCAAGGACCACTCACTTGTTTGTAGTGAGGATAATGATTAGGTACTTAAAAGGTAATATAAATGAAGTAGTATGCTATGCATATTATGATTTGCAATCAGGGCATACTTTGATGGAGATCGCGTTGCAAGAAGATAGAAGAACAACTAGTGATTATTTACCAATGCTTGGCAGAAGCAAAGCCATATGTTGGATGTCAAAGAAGGAGTCTAGAGTGTCTTTATCATCTATAAAGGCTAATTATAGAGCACTTGCACAATTCCAATTTGAACGCATGTGTCTTGAGAAGCTATTTATGGACTTGAATATGCATGTTGATAGATATCCTATCTATTGTGATAAAATGAGTTTTATACACCTTGCTTCAAACCCTGTTTTCCATGCAAGAAATTAGCACATTCAAGTACACAAACACTTCATAAGGGAAAATGTATTGACAATTGGGGTTTCAATGATTCATACATGTACAGAAGACCAAGTTGTTGAGATGTTTAAATTTTTTTTGGATGGCACAAAGCTCATGAGGTTTAAGAAATGCATTAGCATAAAGGACCTTGGATGAAGATGAAGATTGAAGTTTGAGGAGGAGTGTTGAAAGTCAAGCATCAATGTAAAAATTCATGTGAAAACTAATTTGTACAAGTGGAACAATTTACTAGAGCCTCATTTCATGTGATCTAACCAAAAGAAATCATTCAACCACTGCACAAATCATTCCAATCAATTCCTCTACCTTAGAAGGAGTAGTTTTAGGAACAATGGCTCCTAAATTATAGGAGTCTACCTGCTTTGTATATATTAGGTTTTGACCCTGACCTTTTGTGTGATCTTGTATGTTTCTCTTTGTTTATTGTAGTTTCTTTAGAGTTCTAGATTCCATCAAGAAAGGCCCCTACTGATGGAACTCCAAAAGGAAAAGCTAAGATACAAGAGTTGAGGGATGTTGTAGAATCCTCTCAAAAAACCATGAGGATATCTACAAGGGAGAAGAGGAAGCTAGAAAGGTATGGCTATGACTCATAACTAGTGACCAAACATTCCATGTATTTAGCACAAGATTCAAATCTCAAGAGCCCTCATCTTATGAGGAGGCCAAGAAGAGACCAAAGTGGATGAGTGATATAAAAGAACAAATTGAAGCCTTGCAAGAGAACCACACTTTGGAAATGGTACCTAAGACTTCAATGATGAAGATAATTGGGTTCAAATTGATATACACAAGTGAAGAAGAACTCTAATGGAACCATTAATATGTACAAGGCTAGAATTTTGGATAAAGGCTAAACTAAGACCCATGCTATTGACTATGAGGAGACCTCCTCTCCTATGCAAAAGATGCCAACAAGTATAGTGCTTATGATCACTGAAGTTGCCAAGAATTGGGAATATCTATAAGGTGGATGTGAAGAATGCCTTTCTCAATGGAAGGATACGTGAAGAGGTATATATGGCTCAAACCTTGGGTTTAAGGAATCAAATTTCCTTCAACATATATAGGCACATTGAAGAAATCCTTATATGGCCCCTAGAATGGTCCAAGATCTTGGAATCATAGGCTTGTGACCTCTTTGTAGGATAAAAGTTTTAGTGTGAGAAAAGCAAATCCTTCACTCTTTATCAAGAGGACCCATGGATACTTCATATACCTTTGTGTATATGTGGATGATATCATACTTACAAGTAATGATGTTGAAGGTATCAGATTATTAAGCTATAGATGAAAGAGGAATTCAAATTGAGTGATGTAGGGAAACTCATTTAATTCATTAGATTGGAAGTAGTGTACACAGAGAAGGTATGTATGTCACTCAAAAGATGTATATCAATGAAATGCCAATGAAGTTGAAGATAAATAATGCCTAGGTTTTAGGTACACCCATGGAGGTACTCCGCGGAGGCCACACATGGATGCACCTAAAAGAATTCTCAAGTATCTGAAGGGAGCCATAGATGAAGGTTTATTCTATCCATATACCTATGATGTAGATATAAAGCTATTATCAGATTTAGATTTGGCATGACCAAAATATGAAAGGAGTACCTTAGGTTATCTTAAATTTGCAAGTACAAAGCTTATATCATGGTCATCCAAGAAGCAACCCAATCTTGCTCTTTCATCTACCTAAGCTGAGTATGGAGGTTTTGCAAATGCAACTCAAGCAGCCATGTGGATTAAGACATTATGCTCAGATTTGGGTGTGAAGTTCTCTCTTCTTCAAATGTTTGGTGACAACATGATCTCCTTATATCTTGTGGCAAATTCAATCTATCATGCTAGGACCAAACACATTGAGATCCATTATCAGTAGGTTAGGTAGAAAATCACAATAAAGGAAATTGAACTCTCATATGTATCCACTCATCAATAATGTGGAGACATGATGACCAAAGCATTGGATGAAGTGAATCTAAGCTTTTTCAAATCTATGATTGGTCTTTAGGAAATATCAATGGATTGGATACTCAAGTATCTTAGGCTTGAGGGTGGGATGTTGGTACATGAAGCAAGCCTAAGTGTTTGTTATATGTATAAGGACTTCACATGAGATTTGAGGTACAAGTTTATGCATATGCATTGATTGGATTTCTAAGGTTAATTTGTAATGTTACCTTGGTCAAATGTAAAGATGTTATTTGAAAAGATCCTCATTGTCATATTGAGAGTCAAATGCCACCAACATATGTGAATTCAAATTAAAATAACTCCTAAAAGTATGGAACACTTTTAGCTAGATCCAACCAAAAGTAATCTTTTAAAAGTGTACCTATACACTCATATTTTAGCCGCATAGTTGATAATCACAATCTTTTGAGTGGGTCATGTACTGACATTGAAGCTTGTGGAATCCTCCAACCTCTCAATATATCATATCTCAATTAGTTATAGATTTACAAAACATTATTCTATGTTTGTTGCTAGAGTACATGGCTTGAAGTCTATCATCTAGTCTCAGTGATTGCACTGCATATATAATCTTATTGTCTAATCTATTGATTGGAGAATGAAGGCCAATATTTTGAGTAATTTTACAAATTTTCATGGTCATTGAAGTTGTACATCTTGAGTTATGAGCAGAAGGGGATTGTGTCTCTACAATATCATCTTTCTAAAAATTTAGGATCACCCCTTGACTTCTTATGCATACTTCTCTCAGCATAGTCCTCTAAAAGTAATGAAATAACTTGGTGTAGCCCAATTAACACTTCAGCTAAAATTCTAACAAGGTCTCAAGTCGATTCCACCTAGGCAGTGAGCTCTCAATAAATGTTGAGTGTCATAAATAGAAGGTTTCCTCAAGTTGATGAGTACACAGAAGTTATTTCTTTTGATATAGATTTTTGAGATTGATGTTCCAAAATATTATGGGATATAAATGCATATATTTGAATCTTAGAGATTCGTTCAAAGATCTCTAGAGTTATTTAGGCTGGTTTGTCTCCTAGCATTGTAATTATTACATCTTGAATGATACCTATGAGTTGAAAATGGGACTAATCTAGCATTCTAACAAACAATGGCATAGGTTTAGCATTTTTCTAGCCTAAGTGATTGCAAATATTTAAAGTAGCTATGTTAACGCATGAACCAACATCTATAAGTACTTTTTTAACAAATAGATTCTTATACCAAGCTATATTAAATGCTACTTCATAATCAAGAAAGTCTATTTTAGTGGGTGTTACATTATTTATCAATGTGATTCCAAGGCTTCCCTCTAGATTTCCTAGTAATTCTTGGATAAATGCAAGATGACAAATTAGATTCACATAATGTTATTTGAATCTAAATAGGGGGAATTCCATGCATCTGATCTCGAAGTAGGTCAATCTCTGCTGAATCCGAGAATGGGAGGCCAATACACATGCTTTTACTTTTGGCAACATCATGTCTCTGTCCATCGACAATTGCACAACACACGGCCTGAGTTCTACAACAAAAATCTAATGATCTGATCTCTACATGACACATTCAAAACCTAGATAGGAGTCAAAATTTGAACTTATAGAAGAAGATCAACTTGATAGTTTAAATTGAAGAAAAAATTTAGATAAAATTAATACTCTGAATAGTGCTATGTGTGTAATATTCAAGGACAAATGCTCAATGTTCACAACCAGAGAAGTGGACACTTCAAAGCAGAGCGGGTAAATATATTTGACGCAAAAGTTTTCTTCCCCAAAGGTTTTCAATGATGCTTTGACATTATCATATAATCTAAAGCTTTTACACTTAACTTTGACTACTGCATTTCAACCACTTCTATGATTTTAAGTTCATCTGTTGATATGGATTATATATGTTTAAAGTCCTTAATCTTCCTGATTAGTGCAACTCTCATGATCGATCTCTTTCGACTCATATAACAATCTGACCTCTGATATTCTCTCCTATATCTGACAAATTACTACACTCTTCTCTTCCGTTATTGAAATTTATCTGAATATTGATGTTTCTCTGTGCAGATTTCAGTTTCAAAATTATAGTTGGATGTCATGAACGTCAAATCTACGATGAACTTCTATAATTTTTTGATAATCACTTTTTACTGCAGCGATTCGTCAAAACAATCACATAAGCTTTGAATAAAAGATTCTGTTCTAAGTGTTGAGCGTTTCTGAAACAAGAAAAAACTCAAGTTGTTTGTATGTTAAGCTTTGTGTAATCAGAGGAATAGATTCTTTCGTACTATTTACGGAGTTCTTTTGTTATTTATTTGACCCTTAACCTTCTAATTATATTACTTCATGTCTAACTAAACTGCTTGTTTCACATATATTAGCGTATAATATATATGAACTACAATTATACTTCGTTTGAATTATCCTTTCATCAAAAGAAATATATTAAACTTGAAATACAAATTATTCTTGATCACATGAATCACATGAAATTAGGTATAGATACATATGTTTGTTTGATTGCCGATGTATAAGAAGAAATCACATACGCTTTGATTTCGAAATGATAAATTGATTTTCTAATTGATACATGTGATCAAACATTATGGATTGATCTTCTTAATTGATTTTCTTTGCAAATTTATCTAATCCATTGTCTTGGAGTTCTTTTCTATTACTTGAGCTACTAGCTATCATTATGCATGAGCCATTGAACAAGGTAGTTGACTTGATCCGCCAACCCAGTGTTCCCATTCTTTTGAAACTTGAACTCGTACACAATTTTATTTTCTTGCATATGCATTGATGAAGTTAGCGAATAGTCATGGGCTTCTTCTTCCATGTGAATGATAGCTCACCATAACATTTCTTGACATTGCTAAACTATATTAATTGTTTCATACTATTAAGGTCTCACTCAATGTTCATTATGCGAAGGTCCTTGCCCTTTGATATCAGTAGTAGCGATTGAGCAAGGCGGAGGTCTTCTATGCAACTACATCTGATACGTGAGAAGATGAGGAATCCGAACCATAATTTATGATGCAGAGGGCAGAGCAATGGGTTGTAGAGGTAATTTATTGTTATATATGAGTAATCCCTTAGAGAGATGTGAACCACCTTTTAATTCATTTAAATGGGCTCACACATGAGTGCCATGTGGCACCAAAGTGTAGAGCCAACAGGGTCATTCTCATAATTGGAAAGAGAGAAAATCAATTGAAGAGTCGTGCATGGCTGGGTGGCAATTCTAATGATGAGGTTCTCCGTGTGAGCGTCGAGGTGATCTCGAAACATGTGCAGAAAATGACAAAAACAGGGGAGCTCATCGGAGCTTGACATTGGTATCCGAGCCGTAACGGTCAACTTGTTAATAGAGCCACGCGCATGTGATAGCGATCGAGCGACAACAGAGCCGACAGAGCCACAGAGCAGCAGAACGGTCAGGATGATAGAGCAGTCATTCAAACCCGCAGGCGTTCGGTAGCCCACGGGGGAGCTTTGCTCCTCCTTCCCCACTCTAGGATGAAATAGAGTGGCTCATACTCTTGGCTTTATAGGGAGCTCCTCTGGCTGTGCGCATCTATGTGGGATAAAACACTCTTCCACAGCTCTTTGATAGTTACTTCAAGTTTTTCGAATGAACAGTGACCTCAAACTTGAATAGGAAAGAAAATTTGAAACTTTTTGAGAACTTTGGAGTAGGAAGGTGATGCCATGAACCAAGATTTTGGGTAAAAGTTTGATGAATACATTTAATATGGGTTGTGGTTATGGGGTCTAGGCTTTGGGTGCTTTCAAAAAAGCTTTGGTTCCTCAGTTTTGAGCTTCTCAAAGTCATCCATCCATGAAGATGAGTTCTTTCACTTCCCATCGGTGACATACCCGACTTCTTCGCACCATAGATTCCTCATAGGATATCAGATTTCAAACATCTTGGTCATGTTTCAAAGCTACACTCTTAAGCTTCACTCAAAAACCATTGATGTTGGATTTGGACGAGATTTTCCCCACCAAAATTTCTCTGCAGCACATCAGTAGGAACTAGGCGGCCACTCCCGAGCTTAGTTTTCCGTCATCCAAAGTCCAAATTCACTTTTTTCACTTGGGATAGTCTCAAATGTTTGAAGTACAGGTGCTGGGCTACAGGTCTTGGACTGGCGAGGATTGTCGAATCTCTGAACTTGCTCAATTTCACTCAGTTTGCCCGATCGGGGCTATTCTCACGTGCTTTTGTAGTTGTTTTGGATGGTTTATGGTGTTTGGAACCCCTTCGGACCAACCAGACATTTCCAATTTTTTTTTGGGCCTCGCGAGGATTCAAAATCAGTGACCTAAAGCTTCAAGGATCACGTGGATTTTGCTTCCGCAGCTCTACTTTCTAACAGGGAAGTGCTCTTGTGATATATTTCTCTTCTTCTTGCATATTTGAGCTTTACTTCCATTCATTTTCATATACTCTAGTTAGCAAACGGGGGAAGGGTAGTAAAACATGGAATCTAAAGGTAAACAAGTAATTGAAAACACTTCTCCATCTAAAGAGCAACTAGAGGATCCTGATTCTAGAATGGAAGAAGTAGAGTTAGGGCTTTGCCCGCTCAATAAAGTGAGGTTCTTGTTGCCAATGGATGGGTTGATGCCTCCTTTGATTATTCACGTGAGTAGGATTCTTAAATTGATTATTAGAAGATTGACTCTTCTTTGAATTGTTCATGCTTATTGCAATAGGCCTCTGTGGCCTTTGTCATGTCGCAATGAATCTAGCTCTATTTGTTTTATGGATATTGAATTTCTCCATCATTTCAAAAATCTCTGCCATCATAGGTGACTTGCATGATGAAGTGTATGTTTTTCGAAAAAAGGGCATGAAAACAAAGTGTGCAGGTTAAAAAGGCATTATCTGATTTGAAGCAAGCATCATGTTCTTGGTATGAAAAGATACATGCCTACCTGATTGCACATGGTTTTGAGAACAGTTCAACTGAGAGCACCTTCTATGTTAATTGTGGAAATGATGTGCTTCTTATCATTGTTGTCTATGTTGATTCCATGTTGCTCACTGGTCCTCATGAGAAGCATATTGCTGATTTTAAGGCTGATTTGCATGCCTCATTTGAGATGTCAGATTTGGGGTGTTTGCATCATTATTTAGGCATTCAATTTATGCAAGTTGATGATAGAATAGTTTTGTGTCGAACAAAATACATTGACATATTATTACAGTGTTTTGGCCTTGAAGATTGCAAATCATTTGCTAGTCCTATGGAAATAGGTTTACAGTTGAGTCTTCATGATGTTGGAGATGCATTTGATGTTGTTCTCTGAGGTCAGATAGACCTTGGCTCCAAGTACTCTCCTCAAAATCTGTAGATCTATATGTATTTTTTTCTTAATTTGGAGTCTCTTGGATGAGATATCACTTAAATTCACTAGCACAACACACGACACTTGTTGTTCAGACAACACTTGACACTTGCTGAGTATCACGAGACTTGCTTGTTCAGATGACACTCGACACTTATTGAGTATCGCAACACTTGTTGTTCAGACACTCGATACTTGCTGAGTATCGTGACACTTGATGTTCAAACGACACTCGACACTTTCTGAGTATCACAACACTTGCTGTTCAGATGACACTCCACACTTTGCTGACTATCGCGACACTTGACTCACGATACCTCGATGTCGCGACACTTGGTCAGCCTCGAGTATCGCGATACTTGGTCAGCAAAAGATATCGCGACGCTCAACATTGGGAGGTCACGACACCTGGAAGTCGCGACACTCGACCTTGGGAGATCATGACACTTGGATTTTTTCACACATCAACAAATATTTTAACAATCCATATTAATGTGTATGTTGTCTTAGTGCCTATCTCCCCCTCTTTAAGTGCCTAAATCATAGAAAGATATCTCCCTCACGACATCTATTGCAGGTTGCCTTCCTATTTCCCTTGATTTAAATGGAAACTTTAGCACAAAGACTTGATCAGCTCACCTCATCAAGCTGCCTCAATCTCCCTTCAATCGACACTTGCTATTTCTAACTCCAAAAGCCTCGATATCAGCTCCGTGACACTTGCCGTCTGCGCACTCATGATACTTGCTAAGAAACAAGTAATTTCTAAATGGATTCCTTTTGGCTTTTAAGCCTCCCTAGGGTACAAAAGCTAAAAAGGGATGAAAGAAAAAGGACTTGAAAATTGTACCTACCTACCTATCCTAACTCTCTCTCGAACTCACTTCTCTAAAGATGAAGATGGAAGAAGATGGAGATGGTGACGATGATGAAGATGAAGAAGAAAAATTAGAAAAATAACAAAAAACAACTATTTTTTACCTTCCAACATTGCAAATCTACGATCTTACTATAACAACGCTTGTCCTCGAAGCTCTCTCCCCGAAAATGGCGCCAAAATTCAGTGTAGCTCAATCGTAAGCACCACCTCCTTTACTTGGTAATCCACGGAGATGTGAGGACTGGTATGAAGACCATGAGCGAGTGAAGGCATAACTGCATGAGTGAAAGCACACAAGCATGCACACACATACACACATACATGCACACGATAAGAGCAAAGAGAGGAACAATGGAAAGCTTCTATTTCAAAGGAGTTCTCTTACAAAAGCTCAAATCTACAACAAGCTAACGTCAAAAATGAGCTGTCTAGATCCTTTTATAGTTTTTGGACTAGTTTTGGCCCTGTCCAGACCTAGTGTCTGGCCTAGTTAAAAATTAGGTTCGAGGGCTTATTTGAGGGCCCAAACGGAGTCTAAAACTTATGAAAAATGGTAGGATGATACTTCTAATACTCTTCAAGCTTGAGAACTCCTAGGCTTGAACAAAATGGAGTTACAAAAAGGTGACATGATATTTACAATGGTTTTAGTGATCAAAATCACTATTTTTATAGGGATTTCTTCTGAAAATTGGGCATGTGCTTCTTGGAGATCCCTACTTGCTCCTTCTTCTTATGTGTCCACTTCCTTGATGCACTTCCATGATTGTGCTTGACCTTGAGTGTCAATAGTGACACTGGAACCAAATCCCAAGTGTCCATCTCCTTTAGTGCATCTATTTCTTCTTTCATGGTCTTTTCCCAATTAGGGTTTCCCCTTGCCTCTTCATAGGTTGAGGGTTCCTTTGAAATAGAGTCTTTTGCCAAGTAGATTGAATGCTTCATAACAAGTTTGGAATCATATCCATACCTTTCTAGTTGTTTCTTCTCTCTTGCTGATCTTCTACGTGCTTGTTTGGAGCATTCTCCAACCTCTTCCATCTTTTCTCTGCCTCTTGAATTCCATAGCTTGTAATCCTTTTCCCTTTCATCTTGTTCATTGTCTGTATCATTTCTTGGATCCTGGACCTGTGTATCATGCTTGCTTCCTAATTGAGGAGAATCATAATCAAGATCATATGGTAGAGTTACCTTTTTTTTGTCTTCATCATACCAAGACCTATGTTCTTCAAACACAGCATCTCTACTTGTAGTGAATTGCTTGGTTGAAGGATTATAGAAGCTGTAACCCATTTGAGTTGAATTGTATCCAATAAACACTGCCTTTGTTGCCATTTCATCTAGCTTACCTCTTATTTGTGATGGTACATGAACATAAGCTAAACAACCAAACACCTTGCAATGTCTAAGACTAGGTTTTCTTCCATGACATGCTTCATAAGGAGTCATACCTTGAAGTTATTTGGATGGTAGTCTATTGACAAGGTACACAACAGTTGAAATAGGTTCTGCCCATAGATAATGTGGCAACTTCTTCTCTTCAAGCATTGTTTGGGCTTATCCAACCAATGTCTTGTTTCTCCTCCCTACAATTCCATTTAGTTGAGGAGATTACATGGTAGTCACTTCCCTTTTGATACCTTTGTCTTGCAAGAACTCATTAAACTCTTCGGAGAAGTGTTCTCCCCCTCCATCAGATCTAAGTTTCTTGAGTGATCTACCTGTATAATTCTCCACATGTGCGAGATACTTTTTTAAGCAGTCAAACACTTCATTCTTACTCTTGATAAAGTATAGAATAGTCCATCTACTATGGTCATCAATAAATGAGACATAATACCTTGATCTTGTCAATGAAGGTTCTTGACTTGGTCCCCATACATTTGTATGTACTAAGTCCAATAAGTTGTCGTGGATGTAGCCTTTGTGGTTGAATGGTTGTCTTTGTGCCTTCCCAATGTGACATGCATCACACCTATTGATCATGTGTTGCTTTGATATGTTCAAGAGTCCTAGAACACGTTGATCCCTGCATATATCCTTCAAGGTTCTTTCATTCACATGAGCAAGTCTCTTATGCCACACTTCAAGCTCATTTAGGGTTTGAGACCCAAAGTTGAATAGAGCTATGTTCCTGGTTTCTCCTACTTCAAAAGTAAAGAGCCTACCATGCTTCTCATCTCTGTCTATCTTTCTGAAGCCTTGACATGGATCTTCCACAAAGGCTCCATGCTGGGTGAACCTAACTTATTTCAACTATTTGGCCTACACTTATTAGGTTTTTAGTGATAGTGGGTACATAGAGAACCTTACTTAGAATGTTTGTCCTGCCATTGGAACCTTTGACATTACCAATCTTCTCCACATTGTGCTTTGTATCATCCCCTGTTTGTACTTCATGTCTATGCTTTGGAAATTCCAAGTCAGATAGAAGAGCAATGTTGCCTGCAACATGATTTGAACATTCTGAATCTATGTAGAACAAATGATCATCTTATTTACCTTCTTTGTGGCTTAGATTCATAAGAAGCAATGAGTCTTCATGTGGTTGATCTTCTGAATAATTGTCATAGTCCCTTGTATTATAGCCTCTATTGTTATTCTTGAGTTTGTGTCCACCTCTGCCTCTATTGCTGCCATATCCACCTCTTCCACTTCCTTTTTGGGTCTTCCCATTGAACCAACAATTTTGAGTGGTGTGGTTGGTCTTATGGCATATGGCACAAGGTTGAACATTCTGACCTTTGGCTTTGTCTTGCTTTGGTCCTTTCTTCTTCCCTTTCCACTTTTGCTTGGGAAGTCTCTTCTTCATCTTCTTCCTTCTTCTTGCCTTTCTGCTTCTTATCCTTCTTATCTACATATAGAGAACTAAAGGTATATTCAAGAAAACTAGGGATTATTCATGATTTTGAGACACTTCTTTGTTTCCAAATTTTTTTCTTTTTGAGTCATTTGATACACTACAACATGCTATTATCTCTTGATTGGTTATTAAATTGACACTTTAACATTATGCCTAATTGCATTATAAGTGGAGCATCAAGGGTGGCTCAAGATTAAGAAGTTATCATTGTTATTATTATCAATGGGACCTGAATAATTCCTCAAATTCTTTAATTTTCCTTACTAGTTGAATTACCATGATAGGAGTTATCTTCCTTTATGTTATTGTTGGCCTCTTGATTGAAGAGTTGTCCAAGAAAGATGTTGAAGTCTAGATTTTGAACATCCATGATGAGATTATAAGCCTTCGTGAAGGATTGCCACTGCTTATCACTTCGAATACTGTTGAGAATTTTCCTCATGATAGCCTCTTCTTCAATCAGCTCTCCAATGGATGCTAACTGATTTGCAACCTCCTTGAACCTGGTAACAAAATCTGTGATGGTTTGTTTAGGTGTCTTCTTCATTTGTTTGAACTCCTTCCAAAGATGATTCTTTCTTGCTTTGGTACTAGCAGGAAAGAAAGTCTCGAGGGCATCCCAAGTCTCTTGAGATGTTTTGCATCCTCTAATATGTGGTAATAGAAAATAAGAGATAGAGTTTAGTATGTACGACCTTGCTTGAGCATCCCTTGCACACCAAAGTGTGAGCTTATCTATCTCCTCTTATGTAGGTCTTCCCTTGGATCTTGGAATAGGCATAGCTTCATCACCCGCTACAATTCCATAAAGATTTATACCTTGCAAATAGGCCTTCATTTTGATTTTCTAAGTTGTGTAGTTGTGTCAATCAAGCTTCTCAATCATTGAGGAAAATCCGTCACCCATCTTGATCTAGCTTCGACACCACTAAAAGAACTTGGATCATAAGAAAAATAACTCTCCAACATATATTCTTTCGATGGGACAGCCTTTGATGTAGATCAAATCCACCTCAAACATAGTGTAAGCTTGATGTTCCAATAGATAGCAAAGTTGACAAACTCTACCCAAAATTGATTTAAAAACCCTTTTCCATTCAAAATGCATCTTGCCATCTCCATGATGGTTTGATTTTGATGTTTTGCAACACCAATTTCGTAGAGGGCTATGTGCCAATGTGATTTGATGCTTGATTCGACAAGTTGACTCCATTCTTTAAACTTACCAAAAGCTTGAGCCATATCACGAAGGAACTACACACACCTTTTTGCTATAGTCCTTAATGAGTAACATAAATCAGTCTGCTAGACTTGAACACCCAATGGTTAAGTTTGAAGAAGGCTCATACATTGACAAAGGGGGAACCATGTATGTGGTCACAAGCTTACTTGATAATACTGATGAATTTGGAATTGTGATTCCAAAAACTAAGCTTGAAGACCTAGGACAAGGAACCCTAGGAGGAGAGCCTAGGACCCCTAGAGGCAAATCAGTCTTAACCATAGTGATTGCCCTAGAGTGGAAGCCCTAAGATAATAAGAGCACAGAGTTGTGCTTGAATAGAGAAACAGACAACGCATTCTAGAGGTATAACCCAACCAACCTAACAAAGTGGGGACAGACACCATATATGAACTTAAAGACCTTGAGACACCAGGAAAGGTGGTCTATGTAGACAACACCTTAGAGAGAGTGTTTGTGGTATCAGAGCATGGTAGGGATGCCTATACTTGGAAGGGTGAATTTTTCTTTCCCCAACCAAGATGAAATGTCTCTTTTGGACACAAAGGAGCTGGGATATCCGAAGCTCATGGAACTCAGAAGGACAAGAGTAGAGACAGACCTAAAGTAAGCTTTGTGCTTGGAAGAGAAAGAACCAGAGCATAAATGGGTAGAATGGATAATGAGAAGCATAGAGGCCCAAGACTTCAAAGAGGCATGGATGAGTTTCCCCTACCAAGGCCCAGAGAACATCCTAGGATCTTGAGGCCTACACAATTGGTTAAGTTCATGAAGAATTGCTTTGATGGCATAGGATACTGCCAACCACATAGCAGAGTTTAGGCAAGTTTTGAGAGCTGAACAAGTTGAAGACTTGTTCACTCAATACAACACTTCTCGTCTAACTCTGAAGAACATTGCCTTGACTTGGTTTCAACCACTTCACAAGAGTCAATTCAAAAACATTTACCAACTATTGAAAGCCCTTATTATTGAATTTTCTAAGAGTGGCATCATGCACAACACCTCATCATTGATACATAGCTTCAAGAAAATACCTCAAGAGACGGTTAGACTTCCAGGAAGATGGTTTACATATTACTTAGAGAGATGCCATGTTCAAGAGTTACCCACACTAGCCAAACAAGTGGCTTTATTCCTAGATAGTTTGTTAAGTACCAAATTGAGATCGTATGTGTACTTGAAGGACCCTAGATCCATAGAAGAGTGTGTATGCATGTGCATAGACATTGACGATAACATGGGTGATGAATTAGAGATTTCAAAAATCCATAAAGATTCAGATAGCTCTACTAACCTCATTTCCAAACCATCTACATCTATTGAGGAACTTGCAAAGAAGGTAGCTCAGAAGTTAGGCATATCTAGAAAGCAGACACCTAGATTTGTCTCAATGAAATGATGCTATACATGTGGAGGAGACCATATGGCTAATGTGTGCCCAGTCATGGCTCAACCCCAAGTGAACCCTAACAACCAATACTTCACAATAGAAAGGAGGTATACTAACCACACCGCACAAGATTTCCCATATAACAAGCAAGTGGTTAGGCAAAATCATCCATAGTTGTATCCACAAAAGGGGAGATACCAAAATCAATATCCACCAAAACAATATGTTAGGCCCTAGCAACCCTACTTGCCACCATATCGAGCTCAATAACGGCCTCAATCAATGTTAGTTCAACAACCTCCACCCCCAGCCAATGTGATCCCAATGGAGTATGCAACTGCTGAAGAAAATTTGAATAGAGCCTTAGTGCCAGCATCACCATTGATTTTAGAAAGTGACCCAAATGATCACAATTTTGAGTCAATGGATAGTCCACCGGCCTACTATATGGAGTCACTAGAGCATAACAAGATTTACCTTTACAAAGATCTTAGCGAACCTAGTTGGGAGCCAGAATATGCTAATGTCATGTATGCAAATCCTAACTCTACACCCCAACCGAGATAGATAAGACCCCAGCACCCAGAGGACCATGATACAGATGCCAAGGAAATCACCGCATTTGTGATTGCCTTATACCTACACCTATGCAAGTCCAATCAATGAAAATTCAAGGTTTTTGTCTAGATTTTGGGAAGGAGCACCATTTAAGGGACTATCATAAGAACCCAAACAATGTACTGAAGATCACTCCTATTAACATCATTGGGTCAGTAGTAGATTCTATTGGAAGTGTGACTTCCACTGGCCCAATGCAAGTAGTCACTAGAGCTCAAGCATTATAGCAAAGCCAAGGGGGTCAGGAAAAGAGTTCTAAGATTAGTGAGACTGAGAGTCTAACTAAGAAAAGGACAAGATCTTAGAAAGATATCCATGAGAGAATGAAAAGGCAATGGTCAAAGAAGATGATCGAACTTGAGGAAATCTTGAGAGAAACAAAAGCCAAGATAATTGAAATCACATCTCAAACGCACTCTCAAAACCCACCATCCCCATCCATCCCAAACCTTCCCACTAATTCATCACCACCTAGAGTAGGATCAGTCTTAGCATATCCCACTCCCAAAGACTTAGACATGATGCTTAAAGCATACTAGGCCCGATTCCAAGAAGGGCCGAATGTGACAGAACATGAAAAATGTTACCCCAAGGCTGACCTAGAAATTTGAAGAACAAATCTTTGTGCAAAGATGGTAGAATTGGTTCAGACTATGTTTGAGCCCATTCGTTTCTTCAACTGCACAACCTCAGCCAAAACACAATTACACTTTGATGGATTATTAGAAAGATTGGAAAAGATGATAGCTAAGTCGAGAAAGCAAGCTACATCACGAGTGAGTAACATCAGAAGTGAAAGAATAAGCCTTCCTCCCAAGGATGCTTATGTCCCAATGCCACTAAGGAACCTCTACTTCTGTAAATCAATATTCACAAGAACTTCTAAGAGAGATTCAAGAAGAGAAATGGGCTAAAGAAAGTGAAAATCCTCCTCCCATTGAAACAGTGGATGACATACATGACCAATTCCCACAATATATTCCTCCTATTTATGGAGAACAAGAGGATACCAAATCTAGTGAATGATTAGACTTCGAGTCTAATTCCTACAAGGATTGCCTCATTTCACAGGTCCATGGGAAGCAACGTCCACCTATATGAGAACACCCATGGTAAGAAACAAAAACCCAATCCTTCCTAGGAATACAGAAATATTGAAGAACACTAAAATGTAGTGCAATCTCATTTTAGAGGAGCTAGTTAAGATTAAGCCGATATTATGGAGACATGTAGCCAATCAAGTGTCTGAATTAGCTAAATCTCATTCCCTAGTAGGATCACATAGAAAAATGCCAGAAATACCTTTGGATAAGATAGGACACATGGGTGAAGGAGAAGGAAACGCCTATCTCCCTATCACTCATCAAGGTTACACAACCAAGGCTATTTTGGACTCAGGCTCAGGAATAGCAATTGCTACCATATCCTTATGGAAATGTTGGGGTAAGCCAGCACTGAGGCCAACAAGAATGAAATTACAAATGGCCGATGGTCACATAGAGAGACCCTTAGGACTATTGGAAGGGATAACTCTCACTACTTGTGGTGTAGAGTTTGAGCACACTTTTGCCATATGTCACTTTAGCAAAAACCAAGGCTATGAGATGATTTTGGGAAGACCATTCATGAGACAGTTGCAAGTAGTATAGGATTAGGGAACCAATACCTTGTACTTGCAACACTTAGGTGTCACAACTAAAGTCAATCTCAAAGAGACATGCCCCCTATAGAGTGGAATCCCATCCATAGAGCCATAGATGATATGGAGTCAATGTGTTCCATAGGATGAGAATCCTCATGGATGCATGAAGACACCCACTTATGGATTTGCAAAGTTGTAGTAGAAGAAGAGAAAAGCAAACACTAGAGAGATAGGTGCAAAGGAAACTTATAGATCAATTACAGACCCGGCATATGCACTTGTGGTATTTCGTGAGAAAGAATTTGAACCTCATGGTTAGGCAAAAATCCTAGCCACAATGGGCATAGCTATCAATGAAGAGCAATGGACACCACACTCTGACATTTCAATTTTCACTTTAGAACCAATCACGTGTGATTCGATTATCAAAGGGTGCGAGCCTAGTACGGATGAACTTGAACAAGCAAGTGACTCAGATTTAGAATAAATCATTATGGACCCTTTTTGTGTGTTAGAAGACGAATAATTGTATGTAGTGGAAGCTCACCCTCAAGGACAAGAAGAGCTTACAAATTATATGACATTAACCACACAGGTGACCACTAAGATTGAAGGCAAGAAAAGAAAGAAGAGAGAATTCCCACCAAAAGAGGAAGAATCTTTATTTGAGGTTCCTAAAAATTTTAAGAAATATGAAGTAGAGGATAGGAAAGCCATGATCAAAATGGCTAAATGAGAAGTACTCACAGGAATGGCCTATGATAACAAAGAGAAAAGTAAGAAAATTATTGTGACCATAGAAGAAGGTGAAGAACAATGCACGTACATAAGACATGACCTGACTGAGGAAGAGGAAAAGGAGTTGATTGATTTATTAAGAGAATATAGAGATGTGTTTGCATGGAGTTATAAGGATCTAAAGGTGTAGACCCTGACATATGATCGCATACAATTCCCTTGACCTCAGAAGCCAAACCCTCCAAGCAGAATCCATACACATATAATGACAATTATGTAGCCAAGATCAAGGAGAGATCGATTGGTAGAAGCCGGATTCATGTATGAGATTGAGCACACTAAATGGGCATCATCCATCATATTGGTGCCAAAGAAGAATGGCAAATTATGTGTCTTCATTAACTTGAAGAAGGTTAATGTGGCCACTATTAGAGATCATTATCTACTTCCTATCATTGAGCATCTATTAGAAAGAGTAGAAGGCAAGGAAGTATACAGCTTTCTTGATGGGTTCTTTAGCTACAATCAAGTGGCCATTACCCCAAAAGACCAGCATAAGATGGCTTTTGCCACAGAATGGGGCATATTTGCATTTTGGGTGATGCCATTTGGGCTCACCAATGCGCCGGCTACCTTCCAAAGGCTAATGTGTCATGTGTTTAAAGAGTTCTTGTGCAAAAACTTGAAAGCCTATGTTAATGATCTATGTGGTCATTCCAACTTTAGACAAACACATATCCCTGAGCTGAGACAAAGCTTTGACAAATGTAGAGAACATCACGTCTGCCTGAACCCAAAAAATTGTGTTTTTATGGTCAAGCAAGGCAAGATTCTAGGACGCATACTATCAAAGAATGGAATATCCACAGATGAGGATAAAGTTAGAGCTATTGCAGAGATACCTAGGCCAAAGAATGTCAAGGAAGTACAAGCTTTCATGGAGCATTGCGGATATTATCGACGTTTCATTCATATGTATGCAATCATTGCAAAGGCTTTGTAGAGCCTTTTGACTAACTTTAGTGGATAGAAGAATGTGAAAACTCTTTTAATGAGCTTAAGCAGTGATTGTGTTCAGCACCAATATTGACTACACTAGATTGGAACAAGCCTTTTCATGTTCATGTGAATGCATCCACTTATGCTATTGGGTGTGTATTAGCACAACCTATGGGTGAAGGTAATATGGATCTTCTAATAGCTCAAGGTAAGTAGGCAATTGAATGCAGCTGAACAAAATTATACCACTACCAAAAGAGAAGGATTAGGCATGGTATATACAATTAAAAATTTTAGACATTATTTGCTTGCAAGTGAGTTTAAACTTTTCATAGACCATCAAGCACCATTATATCTAGTGAACAAACCTTGCAATACTAGAAGGTTAGTAAGATGGTTCCTCTTACTGATGGAATATGACTTTGAAGTTGTGGCTAGGAAAGGTAAGACTCACCTTAGGGCGGATCACCTTTCTAAACTAACTTTAGGAGAGTCCCCTCAAGGAGTTTTAGATGGCCTTCCTAATGCTTACTTGTTCAACCAAGAAGTAGTGCCTGACTAGGCCAAAACAATAGTGCCTATTCTAACCTTTGGACCTAAGCATCCTGTACTAAAAGCCAAAGATAAAGAAGTAGAGAGGTCTTAAAAATATCACATACTGGCATGCAGTGTGTATAAACACACCATTTAAGGCATACTAGCTTGTTTTATAGATGAAGATGAGCATGCAAAGTGGTTGAAAATAGCACATGTAGATGCATTGCAACAACATCCCTCCGAACATAAAACCCTACAGAATCTACAAAGATTAAGAGTATATTAGCAACAATGGAAGCAGATGTCAATAGGATGTGCAAGGAATGTCCAATCTATAGTATTAGACCACCTGTGGAACATACTACACTAAATCAAGTTTCTTTAGTGTGAGATTGGAGCAAACCTTTGGTAAGTTTTTTGAGGATGAAAACATTCCCTCAAGAGAAAACATTGGCGAGATGAAAGAGATTAGAATAGGAAACACTAGACTTTTCACTCATTGGAGATAATTTATACAAGTGTGGATGAGAAGGATACCTAAGATTGTGTATCCATGAGAGTGGATATTTTAAGATCTTAGAAACTACTCACCAAGGTGTGGTAGGAGGACATTTTGGACCAGACCATGTGATTAAGGCAATTCTATTCACAAGGCTTTGGTGGCCAACCATTCACATGGATGCACATCCTATGTGAAATGGTGTGACATTTATCAGGGAACTCAATATCTGATACATAAGGATGAGATGCCACTGAGGCCCATGATGGGAGGACATGCATTCTCTAAATGAGGAATAGACTTTGTTGGTCATATTGATCCCCCAGCAAAGAGTTCACATGTTGAATACATTATTGTTACCATTGATTACCTAACTAAGTGGGTAGAATTAAAAGCCAAGACAAAGAACAATGCTCAAATGATGGCTAAGTTCTTGTTTGAGAATGTGTTCATGAGTTACGGGCTACCAATAGGGTTAGTAAGTGATACAGGTATGCACTTCTTGAATGAAGTCATTGGAAAAATTCTTCAAGAATTCTTGGTGATACATAAGAATTCTGCCCCCTATCATCCACAAGCCAATGAACAAGCTAAAAGCACAAATAAGATACTATGTAATGTATTGACAAAACTGGTAAATAATAAACGTTCTAATTAGGACAAACAGCTACACCATGTTGTTTGGGCATATCAAGTTGCTTATAAAACGGTACTCAATGCCACACCCTTTCATATGGTATTCGACGAGCATGCAATATTGCAACTCCCTATGTTAAGTGTATGACAAGAGCATCAATGGACCGGCCATGAGGTTTCATCTAGAATTTTTTATCTTGAACGATTAGGTGAAATGAGATTAACGATAGCTACAAGAATATACGCAGCTAAGAAAAGACAAAAGGCATACTTTGATGCCCATGTGAAGGATAAGGGCCCATGATTATTAATAGAATATCAACAAGTGGAGTTGTCGAATTAGCCACTCTAGAAGGCAACATCCTACCTAGTTACATCAGTGGATGTAGAGTCAAATTATATCAAGAACCCCTCATAGAGGAAATGCTAAATCGACTCAACACTGCAAAGAAACATCAAGAAGAGAAAAAACAAGTGCAAGAACAAGCACAAGCAGAAGCCCTAGAATGCATCCAACAAATGAAATTGAGGAAATAGGGTAGTGATCAACCTAGTTCAGATACTTATGATGCTCCAAGATATCACATGGCCATGTGCGAAGCATCAGGTTCCCCTTGCATAATTGATTGACGTCCTTTTGTGACCCTAGAGGTAGGACAAGGAAAGAGTGCAAGGACTGTAAGAGCTTTGAATCATTGACTCAAGTGCAACCACTACTGCAGTTAGACTTTCTTATTATCAATAATTGTAATTAGGTATCAATCTTATAGAAGAATAACTCATAGGATTGGGAGGTGTAGAAACCCTTTGCATGGGCAAGGTGGAGCTTCCCATCTAGCTTCAAGATGTTCCAATGATAGCCAAAGTGATAGTGTGTCAACACGAGGATCTCATCGAACCTCTTATCTTGGTTCAAGAATGAATGCATGACCATGCAGTCAACCTGAATCTAAGACGTGGACTTCTTCAAGTCTAGGTAAATCAAAACCGCATCACAGTTGATTTAGAAATCAAGCACTTAAGGAACTAGGAAAGGCACGCACACATGGTCATTCTGGGAGCACACATGAAGATAATGATGCTATTCTTGTCCAAAGTTCTATAGTGAAGAACAAGGCCGCTTGTGAAGGAATCATAGAAGACAAAATGGAACTCCCTTCTTTTACAAAGATGGTCCAAGAAATGCAAGCAAGGCAACCCAGGAGGCAAATGAAACAAACAACGAAGTTGCATGCTCAACAACTAGTGCAAAACAGAGTACCTCGTGGAGTGAAGCAGATTTGGAGGCGCAAGAGTGAGCAATCCTCTGCTCCTATAACAAGACCCCAAAGATGCACCAAAAGAACAAGTCAGTCAAAGACTACAACACAGGAACATTCTAGGAGTCAACCTTGGCGAGTCATCTTCATTTGGATACCTAAGCAATCAAGGAAGGTAGAACCCAATGCTAGACAAATTTGGGTGCCTAAGACTTGCTTATAGGCTCAACTTGACACATGAAAACCCCTAGGGTTGTGGCTCACATGGACTCAATCAACAGACTCCGAAGCTAAAACATGTCATCACAACAAGAGCACATGCACATTCACCTAGAACCACTTGAAAATGGGTACCCAAAAAAGTCCTAGATCAATATAGAATCATCTTTGAAACCCTTAAATGTAATTATCGATAAAATATGTAGCCCCCTACAAGAAGTGTGGAAAGTTAAGTCTCATACTAAACCAACTGATTTAACATTATAAATTAATTGTACATTATTAGATGCATTTGGAGTTCACTGCACATCCAAAGTATGCATCTAGGAAGTCAACTAATATTCTAATGCCCACGTGCATTCCGTGGAGGACACTTGACTAACAACTAACTTGCACAAATGTTGTGTTGGTATTGCAAGGGGAACAAGGTTGCATCTCTTTTCTATTGCAATGCTAATATAATCTTCTTCTTCTAGGAAATAAGCCATCAACAAGTACCATCGCACTCATGGTTGATACAGTAGGAACCACTTCTTAGGCAAGGACAAATCAACAAGCAATCGATATGGAAAATTTTTCTATTGAAGAACCATCGACCGAGCAACCTTTAGAGCTACACTACCTCCATCAAATACCCATTCAAGATCCACCGGCGGGACGGATAGAAAGGTTAGTGGAAATTCTCATTAATTCAATGGGATGCAAGGACAGTTAGGAGAAGTTGCATATGTATGGCAGTCAAAGTGCAAGTTCGATAATGTGTGGGGGAGATTTCAATTTTTCTCAGGAGATTTGAGCAACTACAGAACACCCCTGAAGTCTATGCAATTTGGTAATGCGCAAGGTTGGCATACTATCTCAATGCCCCCTTACTAAAACCAGATTTTAAATTATGCTATTATATGGTGTCCATGTTGCAGGTGAGTGGCATAAGGGATTGACCAAGAACCCTTGTCATTCCTTCTTTGTTGCGCAACAATGGACTGAAGAAGTTCGAGCTCACTTTGGAATCATTAAGAGATGCACTCAACATGCATGGTACCCATGTTCCTTTGAAAAAAGAAACCTTGGTACTAGACAACATGAAGGATAGAAAGATTTTAAGCTAAAAGATATGGTTAACATTTCCATACCCCTTTGCCTATGCATGTAGCACTTTGCATTATCGGGTCAAGACCGCTTCACTCAGCCACACAAAAGAATTTGGTTGAGTCTCTATTTGGCTGAGACAGGCTCACTGATCATCAAGCTTCCTGTGTGGATCATTCAATAGTTATATGAAGCTAACAAGAGGTGGTTCACGAACCCAGTCTTGAACAGATGTTGTGCCATTACATGCATTATTTATAGGTGTTTGTCATATGATGTGCCCATTGAGTGCACTCTTACTTGGTCCCAACTACAACTTTTTAAAGTATGTCGAACTTCAGCTCATTAGTCTAAAAGAATGAGGGGCACTATCCCATGTGTCCAACCACGTGGAGTTGTCTCGACCCCAAAAGTACCACCAACAAGAGAGGGCCCTATGTCCCCATTCATTATTAGAATCTCTCGATCTAGGTCTGAAGGGACCTCACAAGCAGCACGCTCTGCTCCACCTATACCTTCGGAGTTTGAATTCACCTCCACTGGAAACATTGAAGCGATGCGAACATTCGACTTTGAGTCTTTCTTGTAGACGACTCAACTTTTAGACATCAAATTCTTTTCAGACAACGAGGGTCCTGGCACCTCCACATGAATAATGGGACAATCAAGAGAAGCATGTCATGTACATTGGGAAGATGACCCACAAACAATGCTTTCACAGCAATTGGATCAACCTGAGGGTGAAGAAGAAGAAGTAGATATTGAAGCTCTAGACTATAACACACAGCTCCGTTGATTGTATCAACTTATGAACAATGTTCGATCCCAGCAAATACTTTTTGAATAGGGCAGCAGAGAACTCATGGCCCAACTCCTGGAAGAGGCTAGTGTAGATTCTCAAGTCAGTGAATCTCTACAAATGATCTCAAAAACATGTGGTGTAGTGGAGTCCATAAGGTACAAATTGAAAAGATCTCAAGCCACATACGATCCATGTAGGGTACAAGCCCAATCGCGGCCTAGAAAAAGCATTCAAATTCCCATCACTACCATGGTGACAGCCACTACGGCACCCAAAATGATAGAGAGGACTACCATTGTAGTTTTTGCAACCCAAGGTGAGATAGTTTCCCCAGCAACTGGCAATGCTATGCCAAGTCTCGGGGTATCCCCACTAAGAACTCCTGGCACCGAAACAACTATCATCTATGAAGAGACATCCGAGCCAATTCTTCCAACACCTCCATCATCACCCCCTTGAACCGAGGATGTAACTATAATAACTATTGTCACTCCTACCAAACACATCTTCACCTTTCATAGCCCAACTTCCATTTCATCCCTCTTTTCTTCTTTTGAAAATCCATTTTACCATACTGCCACCTAGCCAACAGGGTCTTTCATGGATCCCGCTATTGGACATCCTAATTCCACTACCTCAGTGATAGGTCATCCAAATTTTTTATCAACCTTTCTCGGTCTTCCTATCACTCAACCTTCTTCAATAGTAGTTCCCCCTACAATCCATCCTAGTAGTTCTCTAGCCTTTGTATTCATATTTGTCTAACCTCCCCCAATCCTTCACCCAAACCCCATTGTCCTTTTCGTTTTCAGCACCCATATCACAACTATTCACCACCACCTACCATGCCTATGTACCTGGTAGAAACTACATACACTTCCATGTTTGATAGCATGGACATATCACCACCCACTACACCTCCCCCTTTGACCCACAATTCCACCATCTCCCATTCCCCTTCACCTTCATCTGCACCCACTTCCTTGTTAGACACCGCATTCACACTTCCCATTCCCCACTCCCTCCCCCTTGCATCAACACATGTACAAATTGCATCCACTCCTGTAGATAATGCATTCAACACAATGATTCAATGTATGACATAACTCCGTGCAGAGTACCATACGCTGGAGAAACAAAACATGTTACAATCTTGCTCTGAATAGCTACAACAACGCATCAGCACCCTTGAAGCAGAAAATGAAGGACTATAAGAGCAGTTTCACACATTACAAGAAGCTCACAGCCCATTAGAGGCAAAGTTTCAAGACATAGACCCCGAAGCCATGCAGCTTGTTGAAGGACATCTTCGCACACAAATGGAACGCAACTCCAAACTTCAGCACAACATGGCATTATTAAGAAGGCATCTAGCAGCTACACAAGAAGTGTGTGTGTGTGTGTGTTTGTGTGTGCGCTAGTTAAATAACTTATATACATATAGACACACTTAAAATAATCAATAGACTAAGGAATATAAATAAGTATTGAAATCTATTTTTCTCACGCACCTTTTTTCATCCTCTCCATCTCCTATCTTTAGCCTTCCACACTTATCCACATACATATGTGTTGATGCAAACGTCCAAGCCTTCACATTTGTCTTAGCATGAAATCAATATGTGGAAGCATTTGATGGATCATGTGAACCTTAGCTTGTAACATTTGATCATTTACCATTGTAAAAGGTTTTTAGCTTGAGAGAATCTTGTGAAACCATATATCTCGTGGAGTTAGGAGAAGTATGGGCTAGGAATCTTATTTGATGGAATAACTCCTAAATTAGAGGAGTCACTTTTAGTTGAATCCAAGTTAGAAATTCAAATTTAAAATTAGATGAAAACACTTATAAAAATGCTTGTAAAATGCGCAGTTGTGTGGCTTCATTGAAAGCTCCTCCTTTGATCATTTTGTAGAGTTGAGTAGCTTACACCATATCTTACTCATTCCACCATCATTGAGCATCATTTCAATGCCAATGATCTTGTATAATCATGTGTTATAATAGGTTTAGTTCATTAATCATCTTTGTCTACTTCTCTGCTATGACTACCTAGAATAATGAACTTTCTCTGGTCATATCTAAGTGCGTTCTCAACAATTTTGCATGATCTATAGCTTATTGGAATCATCTTGAAGTTTACTTTATCCTATCAAAGTTTCAAGGAATTTGGTTCAGCCATTTTGGAGAACGCATCGTCGAAATGCTCACTGGTCATCTACTATTCAGTCCCTAAAATGTCGGGGGTAAGCCATGGATTGCTAAATTAATTTCTCAGAACATAGTTCATCATTTTAGATGCTTTCACTTGAAATCATTAGCTATCTAAGCTAGTTGAATACCCTCAAAATGAACTACATCAATTGTTACTCTAGTGTGAGCACTGAGCAAAAGAACCAGTAGGTGTATAGACCAAAACAAGTCTTGTGACTCTAGCTATTCATGAAGTAATGTGTTGTACTTCAATTGTTTCGAGCATCACCTTCAAAGTACATAGGTACTTTCTTGGTGTCATTTGCAAGCTAAAAGGTACTACTATCAAAGTCTGAAGTGTATAAGGGCAGGCACAAAGCAAGTTTTAGCAGTACCACCTCACTTCCTTGACGTATCCATCCATCTCTTCCAACGGTGGTATCATAGCAAGTTGAGGTAAATTGGGAAATGGTTTCCCTTCTTTCGTTGATAAATTGGATATGAATAATTATCCAGCATGGTCCTTGAGGATGAAGACCTTTCTACAAGGAAGGAGTCTCTATGGATACATATCAGGAGATGAGGAGATGCCCATATTCAGAAGCAAAGGTCAACCTACAAGAGAGGAGCTAGAAAGACTCAACTCACGGTGTGCCAAAGATGCTTTAGCCAAGTCATATCTGCTTAAATCTATTTTTGACTTCCTTCTTCCTCACATTAGGAATTGCAAAACTTCCCAAGAGACTTGGGATACACTACCATCTTTTTTTTCCAATACAAGATCTAGAAAAAATCAAGTGTGGATTGAGTTTACCACTCAAAGGAAGCAACCTAAGTAGAATGTTTCAAAGTATGTGACCAAAGTAAAGGATGTGGATGATCAATTGGAAAGCATAGGAGAAGAGATTGAAGAGGAGGAAATAGTGAGACAAATAATCAATGGCATCAAGGCAAATGATAAGTGGGAAGCTTTAACAACTGTTATGGATCTTTATATGGATATGCAAATCCCTGATCTTACCACTCTCATGGGGCAACTCTTTACCCATGAAGCCAAGCTAAAAAAAGATGGAGAAGCATCAAGAGGTAATAATTCTTTTTCCCTCTATACAGATAAAGGAAAGTCTAAGGATAAAGGAAAGAGCAAGAAAGTTGAAGATGAAGGTACTATTTCTCAAGCTAATTAT
This sequence comes from Ceratopteris richardii, assembly GCA_020310875.1. Taxonomy (NCBI): domain Eukaryota; kingdom Viridiplantae; phylum Streptophyta; class Polypodiopsida; order Polypodiales; family Pteridaceae; genus Ceratopteris; species Ceratopteris richardii. Next base: position 70,743,187 of record CM035428.1, on the reverse strand, counting down.
GTAGGGAGAGGCAGGAATTCAAGAGGAAGGGGCAAACAAGGTAAGCAAGGTAGGGGGAGACCTTTTAACTCCTCCCCATGCAATATATGTGGATTGTGTAATTACACAATAGATGAGTGCTATAGGAACTTCAAGAACTAGAGAGGAAGAGGATTTCAAAGAGGTGGTTACTCACATTCAAGAGGAAGATTCAACCATAATCAAGGATACAACCATGGCTACAACAACAGTTATAAAGGAGGATACAAATCAAGAAAAGACTTCATACAACTATATAGAGGATCAAGAGGATTCTCTTCACTTTATGAACATGACTTCAAAACAAGGTATGAATGATGAGCACCTCTTCTATATTGACTCAGGTTGTTCAAACCATGTAGCAAGCAATGTAGCTCTCCTCCTTGATCTTCAGGAGCCCAAAGGAAAGCACCAAGTGCTGATAGGTGATGATACGAAGCATTCAATTTTCAAGGTAGGAAATGTCAAAACTTCTGATGGGAGTAGGAATCTGTTGAGCAGAGTTCCTTATGTACCTACTATCACAAAGAATTTGATGCGTTTTGGACACATAATGGAAAAGGGATTGCAGATTAAGTTCAATAAATTTGGAGCTTTTGTGGAGGACCCCCAACATGGACTCATAAGAATTGCAAAGGGAGAGAAAACAGGTAGATTGTTTACAATTGAGCTTGAGGACACTAGAAACATTGCACTTTATAATTATAAGGATCAAACATTGTCCGAGTTAAAGATTAGGGCACATTGGTGAGAGAACATTGAAGCACATATGTAGAGATCAATGTGTACTTGGGATATCTAATGTATCCAAGCAACATATGATCTATAAATGTGGTGCATGTCTGTTTGGTAAATCACACAGGTTACACTTTACAAAGAAAGGCTATATGCATGAGGATTATTTGGAACTTGTCCACACAGATCTATGGGGCCCAAGCAAGGATCCTTCTATTTCAGGCTCAAGGTACTGAACCCTGCATGGGCCTTTTAGCTTAAGGAGTGATTAAGGATGGACCAATGAGAAGAGGGTGGTGGCCACAGTCTAGTCCCTAAATCACATAGGCTAGGCATAGGCTTCCCTTGTTTTTGTGTGGTCAAACATGAGAAAACCACTTAAAATTCTTGGGTTTCTTTTGAGAATGGTTTTGAAAAACTTGAAAATCATTCAGAGCCTTTGGATTGATTGAAAGATCCAAGGGCTATGGTTAAATGGACAAAGTCAAGGTAAGTTTAATCTTGGACCCTTGGATGGGCTTGAGAACAAACGATTGAGATTATAGTAATGATGACCAATTGCGCAACTGTTTAACGATCGTTGGATCTACCCTCAGATCGGATGTTGATATTTGAATTCTATGGAGAAAATGGGTCTGAATTTGAGGCCTTTGGATCTAGGCAAGATCCCATGGCCGAGACTCATCCCTCACTTGAGATTGGCACCTTTTCATGATATCCATCAGATTTGCCACTCGATCCAAGGATCCACATGCTATCCGATTTTTTTCTCAGCCCCATTCGCGCTCATGCGTCGGATTCTTCCACATCTAACGGTTGGAAACTCTGTAGAGAAGGTGAGAGATCTTGTCCCCACTCCCACAAAATCTGACATCCTTCTCTCTTACTTTTCAAGCATTTCGAAGTACACCATTGATTTAAGCCATCCAAGGGTGATGGATGCACACACTTTTTGAGTTCCAAGACAATGGTTGAGCAAATATTATTTTATTTCCAATACCACTAGTGGTTTGATGTAGCTTATTTTACTCATATTTTAAGCTCCTTAATCCCTAAAAACTAGGGATCCTTACAAGGCCCATGCAGGGTTCACCTTTTTTCCTAATGTTATTGATGATTTTAGTAGGTGGACTATCTTGTATTTCATCAAACATAAGGATGAAATGTTCAGTTGCTTCAAGAAGTATCTTGCACTTGTGGAAAATCAAACAAGAAGATGCCTAAAGAGGATAAGGTGAGATGGAGGAGGTGAGTACTTCTCAAATGAATTTAATTCATTTTTGTAGGAGAAAGGTATCAAAAGGGAGATTGCTACCTGATATACCCCTAAGCAAAATGGAGTAGTAGAGAGGAGGAACAGATTGATTGTGGAAGTAGCTAGATCAATGCTTAATGAAAAGAAGTTGCCTAATTACTTGTGGGCAGAGAGTGTTTCTACTGCCACCAGGTTACCTTCTAAGTCCCTAGATGGGATGACCCCCTATGAGGCATGGCATGGTAGGAGACCATCACTTGAATATTGCAAAATATTTGGTTGTGTTGCTTATGTCCATGTTCCATCTCAAATAAGAGGTAAGTTAGACCCTAAGGCAAATGTACCTCCATAGGGTATGATGTAAATAAAAAAGGATACAGGTTTTATAATCTATCCAAAAAATGACTTATGGTCAATAGAGATGTGGTGTTTGAAGAGAATGATTCTTGGTTTGGAAGTGAATGCAAGAAGTTCAAATTACCATATGAGTTGGAAGATGAAATAAATTTCAAACCTCACCAAGGAGGAGCCAAGCACAATTGAAGACATCAAATCAGATGATAAGGACACCATCAACTTCGAGGAGTTCAAAGCATGAAAATCAAAAGGCAAGGCCAAGATGAAGAGGTTGGAGGAGGACATAGGAGAATCATCCAACCAAGCCTTAAGGAGATCACAAAGAGAGAGAGAGTAAGAAACCAATCTGATATGGGTATGATACTTCATTAGTCACTAAGCATTTGACTCTAAATTATTTGTGAAGAATGGGTCCAATTATATAAACGAGTATCAGTGTGTTCCTAAGAAGCTATATAAAGCTTAAGGGTTATGGTAAATTAATACAAAAAACAAAGTATTTTGAAGAGGCAAATCGTATTGTTTGGATTGTTATTCTATAGTATATTATTGTCTTTTTCATCATTTCGTGCTAAAACATGCCTATTTAATCTCTCACTGAGGAATCTACTCATAATTACATGGACCCATGAAACTGAAGCTAATCCGAAGGGAATTAATGCCTCGCCAAACTTACTAAATGTTTATGCGCATTTAAAGAAAAACACAAGAAGATGTGAGGTGTGTCTCGTCCACGGATTTACTTTGGTATTGGAAGATTTTGGAGATTTAGGAATCACGGGACTGAGACACCCGAAGAAGAAGGGTAAGCAAGGTGGATTGAAATATGCTGCTCCTAAAATCAAATGACCAAGAATAAATGCTGATCCTAAAAGTAAATGATGGAAACAAGCTCTAACCTAATTTTGAGGCTCTATTCACTTCTAATTGGGAGATACTCAAATTTGATTTTGAATATCCTTTTTTTTAGTGAGAGGGGCTCAAACGTATGTTATATTCATAGCTTACCAAATCTATTAATAGAGAGTCTTAGACTTAAGTTTGTGCCTCTAAGCATATAATTACAAGAAGACTGAACTTAATTTTGGGGATCTATTGAGTGAGTGAGGCTCAAAATTAAAGTCAAGCCGCTTTTTCGTGTGAAAGTTTCAAACTCAAGTTTGAATCTCTTATGTTCATAGCCTCTCCAATATATGATAAGAAAGTTTTGATCTTAAGTTCAATCCTCTTGACAAATGACTCATACAGACTCTAACTTAAATTTGAGCCTCTTATGTCCAAAGCCTCTTTTAAGATTGGCTACAACTTAAGGTCAAGGCTCTTAGTATATGAACAAAATAGGCTAGAAATTAATTCGAAGGATCCATTCACTTTTATTTGGGAAAGGCTAACTTTAGTTCCACCCTCTACTCTTTGGAGTGGCCAATCCTCAAACCAAAGTTCAACGATTTTATATAGGTAGTCTATCTAATGTATTATGAGAAAGCTTTGAACTTAAGTTTGAGCCACTAAAAATATACTTAAGTGAAGCTTGAGCTTAATCTTAAAGCTCTATTGGGTGATATACACTAAAAAGTAAGTTGGAGCCTCGTAGCATATGCATCAAAATAGGTTTAAACTTAAGTTCTAAGCTCTATTCACCTTTGATTGTAAGAAGCTCGAACTTAAGTTTTAACCTCTACTCTTTTGATTGTGAGAGGCTTGAACTTGAGTTTGAGCCTTTTATTTTCATTGCCTCTCTAATCTATTATAATAGAGAACCACGTAGCAAATAACCAACTTAATTTTGAACTTAAGTTTGAAGCTCTTTTTACCTTGGTTTCTAATTGCATGGGAAGGTGGAGCTTACGTTTCAGCATTTTCCATTCATAGAATATCTAATCTATTATGAGAGAGGCTCAAAATTACATTAATGCCTCTTATCATATGATCCAAACATGATTAAGCAGAAGTTCAAGGACATATTTCATTTTTATCGGAAGAGGTTCAAACTTAAGTTCGAGCCTGTACTCCTTTGATTAGAAAATGTTCAAATTTAAATTTGAGCCTTGTACAAGATGACCAAGACAAAATAAAATTTAAGTTCAAGCATGTAACTTCATAGAATCCTTCACATGGGAGATGCTCCAACTTAACTGTGAGCCTCTTATCTTAATAGGTTGTATGGCCTATTATATCATAGGTTCGAACTTAACCTCAAACCTCTTAGCATATAATTGAGATAGGCATGCACTTAAGTTTGAGAATCTATTCACATTTGTTTTTGGAGACTCTCCAACATAAGTTCAAATCTCTATTCTTTGGTGTGGTAAGTGGTGAATGTTTAGTTTGAGGTGCTTAGAAAATTGTTGAGACAGGCTAAAACTTAAGTTCATGCCTCTTATCTTCATAAAATCTTTTGAGTGGGAAAGGCTTGAAGTTAAGTTTGAGCCTCTTATCCTCATAGCCACTTTTGAGTGGGAAAGGCTTGAAGTTAAGTTGGAGAATCGTATCTTCATAGCCTCTCTAATATATTATAAAAGAGGTCTGAACTTAAGTTTAGACCTCTTAGCAAAGATTGAACTAGGATCAAACTTAAGTTTGAGGCTTTATCTACCTTTGACTGGGACAAGATTTGTGCATCTACTCTTTCGAGTGGGGAAACTCAAACATAAGTTTGAGTCTCTTAGCAAAGGATCAAAATGGGCTTGAACTTACATTTGAGCCGTTATAGCCTCTTTTGAGTGGGACACAATTGAGCTTAAATTTGAGCATGTGTTCTTCTTTTTCTATTGAATCTTTTATAATCGAAACTCAAACTTAAATTTGCACTTAGGAAAAAAAGACCAAATGAAGAAAAAATTATATTAAAAAATCTATTAACCTAGCCTCTTATAATCATATTCTTTGTAATCTATTATGAGAGAGACACAATTTATGTTTGAGCCTCTTTGCATATGACCAAACTCTGAGGCTCTATTCACCTTCTATTGGGAGATGTTTGCACTAAATTTTGGGTATCTTTTGAGTGGGCAAGCTTCAAACTTATGCTTGAGCCTTGTAGCAAAAGACAAGGACATGCTCAAACTTAAGTTCGAATCTCTTATCTTAATATCATTTTTGAGGATAGGCTCCAACTTAAGTCGCAGCATCTAATCATATAAATGAAGGGAGCTCAAACTCAAATTCAAGGCTCTATTCATGTTTGATTGGGAGAGGCTCGAACTTAAGCTTGCACCTCTAGCCTTTTGAGCAAAAGAGCTTAGAAATTACGTTTGAGCCTTTGATCTTCATAGTTTCTCTTATCTTCATAAATTCTTTTATCTATATAATAGATGAGAGATGCGATGCAGATAAGAGGCTTGCACTTGAGCTCAAGCCTCTTGGCAAGTGATTAAGACAAGTTGCAACTTAATTAGAGGCATTGGTTACCTTTCACTTGAAGAGGTTTCAACTTGAATTTGAGCTTTATATCTTAATTGCATTTCTAAACTATTATAGAATATTATCAAATCCAAATTGAAGATGCTAAACAAATGAATGAAGCAGGACCAAACTTACGTTTAAGCCTCATATACTTATATAGAATCCTCTCACAAAAGCTCAAACTTATGTACCATCCTATTACTTTATTAACAAACCGCATTCAAATTTAAGTTCACGTTTCTATTCACTTTTGATTGGAAAAATCTCAAACTTAATCTTGAGCCTCTTATACTTGCAACCTATCCCTCCAACTATATATATATATATATATATATATATATATATATATATATATATATATATATATATATATATATATATATATATATATATATAGATAATGTGTCGACATATACGATTGTGTTCTTGGTACCATAAACCTAATGAACCAAACTAGTAGTCACTTCGAAGAGATGGCCCAGGGTAATTAAATATCAAACTATTGAAATATTTAAATAATCATGGAATATTATGGAAGTAACTAACCATAGAAAAGTATTCGTAGGTGCTGCCAACGGTTACTCCTACAACACCATCCTGTTTAGTTGTATGAAAGCATAATCCCACAACTAATAGGTCCGTAATAGCTTTGGATTATTAATATATTATATTTATTATACTCAAGTAGCTATATGATCTTTTAAGCATGTGGCAATCAGAGAAATATAATAAATATAAAATATTTATGAAGGATGGGTCCAATTCTTTAAATCAGTACCAATGTGTTCCTAAGAAGCTATTTAAAGCTTAAGGGTCATGGTGGCGTAAATTATATTCTTTATAGTTATTCAAATACTTCCTTTTTTATACGCTTTAAAAACGACTCTAAAGAATTTTCATATATCAAAATTTAGAGATTCATAGTTATAGTAGTACCTTTCCAACCTTAATATCAGTTAGAGAACCATAATATGATTCAGTCCATAATAATATAATTCAGTCCATCATCAGAATACAAATTAATATAAGTCAACCAATTTGTAGCTCTGCCCGTAGTGATAAACTTTATTTTCCGTTGCAAGAGAGTGACGTAGCTGTTATTAACAATCAATCTAACAATACATTCTGGAAATCATGCAGTGACAAATTTCCTAGTTTATCGCATTGATCTGTGTAATTTTCATACTCCAAGTGTAGTATAAAAAAATAAAGCATGTAATTAATACAGGAAACAAAGTATTTTGAAGAGCCAAATTGTATTGTTTGCATTGTTATTCTCTCATAGTGTATTATTATCTTTTTCATCGTTTCGTGCTAAAACATGCATAATTAATCACTCACTTAGGAATCTAATCATAATCACATGGACCCATGAAACTGAAGCTAATCCGAAGGGAATAAATGCCTCGACAAACTTAGCAACTGTTTATGCCCATATAAAGAAAAACACAAGACGATGCGACAAGGTGTGTCTCGTGCAGGAATTTACTTTGCGACAAGGTGTGTCACGGGACTGAGGGACCCTAAGAAGAAGTGTAAGCAAGGTGGATGGAAATATAGTAATCCTGAAAGCAAATGACCAAGACTAAATGCTCCCTATCATGATTTTGACTAATTCAGCACTCAAGGAAAGCCCCATGTAAACACCGTTTGATACTCCAAGGACATCTTCAATGAGACTGAGGGAAAACTTAACATGGAAAAGCCAAGAATTCTTACAAACGACAACTGAACAACCCTCAATCATTATAACTTTCTGTATAATGTCAAACATGTAGAATGAGCAAAACAACAACAATATAGGCATGGATCACTCCTACATGATTACATGGAACAAGTGTGGTAGGCAAGAGAGTATGAACCACAAAGGCTGGTTGAAGAAAGTATCATACTATGTCCGAGTGGTCGGGAACAGGATCATGAAAGAGTGGTACAACGTTTGTTTTGCAGTAGTGTGCGTCATCGTAAAAAAAAAAAAAAAAAAAAAAAAAAAAAAAAGAAACTTGCGACTCTTCCTCATGTATAAACAAGAATTTTGGCAGAATGATAATGAACTGTGCCTAAGTATAGCATACAAAAGTAGCAGCTCTAAAGCTCTTCAATCTTCACTCATCACCTAGAAATATGAATTAAAGTTTCAAAGGTGGGGCTCCAAGATCTCTCAGTGCTATGAAGGCTCTGTTTACACAACAGAGGGGCTCCATAAATTTTGTGGCCCAAGTCAGTGTCAGTTTGGCAGGACCTTGGGAGAATCATGTTGTGGTAGGGACAAATCAACTGGAACCAAGCATTACTGGGTGAAGTGATTGGCTGTTGCTCAGCATTGTGCAATGCTACAAGAGGGGAGACCCTCTGAAAGAGTTGGAATGAGAGGTGTGTTGCGAGCTTTGATAGCCCTCCTAAGGAATGATCAATCAAAAAATCTCTTTTCTTTTCAAGGAGGAGAATTTCCAATTTTAAGAATCCGATGCCTTTTAGACATCATAGAGTGTTTTTCTTCCAGAGCAACATCATAGAGTATTTTTCTTCCAGAGTGTTTTTCTTCCAGAGCTATTGGTGGGTCACAGCCCGACCTTCTCATTGATCATGGCTGTCAAATCATCCCGCAGGGCCAAATTTTTCGGCTTCTGGGGATTCCCTTGGGGTTTGGCGTCTCTATGGAACAGCGGTGGAATTGGGTGCTAGCCAAACTCGAAAACAAGCTTAACTATTGGAGAGGTATGCAAATCAATCTTGCTGGTCGTGCTATGGTCATCAACACGTTCCTCTTATCATCTACCATTTATTTCCTCTCTTGTTGGAGACCGAAAGAGCAAGATCTGTCCAAACTGGATAGTATTTGTAGAAACTTCCTTTGGACGGGCGACCACAACAGGAGGGGGGTGCCTAAAATCAAATGGTCCATCTGCACCAGCCATAGAGATAGTGGGGGACTTGGTATCTTGGACATTGGGAGCATGGCTAACAAACTGTCGGCCAAATGGATGACTAAGGCTTGGTGCAACGGGGAGGCCTCGTGGGCCAAGCTGATCTTCAGAAACAAGAATGAGTTGGCGCTCATGGGTCTCCCAAATTGGAAGAATCTTGACATCTTGACCTTGCTGTTTTCTCCGATCCCCGTCTTCCCGAAAGGCTCTAATCTGGTGTGCTCCCTTTGGAAGAGTTGGAATAAAGTCAAAAGCTTCACAAGAATAAGTGAAGACTGGAAGTGGGCTGCCGGTATCAGACAAAACGACTCTATCTGGTTTCCGATCCATGGCATCCGGAGTGTGGAATCTTGGAACATTCAAAACGCCAAGAAGCTATGGAACAAAGGCTTCAAAAAATGGAAACATCTCTGGAAACAAGACACCAACCGCTGGATCAACTTTGAGGATATTGACCCTAGCTTCAACATTTCGCATGAAGAATGGAACACTTTGCAAAGCAGATCTCTCGCCTGGGACCGACACAATGTTCGCCTGCTCATGGGACACGACATGCCGAGCTCGCTTGGTCTCAAATGGCACAATGGGAATAGTCTATCAAAAATCCCGAACATCAAAGAAACGATCGACTATCAGGTTAACCTCAACAAAAAGTGGTGCCTGTCATGGACGCGGCTTCGGTGGGACATGAAGTTCATGGCTATCTGGCACCCCCTCATAGAAATCAAAAAGTCTGTCCTCTTATGGCAAATTCTTCATCACGGAATCTGGACCAACCTTAAGGCTAGCAAAATTTGTGGGATCCCTCCCTGGTGCAAACGCTGCCACCGGTCTATCGAAGATGTTTCACACATCTTCTTTACCTGCCCCAACTCCAACAGACTCTGGCAGGTGGTTGGAAAGAGAATTAGACTTCAAAAATGTCTCAGTTGGCAGCAAGCCCTGCTGGGAGAAGCGATCGGCTGCTCCGCATCTCTCTGGAACGCCATCAGAGGGGAGGTTCTATGGAAAATCTGGCGGGAAAGATGTGCTTTCAACTTCGGTGACTCCCCCAAGGAGTGGTCAATTGAGAAATCGCTGTTCCTCCTTGGCAAAAGGATTGTCAACTGTAAAAAATCCCCCCCCTTTAGGCATCATCAAGTACTCCTTTTGATCGATAACAAGCTTAAACCCAAGTGGGCCCCACATGAGGGTGATGAGAGGGTAATTAACCTTCTTTGTAATGTCATCTAAGCTCAGTAAAAGCTTCCCCTGCTTTGTGGGATTTGGGGGGTCCCGTGGGCACTAGTCCCCTTCTCTTGTACTTTTCTTTATTTAATTCAAGTCCGGGAGAGTAGGCTATTGCCGAACTTCCTTTTACATTACAAAAAAACAACATTAAAGTTATATGAACCCCTTGATGAGAGTAAGCTATTGTCGAACTTCTTTTTGAAAATAAAACAACACTTTCTTTGCTTCTATCAGTCTATTTCTTCCCAATTCGTTGTTCCTCCTGTGAGCAAACAATGCGAGGAACTCTGCACTGCTGATGTCGACATCTATTTCCATAGACCATGTAAGCCACATGAAACTCTTTCTTGTTGTCTATCCGTATGGATTTAGAAATCGGAATTCTTCATCCTCAGAACTACTTTCTAAAGAACCATATTTATAAGTAGCTTAGAAATTTGAGGAGAGCATTGATGTTGTTGATGATTATTCAAAGATGGAGACCCTTTGTTAAGGAGAGTTCTTTCTCGATCAGCTTCAATATCGTGGTTCCTTCAGATTTCCAATTTCTCTCGATTATAACAACATATCTTTTCGCTTGGAGGTGCTGAAATTCATTGTCCTCCCTTTCTGAAGTTTACAATGAATTGAAAATAACTCACACACCCAACCTCATAAGGTAGAGACACCCATCAACTTCAGAAATCCAATAGATACATCCAGCCAACCAGATTCAAACTTGAAGACTTCCCCCCACAGAGTTCATAGAGTGAACCATTAAACCACGCCCACGAGACCATTGTCCTCCTTTGAGGTCGAACATCACTTATGAACTAAAGCTAAAAAATGTGTTTGGGCGACGATCTTGATTATCCACATTCAATACATGAACCCTCAGCACTTCGCATAACATCTTGTCAATGGTACTTCAGATACAAAAATGAGCATGGTTGCTTACGGAAAGTTATGCCTTCTTCAATATCTCTTCCGATTAGCCTTTCCTGTAATATACATGAATGGGTTTCTCCGCTTTTCAACTTCATTATTACAACCTATTTCCCTCTCATCCATGGTCGCTCCATCTGTTTCCTATTGGGCGTTCTATCAACAATCCTTGCTCAAAGCTACTGCGCATTGACAATGTTTCTTCTTTTTATGATCCACAAAAAGATTATGAGAGCATCTGTTCTTCTACGCATAGTTTTTTTTTTAATATAAAGAAAGTTTGGCCGTAGCCTACTCTCCCGGACTTGTATTAAATAAAAGGAGAAGAAAAGTACAAGCGAAGGGGACTACTGCCCACGGAGCCCTCAAAAAGATTATGAGAGCATCTGAAGACTTTTTTCTTCTATGCATAATTGTTTCTTTCTCATGTCTGTCAATAATCGCTCCTCTCTTCTTGCTGACAACATGACGATTGCATCTTCCTATATATTTTTACTGTTCCTCCTCCTTTTCTCAAGTTGTGGCCACCAGCCTCCTCTCTTACCACCAGCCTGCACCTTCGATTCCTGCTTCCCCCTTCATTCCTAAAGTCGAATACCTTGAAAGCTAACTTGTCGCCTTTTCCTCTTTCATGTCTCTCCCGGAATACGAAAATTCCCCTTTCTGCCTCACGCGAGTTCGTCCGAATTTCTAGTCGTCCATTCCTCTAAGATTCAACGGATTCATATAACGCTCTCCTTACTCAACGATGAATCTATGAACATCTTCATCTTTCACAAGGTGGACAAAATTAAGTAGGAACATTTCCAAGGGAAATCTCAAAATGAGAAGCGCAAACGGTACGAGAAATAAGTACACATGGAGGGAATTCAGGCACATCAATCCCATAGGTGAATCAAACTTCAACCTTCGCTGGAACTTTTAAAATGCAGCACTTTTTTCCCTAAAAATCATGTAAATAACTTAAAAGAATGTTGAGTTCAAAATCAAACTTCCACATGCTTTGGAAACTAATGTAAATGTGGAAGACTAATATCACCTTGCGGTTGAAGAAACAAGCAAGAGGACTAGGGATACGCTAGAAAACGTGATAGTTATTTCCATCGCAACCAGATCAATAGGGAACAAAATGAGACAACAGAGACTTCAAGCTAATAAGAATTGTATAGAAAAACCAATAGGACTTCTTGAGGTCATTATATTAGAAACTCAAATGGCGTTTTCATACACTTTTGCCATAACAATATTCAAACAACATCTGGCATATGAAGTGACTTTAGGTAGAACATTAATATTTAGACAACTAAGATTAGTGGAAAACTTCAAAATAATGAATCCTAATTGCATCATGAGGGGATTAATATGCGAGTAGACTTAAATAAATATTCCTATACTGATATTAACCCACAACTATATGGGGAAATGGAAATGTCATATTGAATCGACATAAGTGAAGACTCAGAAGAAGCTTTTTTGATCCATGGATATAGAAGTTTTTGATACTCCAAGGCTATACTAAAGGTGAATGATCAAAGAATGAAGATTGACAATTGAAAATTCTTTAATTCAAAATTTATATCTCATATCTCTAAGTAGCCATTTTGGATAGAGCTCATGCAAGAAAGTATCCAACTAGAAAGTATGCTTTTTCGAACCTATAGAGCACTAATACCCAAATAGACCAGCCATAATGTGCAAAAAAACATACCCTCCTATGATCCATTTGTGCCGAAAGAATTCCTACATTAGGCTAAAGTGCATTTTGGGAGTATGAACTTGAAATGAGCTTCTCTACTCTCTCCTATTCCCTATGTTGATGGGAATGATATTATGTGTGAAGATGATATACGTGGTCTCTTTTTTTTCTTGCATGTGCTTGAATGTGCGATATACATGCTCTCTTCTTATGTCACATGCATGACATCTACATTTTGTTGTCTTTTTCTTTGCACTTTTCCTCCTTGTCTTGTTCTCTACGATGGCCCCAAGCAGCTTGAGATCATCAATTTTGCACCTTCTCTCTTTTCTGATAAATCCCATCTCTGGTCATCCTCAAAACAACAATATATTTCTCTTTTCTTAGGTTCCTGGAGTCTTGTATGGCTATATGCGTGCCGTCATGACATGCTTAAGGTTTAAAGCAAAGATAAGCATTTGACGTTTGGGGCATTAAGTGAATCATGATGGAAGAAGAATAACAAGGTTCAAAGATTAATAACCCTTCTTTGTAATGTTCCACTTGCAAGTTTTCGTTTATGCTACCTTTGCTTTGTGGGATTTTGGGGATCCAATGTATGCTAGGTCTTTTCACTCTTACAATTGTTCTTTCGATTAATTAAATCTTGGTAGAGTACATGGTAGCCAGACTTACTTTTATAAAAACGAAAACAAAGATGAAAGAGGATCATTAGAAAAGCTAAGTTATGTAAGTCATAAACAACCATACTTCATTGAAGAAAAGCTAATAGGATTCAAAGATCAAAAGTTAATTCATATTTTTTCTTTCTTATGTTCTTTTCAATTACCTCATAAATATATGCAAATGATTAGAGTACATATACTTCATGCAGTTTCACATTTCATACATTGTCAATTCATGGGGAGATTAATGCTTTATTAGCACTATAAAATTGATCATATATGACGGTAGAGAGTTCGTGCACTCACTATAATTCTATGGAAAATATGTATAGATTCACCACATGCAAACATGATAGAGTACATATCCTACATCAAACAAGTTAGGATGCCATATTAGAGAAGTAAGGATGACAAGATTTAAAGACAATACAATCACATTCTTAGAGCCTCATAGTGTGGAGGAAGATATGCAAAGCGATGAGTTTCCTCATCTTACTGGGACAAGACCTTGAAGAGATACTCTTTAGTGAATTATATAATGGACATACAAATACCTCCTAGACGGATGTGTATGCTTCACATAAGACAATTTGATCCTATAAAGTTGATCTAGATCAACTGTCCTAACTTTTCCTTATTCAGAGAAATTCTTTCGACTAGCAAAGAGGTAATACATGTAATAGATGACACTAATGAGACTATGTTGATGGTGATATACAATTAACAAGAATTCGTAAGAAAATAAGTGAGTTAAAAAATGATGTACAACGCTCCTCTCTCACTCACTTCCTCTCCCTCTCTCTCTCTCTCACACACACACAAAATCTCTGCCCCTCTCCCACTCTCTCTCTCTCTCTCTCCCCACAAAGCTGGTTAGAGTACTCCCTTACTTAGAATGTCCATGCACAACAAACATTGGCTCTCCATGCAAACTCATGAACAACTGAAATTTCTGAATCTCTTGCAATCTGCATGCACTTGTTCACAAAAATCCTATATTTTCAGCTAAAAAGATTCATGAGCGATTTTTAATGCAAAAATCACTCGAGTGCATTTTCTAACCAATACTATGGCGTTCTCCCATGGCTATCGGTTATCAAAACTAAAGTTACCCTTAAAATTGTATATAGTAGACATTTTAGTCACCTTAATAAACGTGTTTGACTCATCATAGAAGGCATATATTATAGTTTTTAACGAATCATGTTGAAAAATCCTACTACAAAACGTTAACTATGTAAATTACATAGAGCAAGGCCATGATTGAAAAGAATAGAGTGAAAAATTTACCTTAGAATTCTACTTATGTAGTTAATAATCTATATAAATTATTAGACCATTTATAGGATCATGAAGTAACGTAGGAAAGAATAGATTTTTATAATGTTTCTAGCTTGTAAAAAGATTGAGTCATCATAACACCATTCAATGGCCCCTCTAACACTTTTTACGATCAAAAGCTCTATTTTTGACCCTAAATTCAAAACACAAGCATATTCTAATCTCAAAAAATCACTTTCTCCAAAAAAGAATCAAAATACAAATTTTCCCTCTTAAACCGCAGATTTTTCAATCCAAGTCCTAAAAGTTCATCTTTTTCTATTAGTTTCTCTCCCTCGAATACCATTGAAGCTCTTGTGTATGCATCTGTTTCTTTGTGGATCTTCTACTTTGAATTGCTACCACTGCTTCTAGAGTTTGAAGTCCATTGGAGACACCTAAAGCTTACAGGTGGTGAAAACATGAATTTATGATGCTAAAATGTCACAATATCAAATATATTGATAGAAATTGGTTAGGAGATGAGTTTTGCAAAGATGCATGGATGTACATGCAACCTAGGTTGAATGTATTCGATGGAATAATAGAAAAATACCAAAAACATTTGTTTTATTCGAGGATTTTTAAATAAACATGAATAAGAAATCAGGTTCACATACATTTTCAATCAAAAGAACTTTTGATCGAAAGCACTTTCAATCAAAAAGTTTTTTGATCAAAAGCTCTTTTGATTGAAAAGCTATTTCCACATACTATGATCACATTTTATTGTAATCTGGCATGGTGAATCCTTTCTCTTTAGTTGGCATCAAAGCATCCTTGAAAATAGGATTATGAGTAACATTGAAAGGAATCCCACATGCTAAAAAATATTGAGTCCATTTAAGATGAATCTCAAGAAAATATTGCTTTTTAAAAGCTATAGGTATTGTGTTATGTGATTTAGTATGAACAAAGCATGGTGACACATTATTAGATCAACCTATTTTACTACATTCATTGGGTCCACTCTTTCTTGACATAGCTGGAGAAATTGGAGTACATGTATATTGATTAATCTCGAAAATAGGTTGTTCTACTTGAGTAGAAAAATTAGAAGGATCCTCTATTGTCACTCGTTCTTGCTCTACACTAGGACTACTTCAAAACTACTATGAACTACTTATGTTTTTAAATCTTTCTTGATGTGATACCTTCATATGTACCATTGCTTGCATAAATTGCAAAGTTTACCCATTTATCACTATTTGGATTAGAGCATCCTACCACATTTTTACCTATACTAAAAAGATGCTCTCTTATCGGAGTTGCATTGCCTACATAACTGTGTCCACAATATTTGCAATGTATTGTGGAGACTGTTTTACCCTCTTGATGAATAATCACATATGATCATTCTTTTGCATTTCCCATAATGCTTGCTTTATGAAGACTTTATATCTACAAAAAGACAACCTAAATCAATATCAAATAAGATATACATTCCCCTCAATGTATATCTTAAAATTTATATAAACTACTCTGAATCCCTCTTAATTTTTTTAAATTTATTAATCTATGTAATTACGCACCATCTATTTGTTTATATTTCTACCACTTCATATAAATGGATAGATTTTAACTCATAGTTGTATGTTCACATACACGTACACAAACTATTGTTAAGTAAGAATCAGTATTGAGGCAAAAAATCACAACAGATTTGAAGTCTCAATCATACACACAAATATACTTACATACACTCTTGTGAAGTAAGAATCAATGTTGATTTAGATAATTATAATAGATTTTAAATCTTAATCATACACACATACACTTACACATACTATTGTGAAGTAAGAATCAATTTTGAGTCAGACAATCACAATAGATTTTACTTCTTAATCATGACCACACATACACTTACACATGCTATCTTGAAGTAAGAATCAATGCTGACTTAGTCAATCACAATAGATTTAAAACTCTTGATCATATGCACATACACTTACACATAATATTGTGAAGTAGGAATCCATGTTGAGTCAAACAATCACAATATATTTTAAATTCTTGATCATATACACATACACTTTCACATACTATTGTAAAGTAATACAATAAATTTTAGTTCACAATCATATACAAACATACATATGCACATACACAATCATAACAAATTTTCACTCACAACCATACATGCACATACACATACACATACTATGGTGAAGTACAAATCAATATTGATTCAAACAATCACAACAAATTTTTACTCAAAATCATACACACACATACATTTACTATTGTGAAGTAAGAAACAATGTTGAGTCTGACAATCACAATAGTTTTTAACTCAAAATTAAAAAAACGAAAATATTTTTCTCTATTTTTCTAATACTAAAAGACTAAATAATTTTTACAAGATCTTATACCTTGTGCTTTATACAACACTATAAGTTTGCAAAAAACAAAGAAACTCTAATGAGGTATAATTTTGAGGACAATATTTTATAAAACATTATTCAAACGAATCTTTTTTGATCGAAAATTTTTTTGATGGAAAGGTTTTCGATCGAAAACGTTATCGATCGAAATAGTTCCGAATTGCCATGCAAAAACTACTCACTCATGTGAGAATAAGCTGAAGTGGCATGAACAATTTGATTGAATAATAAGGGTTCAATGTAAAATTTTGTAATTATTCACAAATAATGGAATTGTTGAATAACGAATTATGCAACATAGCATGGAACCCTCTACCATTGGGCGTCCTCATATTGGACATTATGAATACTTGGATCTTCATTAGAAAAGAAAGCTACCAAGCGTCATGCATGCTTTTTCTTTGGTGGTCTTGCTTCTATATTTATCTTGTTTAGATATGTTTTTTTTTTCTAAAGTTAAATTTATGTCTACCTTGGTGGTGGAGCAACCACTTCATAGTCTTACAATTAATTTTCAAGAATTATATGTAGATTTTGGTTAGTAGCCATTCCTCAAGTACCTTGTGCTGAGCTTTTACATGAGAGAGTTTTCTTTTATGTAGATGCATATGTTGTACTCTCTACAACAAACGATTTTTGTATGTTCGAATCAATTTAGGTAGGTTCTCTTCTCAAGTTGGTGTGGACACATCTTGCCATATGGTCCTTGATACCTTTGAAACATCAAATGGAGATTGATATACATAGTTCTTTGACATTCACAGTAGTTTCTAGATTTGTAGCACTACATTGATGTGTTCCTATCCATTCTTTTGTACATCTATTCGAGACATTTAGATTTCTAGATACTTCCACAATGTTTGTGTGTAAAGATATCATATATGAGCAAGTGGAGGGTTTACAAGGTGAAAATTGACGCTTCTAGAAGGATGTACCAAAGGGGATAGATACCTTTGTGAAACTGGTGAATCAAACATAGTATTTGGAGATCTAAAACAAAATACCTCATTGCACATGAGATTATATTGTGATTTATATATGTGCAAACATAGTGAATGGATACCATTGCAAAGTTTGAGATTCCTTGATTTCATTTGAAACTAACCTAAGTTTTGTCAACAATGAAATGGAAACAATTTTAATGAATCATAACTGGACCCTTATGTGAGAAAACATATTTCAATGATGGTATTTGATGATCTCCATCCATGGTAGTTCAAAATACAAGATCACAAGGTACACAATCTACATTGCTTTTCCCTTTATTTATATAAATTCTTATATTAATTAGAATATTTAAAGTCTTTTGTTGGTCTACATATTGGAAAGAGGTTCAAAGATAAAATTAAATTCCTTCTTGATTGGAGTGTAGATGGAACTCAACTTTCATTGTCATAGTTCTTGTACTACCAAAGTACAAGACTGTACACATGACCTATTTTTCCTTAGAAATTGAAATTGTGAAATTTCCTTATCTCAATATGCTGTATGGATTGTATAATCATTAATTTATTTCCCTGGGAGTATTAGAAATTCAATTTTTTTAATTTCTATTTTTGCTAGTGTGTAGATGTGGTTGGACTTATCATATTAAATGAGAATCTCACTACTGAGTTTTATGCACCGGATTATGTTTCTAAGAGTTATGTGAAAAATATCTAAATGTACATTTATTATGTTTAGCTTTAGATGATACACTCAATAAAAAAACTAAAACCAACATATAAGCAAGTCTTATGCTCTCATATCTCACTTTTGGAGCCAAGCAGAGATAGAAGCACTCTTAGTGCAAGAACACACTAGCAAGCATGATACATGTACATGCAATGGCTAGCTTCACCTCTACTTAGCCTTGATTAAGAAGTCTTGGAAACCTCTCGATAAAGTTTTTAAAATCAATGGAGGGTTTGTTCATAAAAAAACGAGCCTTACCTAGAAGCTACTATTATTAAAAGAGAGTTCAATATTTCAACAAGAGTTCCTTGGTGGTCTTGAGTAGATGTCCTTTGAGAAATAAAACACAAAAGAGCACCCACCATCAAATTGCAACCCCTCTTAGCCCGTAATACCTGAGGTGAAAATTGGATTTCTCTCCATCATCCTTGTGGATGGAGATGAATTCATATTTCTTCATGATGTTGAGAAGGCATTTGGACTGGACTTAATGAATGTTTAAGTATTTTTCTACAATTTCAAATGTTCCACTTGTTAATGCATCTCATATTCTTGAGAAGAAAATTACCCCATTACATGATCTTGTGGCAAACACTATTGCTATGGTGTGAACAATTTTTGAATGATGATAAGAATAACTACACGAATGAGGAGTAATATGATCTACGAGAAAGAACAATGAAGAACATAGTTTCTACATCCTATGAGTGGACTAGAGTGGTGTGGACCACTCTAGCATAAATCTTGAATTCCCTCAAGGAGGGGGGGGACAGAAGACATGATTTAGGATGCAATTGGTATTTAATAATTTATATTAAATATATTGGTACTTGAACTTATCATTTTCTTCTCTTATAGTAAGCCCTTGAATTGGATAATTTCAGTGCAAATCCAATGGGGATGGTACATCCTATGGCAATGGCAAACTTCATTGGGACGTTGGCAAAGGATGATTTTGTAATCATTGATAACGCTTTCACTCCTCAAGGATATTTCATGGCCTAGTGCTTGAAGGACTCAAACAGAGTTTCTTGTTTATATATCATGCAAGGCACTAACTCTGTCATTTTGGTTACAAAATATCTAGTTGTAACCACACTCAAAGTTACCTTTAGAGGAAAAGTTCTAGGAGAAGTAAGAATTTCCATGGGTCTTGGATCACAAGGCCCTAATGTAATTTCCAACTCGTTTTTTATTTTTCAATTAAGACAATCTCTTCAAAGGAGAAAGAAAATTGTAGCAAAGGTGAAGGCCATTGACAACTGATGTAAAATTTTGAATCAATAAAATGTTTACCTTCCTCATATGTTTTTTTCTAATCCGTTTTAAATCTCGATAGTGTATGGACATGTGCCCCGTTCTCCTCTCACGAAAATTTAATTTCATGCAAATTTGAACAATGCAAAAGATGTTTCTTGTGACTATGAAAACTTTTGAAGTCGTTCTTGGCATGTTACTAGCACATGTATAGACCCTCAACCCTTATGTAGGTCAACACACTTTGCATTCAAATAATTCTACCTTGAGTACATATGTATTATTTTCCATGGCTTATAACTACCAAAAAAACCCCAACCATAGAAATGTTGGACTCATCCCTACAAAACGCTTATGGAGCCATTTTCCACATTTCTATGTCCGTGTTTTTTTTTTTTTGAAATTGTGAGCCTTGGAAAGGCTTCCATGGACATCTGTTCTCAATATTCAAAGAGTATATGGATAGAGAAGGGTTTGAGAAAGGTAAAATATATCAAAGAGCTTCTATAGATGTTCTCTAGAACTAAATGTTCATAATCCATGTTAGTATCATATGTGTAATTCCTTAGAACTTATGGAAGACAACGTTCCATGGCTCAAAAGTGCAAAGAAACCCAAGTTCTTTGATCATTGAAGTACATTGCAAAATATGTTTCTCCAAAGATTCTAATTACAAAGGTCATGGGTTATTTTCCGCTTGTTCTTCTATCTAGCTTAATGTCTTTAGGTTGTATGGTTACTCTCTTGGCATGAATAGCATATACGTTGGCATGTGCAAGCATGGATATGAGATAGACTTCTATTTCCTTATGGATTTCCTCGAGTGCTATTCCTTGTATTTTAGATTTGCACAATAGCTCTAAATTTCTTCTTTTACTAGTTCTGCGAATGCTTTTCCTCATATGATAAGTTCAACTAATTTATTATAGTGTATTATGTCTAGAAATGATTCATAGTGCCTCCTCTCTCTTTGTGAGGCTCTTGCATTGGGAGGAATATTCGGTTCCTTTCTTTGTGGTTTATGGTGTGGTTGATAATTCTTCTTTCCCTTGTACACACTTTGCAGGTCCAACTTCATTTACATTATCTATGGCGTGTTGGATTTTGTATCTCATTCCATTGCGGTTTAGTGCAACTTTATTAATTAGAACACTTGAAGTTTGGTCAAAATAAATATTAAAAGATCTGCCTTTTTGCATTTTTAGATTCGTATAAACATTATGAACTTCCGGTTAATCCACTCGACCACCCTATATTCTTCGGAATATCACTAAAAAAAGTTTGATTCAAATGAGATATCTTTTCACGTAGGCTAGTTCAAAAAACTTGATATTTATGGATGAATGATGCAACTTCTAAAGCTAAGTGCTCCCAACTTCTTTACAATTGTTGGTGCAATTAATCCAACCCTAAATACTTGATCACTTATTCTAAAAGTTCATATGTTTATTCATATATTGGCACATAAATGATCTCTTGTAAAAGATTGATTTTTACTCCTTCTAAAAGTGCATAAGTGCAATCACTTCAATTAGGAGTTCTAAGGAGAATCTTTCCATGAATTATTTGGTGAGGATTTATGGAAAATCAAGTCCTAAAACTTTGGAACACTTTTAGGTAAAGATTCGAATTCAAACTCGAGTCTTGGATCTAACAACAGACTATAAAAGAGGACTATCTAGTCACATTGATATGAAGGTAGAAAGGCTAGATTTGAAGAGACATTTAGAGGGATTTCATATGGATATTGAGCTCCCACTATAGCTCTATCATTCCACTCACATTGTGCAATTACTAATTGCCAATTTCAATGCAATTTATGTGCATAATACATATAGTTTTCTCATATTCCATTTCTTCTACTCTCTCATGTATGAATTAAATTAGTGAACTTTAATTATCTATTTCTCAGCGCGTACTTGATCATTTGCATTGATTTAAGTTGATAAAGACTCATTAGACTATATAGTTTCTTGGTACAATGTTCATATCAATTGACTCAGTCATCCTCGATTTATGTGCAAAATATTGCACTTTGGTCTGCATACTATCAACACCTGAAAATGTCGGGATGCATCTCTGATTTGCTATTCTCTAGGCATATTTTATCATTTCAAGTGAAATATCTTGAAAACTTTAGCTACCCAAGTTGATTAGATATTCCCAAAAGGAGTTTGTTCAAGTGTTAACAAGGAAGGAGTAATGTTCATTTCTCTTAGCAGGTGTAGTGACCAAAATAGCAAGTTTTTGGTTCACAATGAAACTCCAACTTATCTATTTTGATCTAATGATTTTTGGATCATCTTGCAAAGTATGGTGGTGATTGTTTTCCCTTCTCGAAAATCTAAAGAGGTCTATTTTGCACTCTTGAACTCAATTTTGGCTGGTGTGAAGCAGGAATTTGCAGCACCATCTCATCTCTAGAAGGTGTCCATCATCTCCTCGAACAACAATTGACCAAACACATTTTAGAGGGTGGTTTTGTATAGGTTTAAGTTTCTAAGATGCACAATATGTGGATATATTAACAAGGTATGCTCTAATTACAATATTAGCATTGATAAGGTTGATCTCAACTTTTTAAGGATGTGCAAATATTGTCCTCACGAGCATACAAGCTCTAAAATCTACTAAGACAAATCATTTATACATTTTTTTACATAAGGTAAACACTATTAGATTTCAAATAGGCCCTTACTCATGAACATTCAATCATTAAGTAGTGATAACCAACCTCTACAAGCTAGCAGACCTTGAAGATGATGATGCACAAAAATGGAAGATGAGAAAAGTGAAGATCAAAGCACATTGAGCTAGCACATTGTACACGTTGTTTTGAGTCTTTATATGGACTATTGAAGATTTCGTGAAGCTTTTGAAAGTGATTTGAGTTCAAATGAACCCATGGTTAGAGTTTGTTGAGATTGAAGCGTTAGTACAAGCATCGTACGAGCATCGGTATACACATCGGTATAAGCATCGATAAATTCCACTAAATTATCGACGCCTATACCGAGGCTCATACCGACTGTATTGCATCCGTGGTTTCTCAAGCATTTTCAATGGTCATACCGACATCAAGGCATGACCATCGGTATGGACAACGTCGGTATGCTCTTGATATGTTGTAGTGTTACAAGGTTAGCATTGATAGGTGCTGATCCAGATGCTTCAAGGATGTGCATAAATTGACCCTCATATCATAAAATCTATATGTCACACAATGTAATAAGAAAAATTATGTACAAATCTATACACATAAGGTAGACATTATTCGCTTTCCAATGAGCCTTTATTCATAAGCATTGGATCACTATGGAGTAACTAGCTCGTGCAAGTCAACAAACCCTGAAGATGATGATGTAGAGAAATGGAAGATGAGAAAAGTAGAGATCAAAAGTGAATATATATTTCTCTAATATATTTTGCAAGTTTTTTTTAGTCTTTACATAGAATCTCTAAGACTCAAGAACTCTCCTACAAGTTATTTGAATTCAATTTAGCTTGTAGGTAGAGTTTGTTGTGATTGAAGTCACTTTTCCTGGAAGCACTTTGCCATCCCTTGTGGGGTTGCATTTATCAAGGGCACTGAGCTCTTTGCACATGGCTAGGATAGAGCAGATGGTCTTTCCTTGTACTCTCCTTGGTGCTTGCCATTCTCTGAAGTTGTAAAATGTTACATATGTGAAATCCTACATCCACTTAGCCCAGTTGTTAAGTCTAAACGTTATGAAGGAGGAGGCCTTGGGTTTAACCCTGATGGGGAGCATGATGAGAAAGTTTTGACCAAAGATCCTTCTAACTCAAGATAACATGAGTTAAATTGATTCTAGAGAGACTAACTCAAGTATCCAGTACACCAACAAGTAGTGGACTCTAGTGGAGGATACTAAAGAAGTGTTGAAGATCATTTCAACCACTAGTAGGCTCTAGTGCAAGATATTAAAGGAGTGGAGGAGCTACACATGCACTTGTGGAATCTAGTTGCATTTGTGGTCTTCATTGATTCGAGCATCCACACACACATACACACACACATAGACACACACACACACATATACATACATACATATATATATATATATATATATATATATATATATATATATATATATATATATATATATATATATATATATATATATATATATATATATATATATATATATATATATATGCATAAGGCTGGGAGGAGATTCATCTCTAATAACATCAGTTAGATATCTAGAAATACTTATATATTCAACCAAGAGGAGAATAGAAGAGCCATATGAGTCTCGAGAAGTGATATAGGAAACAACTAGCATATTTTGGCACCCAAAACATGATATATTGGTAATCATAATTTTATTGTTCACTATAAAGTCTTTTTAGGCTAACATGTCTAGGGATAAAGCTTTGAAATTTTTTTCATAAAAGTATGGCAAGATTGTGTGTAGGATGAGATACTGTACTAACATCAGTACCACAAACGTTTACTTATAAATTTTGTTCCATTTATTGCTAGAAGGAATAGAAGCTTCTTTTGGATAATCGTAGTGCTAGATGAAGAAGCCATAGTAGAGCAAAAACTACCAATACAAAGTACTTTAATACCCATAGCTTGAGCACATAAATACTACCTTAAAACCTTCCATCATATGCAAAGTCAACACAACAATAGATAAATTATATACGTCACAAGAGACCCACCAATGATAACAAATATCACGGCTTTTTGCATACATATAATAAAGATGTCTTGTATAGATAGAATAGATTTCAACCGATTACTCAATCTTCTTATAAAGAAGAATATCAAGAAACATATCATAATTCAGCCATAGGAACGGGACCATAGTGGCAAAGATTCCATCCTATCTTATACCCACCACCATGACTAGAGAATAGTAAGAAATCAGTAAAGAAAAATTTCAAAAGTGGGGTTTACCCAATCACAACATGATATATTAACAAAGTCACCGAATATGAAGAACCATATATAGCAACTCGTGAGTGGAATGTAAGACATATATATAACTTCATATGAGCATATATATATATATATATATATATATATATATATATATATATATATATATATATATATATATATATATATATATACACATACACACACACACACATATATATATATATATATATATATATATATATATATATATATATATATATATATATATATATATATATATATATATATATATATACAACCAGATATTTATATGCATATATAGTAAGCATATATAGCTTTAGAGTTGAGGCATCTCAAAAATATCTTTCACACGAGTATCAAACAAGTTTGGACATCAAGTAAAAAATAAGGCCACCTTCTTCACTCAAAAGTATATAAATATGGGAATATTTCTCTAAGCACCTCATATTATAAATTTTGGCAAATTTGCATAATAACCTCCTTTGAAAGTATAGAAATGTTTGAGTATTGTTGATATATTTAGGTAACCTTTTCACGAAGGCTCTGCCTAGGGAGAAGTTTGAAGCTTTCCATAAAGCTTTGGGCTTACTTCCTTTTGTGGAGTGATTTCCACATAGCTTGGCACTTCCTTATACATGAGTGCCAGCTCCTTGTTCACAGCATCACTCCCAAGGGGGATTTGTTGATATATTTAGGTAGTGATGTGTGTGAACACACTAGGACCGCCGGGGCACTTTTTTCCCTCTTTAGGAGGTTTTTTTCCCCCGGCGTGTATATATGCCTATTGCCCTAATGGGCTACTTATCTTTGTACATTCTCTAGTAATACATTGAGTATTGTGTGTTTGTGCTCCAAGCTTCTTCTTCTTCTTCCTTGTGCTGTTCGCGTGCTTCCGCAAACATCTATCTCCAACAATTGGTATCAGAGCAGATCGTTGCTTCATCTAGGGCGCCGTTGACACTCCTCCGTTTGTTGTCTCAAAATCGCACGAATTTTGGTGAGCATACTCAGCGTCGATCTGAGCTCCTTTCGGCCTCCGAACGCACGATCGCAGTGCTTGTGCAGGCTATTTCGTCTTTTTGTGCCAAAGGTATATACCAGTTTGTGTTCGCCAGTTTAAGCATCTCGAAGTCTGCTACAGGTCTAGCAAAACTCGTGTGGGCAGTTCTGTTCAACTTTTTGAGATACAGTCAATTTTTTGCATCAAGGTATTTTAGTCACCATCCATGGCTGAAAGCAGTGATGTATTCCGTATGTTGGTTGTTGAGGATAAGTTGGATGGTACCAACTACCCATTATGGGCTCATATGATGCGACATGTTTTGGTTGCAAAAGGATTATGGAACATTGTGCAGGGTGTTGAAAGACGTCCTGTTACACCTGCAACGACAGGTACTGCAAATACAGGTGCTGGAGTTGATGAAGATGGTGTCGAAGATGATATTCCATAGATTCCTGTTCGTGCTGCTGTTTCTGTTGCAGCTACTGTAGAGCAAATTCGTTGGGATGGCAGAGATGCCGAGGCACATGCATTGATAGCTTTGTCTGTCAAATGTGCCATTATTCTTCATATTAGCTCTTGTAGAACAGCTAGGGATGCTTGGGATACACTTACCACATTGTACCAAGCTAGGAATGAGGCTCATGTTTCTTACCTCCGAAAATAGTTGGAGAGTGAGCATATGAATGAAGGTGGTTCTATGGACAGTTTCCTAGCGAAGATCAAAGATTTGAAGGAACAGTTGATTTCTGCTGATGAGGTTATACCAGATAGCTCACTTGTGCAGAACATTCTGAATGGTCTTCCTGATTCATATCAGAGTTTTGCTTCTACTCTTCGATTGATGATGAAAGGAAATCCGAATGCCTTATCATTTGAGGAGTTAGTCTCTCTTCTGTTATAGGAAGATCAATCCAGGCAAAACAGGTCCATTATGCGAGTTGCAGATCAAGCTTTCCTGGCTAGTCAGAAGGGCGAAGGAAAATGGAGCTCTTCAACTAATAAGCAAAAATCTGCTAACTCTGCATATTCAAAGAAGGAAGATAAAGATGAGAAGAAATCAGAAAAGCAGAAATTGTTTTGCAAGTACTGTAAAGGGAATGATCATATCATAAAGAAGTGTCCAAAAGTGGCTGCAAAAGAGGCAAAGAAAAAGGAGGCTGGAATGGTTGTTGCAGAAGCCTCTACACCAAAGACAGAGTCTACTAATCTTGTGCAGGAAGAAGAATGGGCATTTACTACTGTTTGCAGTTTTGACCCATCTTCTCATGAGCAGTGCATGTCTGCAGTGGACTCAGATGTTTGGTACTTTGATAGTGGGGCGACCAAATATATTACCTCGTAGCGCAGTTTCTTCTCTTCACTCGAGCCTACCAACAACTCCTCTTATCCTGTTATGGGAGTTGGTAAGATCATTCTGACTACTGCTGATGGTAGTTCTTTCACCTTGTTAGATGCTTTATTTGTGCCAGGGATCAAGAAGAATCTGTTATCAATTTCTACATTAGCCAAGATTGGCTTGGTTGTGAAATTCGTTGATGACAGGTGTACAGTTCATGATCTATCAAATGGCGATGTGATTATTGCTTCTGGCATTTTATGTCGTGGGCTCTATAAGCTCATAGACTATGAAAGATCTGTGAATGATTCGGCATGTGTAGTTCATGATTCTCAGGCTATGTCAGATGCAAAGCTTTGGCATGCACGCTTTGGTCATCTGAATTTTGCTAGTTTCTTATGCCTGCAAAAATCTGATATGGTGTCTTCTTTGCCCAAGCTTGAGGCACCTGGAAAACATGTATGTGAAGGCTGTATTTTGGGCAAAATGCAGCATTCCTCCTTTCCAAAAGATGGTTCAATTCGGGCTACACAGAAATTGTAGCTTGTACATAGTGATGTCTGTGGTCCTATGCAGACACCCTCTTTTGGGAATTACCTTTACTTCATGACTTTCATTGATGATTTTTCCAGGCATGCATGGGTATATCCACTCAAAGCAAAGTCCGAAGTGTTCATGTGCTTTAAACAGTTTTTGGTTTTGGCTGAAAATCTATCAGCATGTAAAATGGGCACCCTCCGTTCTGATCGAGGGGGGGAATATATGTCTTCTGATTTGAATGCATTTTTAGGTGAACGTGGGATAAAACACCAGTGTACAGTGCCATATACATCTCAACAGAATGGAGTTACTAAACGAAAGAACAGGTCACTCATGGAGATGGCGAGGTGTATGGTCAAGAGTCAGGCTTTACCACATAGTTTCTGGCTTGAGGCTGTCATGTGTGCAGCATATGTACTGAACAGGTGTCCCACTAAAGCGCTGCAGTCTATCACTCCATATGAGGCTTGGCATGACCGCAAGCCATCTGTTGCTCATCTGCATGTTTTTGGTTGTTTGGCATATGCATTAGGGCCTGAACAACATCGCAGAAAATTGGATGATAAGGCAGTAAAATGTATTTTTGTTGGGTACAATTCTAAAAGTAAAGGCTATCGTCTGTATCATCCATAGACTAAACGCATTCTGGTTAGCCGTGATATTGTCTTTGTGGAAGATGCTATTCAGCCATTGCTTTCATGTACTAAGGAGACATCTGTTAGCTCCAAAGACATGTATGATACGTTGATGCCTCTTTTTACACGTGGACAGTCTAGTGCTAGTCCTAATGAGGCAACTTCTCAACCTTTGCAGGTTTCATATGATGATGTAGATCATTCTATTTCTGATGTAGATTTACATGATGCACTTGTTGATGTGAGAGCTGATATTGAGCAGGCAAAAACTATGCCAAAATGGCTGGTGCAGACTTTGCGTGACAACAAATTAGATGCACCTTTGTCATATCGTACTCGTTCAGGCCATCATAGTGCCTCCTTTGCATCAGATTGCTATGCTATGGCTGCATCTAGCCTCAGTGATGAGAATGAGCCTGTTTCTTTTGATGAAGCACAGAATTCAGAAAATTGGATGGCTGCTATGCAATCTGAATATGATGCTATAATGAAGAATGGTACATGGTCTTTATGTGACTTGCCTCCTAGCAAGAAGGCCATTGGCACTAAGTGGGTATACAAGCTTAACCGTAAACCTGATGGTAGAGTTGATAGGTATAAGGCTAGGCTTGCTGCAAAGGGTTATGCGTAGGAAAGAGGCATTGATTTTGATGAGACCTTTGCACCTACATGCCATATGACTACTGTTCAGAGCATTTGTGCACTTGCAGCCCATCATGGTTGGAATGTACATCAGTTGGACATGAAAACAACATTTCTGAATGGTGACTTGCATGAAGAAGTGTATGTTTTTCAGCCCCATGGCTTTGTGCAAGAAGGGCATGAAAACCAAGTGTGCAGGTTAAAGAAGGCATTATATGGTTTAAAGCAAGCACCACGTGCTTGGTATGAGAAGATACATGCCTATCTGGTTGCACATGGTTTTGTGAACAGTCCAACTGAAAGCACCTTATATGTTAAGCGTGCTAGTGATGTGCTTCTGATCATTGTTGTCTATCTTGATGACATGCTGCTCACTGGTCCTATTCAGAAGCATATTGCTGATTTCAAGGCTGATTTGCATGCCTCATTTGAGATGTCTGATTTGGAGCATTTGCATCACTATTTAGGCATTCAATTTATGCAAGTTGATGGTGGAATGGCTTTGTGTCAAACAAAATATATTGACACATTATTGCAGCATTTTGGCCTTGAAGACTATAAGCCTATTGCCACTCCTATGGAGACAGGTTTACGATTGAGTCTTCATGATGCTGGAGATGCATTTGATGCTGTTCTCTATCAGCAGGCTGTTCTCTATCAGCAGGCTGTTGGATGCTTGATTTACTTATGAATTACTCGGCCATATATTCAGTTTGCTGTCTCACAGATGAGCAGGTTTATGCATTGCATAGGAGTCATGCAT
Organism: Ceratopteris richardii; assembly: GCA_020310875.1. Classification (NCBI taxonomy): domain Eukaryota; kingdom Viridiplantae; phylum Streptophyta; class Polypodiopsida; order Polypodiales; family Pteridaceae; genus Ceratopteris; species Ceratopteris richardii. Next base: position 70,713,485 of record CM035428.1, on the reverse strand, counting down.
TGGAAGGCAGTTAAGCGCATCTTTCGCTACTTGAGTGGTACTCGGCTACTTGGGTTGTTTTATCCCAAGGGGGGATCACTACCGCCAGATTTTCATGCTTTTTCTAACTCAGATTGGGCTGGTTGCTATGACACTCGTGTGTCCACCAGTGGTTTTTGCTTCCTGCCTGGTAGCTCATGTATATCTATGTTGAGCAAGAAGCAGCCTACTGTGGCCACTTCTAGTAGTGAGGCTGAGTATAGGGCAGCTTTCACAGCGACTGTTGAGTGTGTGTGGCTCAGATGCCTTATGGCTGATTTGGGTGTTGGCCAGTCTTCTACCACCACCATCTTCACTGACAGTCAGAGCGCATTGGCAGTTGCAAGGAACCCTGTGTTCCGTGGTCGCACTAAGCACATTGAGGTGGATTATCACTATGTCAGGGAGAGGTTCTCTGCTGGGGAGATCAGCTTGGCTTATGTGCCCACACAGGAGAACATTGCAGACCTTTTCACAAAGGCTCTGCCTAGGGAGAAGTTTGAAGCTTTCCATAAAGCTTTGGGCTTACTTCCTTTTGTGGAGTGATTTCCACATAGCTTGGCACTTCCTTATACATGAGTGCCAGCTCCTTGTTCACCGCATCACTCCCAAGGGGGATTTGTTGATATATTTAGGTAGTAATGTGTGTGAACACACTAGGACCGCTGGGGCACTTTTTTCCCTCTTTAGGAGGTTTTTTTCCCCCGGCTTGTATATACACCTATTGCCCTAATGGGCTACTTATCTTTGTACATTCTCTAGTAATACATTCAGTATTGTGTGTTTGTGCTCCAAGCTTCTTCTTTTCTTCCTTGTGCTGTTCACGTGCTTCCGCAGACGTCTATCTCCAACAAGTATTTGATATCGTTTTTTATCGTAAATCACTAATATTATTTTTTTGTAATCCTTTTCATTATTTCTATATTTTTAGTATTTTTTTAATCTTAATTTGTATTAAATTCAAGTTTCGAATAATTTTCACCCATAAATGTTTCACTCCCATCATTGCAAAATTCATCTTTATTCAGTTAATGTGTTGTGGTGATATGGTGCTACATGTATTTGTTGGTTTAGGTGAAAATGCAAACATGATGGATCTTGAAACTCAAAGGTGAAAATGGATCTTGGCACTCAAAAAAGCTAAATTTGACTGGGAAGATGGGTGACCATTACTATGATCAATCGAGATAGCCTTATTGCAAAGTACCTGCTTTTTATATCGTAAAATTGTAAAAGAGTTAAAATTTAGAATGACTTCCTTTTATTGTTAAAACTCCTAAATTGTAGTCTCTTTTTTCATGTTTTCGAGCTCATGCATGAAAATTTGCAGAAGAAATAATCCTAGATAGAATTTTTGTCACCAACATATAAAATGTGACAAAACCGGAGTACTCATCAAGTGGAAAAGTCAAAAGATGCTTTAAATATGAAGCACGATTTTCTAGACCCTAACTGTTATACCCAAAGCGATACACAATGACATCTCGTGTCTAAACTAGGAGCTCTCTAATGCCCACATATTTTTCCTCACTTGGGGGCCCTACAGTTTGGGCACTCAATATATACATGCACCAGAAAGGTAGATAGTTTCTTCTAAGAGCTTACTCTATATTGGAAGGTTTTTTTGGATTTAGCTCCCACTCTAATTTTATGATGATCTCACATTCTTGGAGCTTTTGTAGATATAGATTTTGTATATGAACTTTGTATAATTCAACAATTTTGTGTAGCATATTATACATTTTGTAGTCTTACTCATTGTGTATTCCAAGATCTTGGGTGTACAATTTACAATGGATGGGAGGGTACCAACTATTTACCTTCCTTGAGAGAAATCATTACTTTCCTTGAGAGCATTCATAACTCCACAGTACCTGATTGAGCAAGAAGTTTAATAAGGGAACACCACTTCACTTCTCAAAGAGATTAATCTGAAAGTGTACCATAATCTAAACATTACCTTATCTTTCTAATTTGTGGTAGGGAAAGGAAACTAGAGTGGATAGCCCATAGAGCGTGAGAGGTTTAATGCTAATCTTCCTTGTGTATCATTACCTTGTTGCTTGAAATATGTTCCTACATTAGTGAGATTTCAAAGCTTGAACCCGGTTTGAAGCCAGAAAGAAGAAAAAGTTTGATATTTTAACATGTACAGTTCTTAAGCAACAAATTGATTCCTACACTATACTAAGAGTCGATGAAGCTTATTCAATTTATAAGTTATTTTGTTTATGTTATTGGAATAAGGCTTTAGTTGTCATGTTGTAGGTATTTATGAGAACTTTCTTGCATACATACATTCTGGCTTACACTTGATATAGTGGTCCATTTGAGGGAACAAATAGATCACTAGCCATCCACATGCCACATGAAATAGAACATTAAAATAGGGAAAAACAAAAGCAAACCCTTCATTTCTTAAAAACCATAAAAATTCATCTTAATTATAAGGGATTATACCTAAATTTTAATAATACTCATTCACCTCAAGAAGCGAAATATAAATTACCGACCATGTGCATCATATTTTCTACAGTCAACACATAGTAATATCTTCTATTTAGCTTTTACTACATGCACTCGACAAGACAATAAGGTTACATGTAGAAATCAGCCCTACTACAATTATAATGCCTATAAAGTCAACTCCATCTAGTTGCCAATACTCATTGGAAAGAATTTCCTAGAACAAGACTTAGTTCAAATGTCAACTTCAGCAGGTTTTTTATGTACATATTGGGCGCCATAGGGCTTGTACATAGAAAATTTAATGGTAGTTAGTACTCAAAATGCTAAAAAATCTTTTGGATGGGAGAACACAGAGTAGTACTACCTAAAACAGATTGTAGGAAATCATCATGGTCTCTATTGATGGAATTTCTCACAGATGTGTCTTTTATAAGAATTAAACATATAATATGCTATCTTGAAAGATCAGAGAAAAAGACTACACCTAACCTGGTAGAAATATATACATTTTAGAAGTTTCATTCCCTTGTTCATTTGACATTCACTGATTAATCTATGGCCCTCAACTCACTTGCCAAAACTATAAAATTACGTATGTCTATTGGATTAGCTGACCAAAACCTCTCCATCAACTACTTTCAACTAGGATCACATTGGCTTGGAGTTGTGGGCTTCAAATTATTGTGTAGAATACCCTCTCTACAAATAGAAGAGAGAAACAAAGCATCAAAATTGTTGTGTACAATACCCCCTATACCAACATAATAGAGAAATTAAACTACACCCTTTCATGGCATTACAAGTGTCCACCTCATTTTTGAAGTTTTTCTAACCTACAATATCTTGCCCTAGTCCTCATAAGACCTACACTAGTTCACATAGATATATGTAGGAACCCTCTCTCTTATTCTAAAACAAAAAAAAACAAAATAACAAGCTCTCTCACACATATTGCAAAATGGCATGCTTTGTTGATTACAAAGATACTAGCTTTCATATGATCACTTGTAACACTCCAAAAAGAAAGGCCTGAACTTTTGTCTATTTTACTTTTTCATCAACTTACTTAACTTGCATCTCTAAAGTGTTACTAAGCTTTTGCATTACAACTATAAAAAGTTGTTCTATGATAGATGTAGTACCTTCGATTGAACATCTCACAATCTGATTGAAATTTTCATATGTTTCCTCATAGTGATGGAGAAACTTAGCCATACTAAAGCCAAGCAAAGTTAAAAGTAAATCTAGAAAATGAGGGTTGATAGGCTTGCTGGAAGATAATGAGATCATGCCCCTTGGTGCAGGGTGAGGAGAGGTCACATTTGAGCTTCAATTCATGGGATGGGACCCATGATCGTGATCGCATGGCTTCCAAAACATGATAAATCCATATCCTTGGATTGGAAGAGACTAATCTTATGGTAAGTAGCTTTTCTAGAGTTAAAATAATAACATAAAGAATATGGTGTTCAAGAAAAGGTTGTTGTCTGGTACCTATAAAATGGAGTAGAGTTTCAAGGCATAAGAGTGGCTTACCATAATAGTGTAGTAGAGATCACCAGTTCACTAGGCCAAATAAAATCTAAGTGTATGAAAGCAAAGCATTGCACCAAAAAGCAAAATAAAAGTGAGTTAGGATTTCAAAAAAATCTGAAGATATACACCTCATATAATTTTCCTCACAAATCAGAAAGCTATCAGTTATTAACTCCCAATGTTGGAATTTCATGACTACAATTCACAGTCTTCTACTCCTGCCTTGGAGGACAGACCTGTAGATTGAAGCCACTTGACATAAGAATCCCACACCTACCCATACCTATCCACACATGCATATGCATACCTATCTTGATTTATTTTGGCATATGCATACCTAGCTCTTGCACACACTTGCATATACACACACCTACACATACACACACTTGCACATACACACACCTGCACATACATACACCTCCATACATACTTCTACACACATCTATTTGGAAACAATGTTAGACTACCAAATTTTTTATCAGAGATAGCTCCCAAATTCCAATATGTTCAATGTGGAAGCCATCAAATCCTCTAAAAGTATTGTTTAATGTACACACATACATGCACACATATAAGCATGAATACAAACATAATATATACATGCAAGCATCACACATACATTCAAATTTCAGACATACACATCTACATACATAACATGAAATAATAAATTTTCACACATGCAAGAATACAAATATGCACACATGCCAACAGGCTCACATGCGAGAATCACACATGCACACATAAATACATACACACATACATATTACATGCATACATGCAATAATACAAGAATACAAACATACAAACATGCAAGCATCACATTGGAAAACATCATACATGAACACATATATACATACACACATACATATAAAATACATACATGCAAGAATATAAGAATACAAACATACATTCATGCAAGAACACAAGAATAGAAACATACACACATGCAAGCATGGCACATGCATGAGTGCATGCATATGTAGATACATAAATAGGCATGAGCATTGAACACTAGGAGCCTTTGAATCTCATCATTTTAGATATTTAATAACAAATACGAAAACAAAAAGAAGAAAAATATTGAAGTGCTCGAGAGATTTAAAACCTCTCAAAACAATACGAAATATTAGTATAAATCATACTTCACCTTAATATTAAAAAGTAAATCAAATAAAAAAGATAACTTTTCATAATCATTCGATTTGAAAAATATTAGAAGTTTCAACATCCTCCATGTGGTTCCTCTCATCTATTAGAACCCATTCACTTCTTCTATGGCATTGACTTTTCCATTTGGCATAAGATTCTTCAAAAGGGAGGGTTTTAAGGTCACTCTTAGAAACAAAAAATCTAAGACATGTATCTAAGTTTTTATTCAATCTTTTCTTTGTAGCATTTCTTATGAAAGTTAAGATACTCCATAAACATTCATCTTCAATGGATCGAAGAATCATTTTTAAACACAAATTTTCCACTTCAAAATACTAAGAGATAGATTCCTTTAAGAATGGAGATATAACAATCTTTCTGCATAGCTTTGCCAGTGCACTTGCATTTGAAGGATCTTCCATGGAGGCAAATTGCTCCCATATCATTTGTCCAAATATACTAGATTGTGTTCTTAGAAGATTTGGATTTATAATTCCTCCTACAATCCTATCTCCTAAATATGTGTTCTTTCCAAAATGTTTGGACACCTTTCTTTTAGAGTCATTTGTTAGTAAGCTCTTGTCTTTTGCATAATTCCAATATAACGGATGAACTATGGCCATTGCTTCTAATAGCTCATCTCAAGGAAATCTCTCTCTGATCTTGAAACTTAATTTATTACATATGGATCTTAAGCCTTGTTTTACACTATCCATAAGGATGGGAAAGAATGTATGATTAACTTTTTTCTGTTGGAGTTAGATGTTTGCAAAAGCACGTGAACAACACAAGGAAGAAGAAGAAGCTTGGAGCACAACACACAATGGTGAATGTATTACCACTAGAATGTACAAAGATAAGTAGCACATTCGGGCAATAGGCATATATACAAGCCGAGGGAAAAAAACCTTCTAAAGGGGAAAAAAGTGCCTCAACAGTCCTAGTGTGTACACACACATCCCTACCTAAATATATCAAGAAATCCCCCTTGGGAGTGATGTGGTGAACAAGGAGCTGGCACTCATGTATAAGGAAGTGCCAAGCTATGTGGAATCAATCCACAAAAGGAAGTAAGCCCAAAGCTTTGCAGAAAGCTTCAAACTTCTCCCTAGGCAGAGCCTTCGTAAAAAGGTCTGCAATGTTCTCCTACGTGTGCACATATGCCAAGCTAATCTCCCTAGCAGAGAGCCTCTCCCTGACATAATGATAATGCACCTCAATGTCCTTAGTGTGAGCATGGAACACAGGGTTCCTCGCAACTGCCCGCTCTAACTGTCAGTGAAGATGGTGGTTGTAGAAGACTGACCAACACCCAAATCAGCCATAAGGTGTCTGAGCCATACACACTAAACAGTCGATGTGAAAGCTGCCCTATACTCAGCCTCACAACTGGAAGTGGTCATAGTAGGCTGCTTCTTGCTTAACTAAGATATTCATGAGCTATGAAGCATGAAGCAAAAGCCACTAGTGGACACATGAGTGTCATAGCAACCAGCCCAATGGCATTGTCAGAAAAAGCATGCAAATCTTGTGGTGGTGATCCCCCCTTGGGATAAAACAATCCAAGTAGCTGGGTACCACTCAAGTAGAGAAAGATGTTCTTAACTTCTTGCCAATGCTTGACACCTAGGCAATGCATTAACCTACTCATCTATGAGACAACAAACATAATATCTAGCTGAGTAATGCATAAGTAAATCAAGCATCCAACAACCTATTGATAGAGAAAAACATCAAATGCATCTCCATCATCATGAAGACTCAAACGTAAACCTGTCTCCATAGGAGTGGCAATAGGCTTATAGTCTTCAAGGCCAAAATGCTGCAATAATGTGTGAATATATTTTGTTTTACGCAAGTTCATTCCACCATCAACTTGCATAAACTCAATGCTAAAACAATAATGCAAATGTCCCAAATCAGACATCTCAACTGAGGCATGCAAATCAGCATTAAAATCAACAATATGCATGTCAGAAGGACTAGTGAGTAGCATGTCATCAACATACACCACAATGATCAGAAGCACATCATTAGCACGTTTAACATATAAGGTGCTCTCTGGGTCTTGCTCATGTGCACACAGAGGTTATGGATGCAAGAAAAACACAGAACAATAGACACGACAAGATACGAGAAAGAACGTAGTATTGGGTGCAATCTCCCCCATGCACTCTGTTTCGACAGTCCGCAGAGTGCATGTATTTATAGGAATTTTTTAGTATGTCAAAAAGAGTGGTTAGATGAGAGTGTCTTCAAAAAGAAAGTGTGAAACTAAAGGTTGATCACTTTTCTAGAAAGCCTTTGCTTTCAATATAAAAAATTGCAGTCTACAATGACCCTTATCCTAACCACTATTTTTCTAACTATTTCTAACAATAGAATCTTCTAAGCGCGTTTATTTACAAGCTAATTTTTTTTTAATTCGGATTATTGATGTCGACCTTTTCACGCCTTTCACGCTCCTCACAAACCTTCAACTTCTATACCAAAAACACAAAAACACATTAATACATTAATAAATTAACACTCCAACAATGACAATGCCTTGCTCAACATATTCCATTATTTCATAACATGCCCCTTAGTTGAAAAAGCAACTGACCTCACTTGATAAAATAATGAACATGGATGGCCAGTCACATGTTTCATTATTGAACAAAAAATAAGCATGTTCGATATAAAGACACATGCATGGAAATGTGTTACATTTCCATGCATGTTCATGGAGGTGTTACATTAATGTGCTTGTGTATGATATCCAGAAATTAAGTGGTCATAATGGGATGTTAATTGTGTTTTATGTATCCATTGACATTCTTCAATAGAGTGATTTTCGTACTTAACTAAATATCGATGATATTGAATACCTGTGCCTGTAGTAGTGACATCATGATGAATGATTTTCTCAGGAACTAAGATTTCAGATTGTTCTTCAATTAAAGGAGGGTCATCAAGAAGTGGAGTGAGTGGTAAAGTTCCTTCAAATGGTTTAACTAAACTAATATGAAAAATGTTATGTATATTCCAATGAAATGGTGTATCTAATCTAAATGAACGATCATTAATTTTTTGTATAATGCTAAATGGTCCATAATAGCATGGTGCAAGTTTAATTTTAGGATGCTGCAAAATAGTTTTGACATGTCTTTTAATAATACACAACCATACAAGATCCTTTTCCTCGAATTCCTTAGCTAATCGTTTAGAATTGATATTACGTATGTATCGCTCTTGACTTTTCCTAATATGCTCATGAACATCATGAAGTATAGAAATGTGATCTTGGGCAATAGAATCAGCCATCGGAATGTCGGTCCTGGTGAATGACATGGGAGTTGGAAGCTTCTTGTCATAAACAATTTCAAAAGGTGCACAACTAGTAGTACTGTGTGTGGTGTTATTGTAAGCAAATTGAATCAATGGCAACTTTTCATCCTAGCTATTAGGATTATCTAATGAATAACAATGCAATAAATCAAGAATAGTACTACTTGTAGCCTCATTTTGTGGATTACTTTCAAGATGAAATGCAGTGCTAAAATCTATTTTAGAACCAAAATATTGAAATAAGGCAACCCAAAAATGATTACAAAATCTAACATCACGATACGAAAACATTACTTTAGGAAATCCATGATGTGGGAAAATGCATTTAATGAATAAGTTCAAAGCTTGAGGTGGAGAAAAAGATTTTCTACATGGAATGAAATATGCATATTTACTAAACCTATCAACTATTGTCCAAATCATATCTATGTGATGAAGTGATGGGAAGACCTATGATAAAATCCATAGAGATTTGTTCCCATGGTTCGTTCGGAATGGGAAGGGGCATTAATAATCCAAATGGTTTACCATGATGACGTTTTACATGATGACATACAATGCACTGAGAAATATAATGTGCGATATCTTTTTCCATGTGTGGCCAAAAGAAGAAATCTTTGCAAGTAGAAACGGTGCTTTGTTTGCCTCTATAACCCATCTAAGATGGTTCATACATTTCTTTGATGAAAAAATCTTTAAAAGCTTGAGTTATGCACAATCTATGTTGAAGATAAAGAAAACCATTATGAAATGTATAATGTTCATCAGATAAAGATGCAGCATTTGTTGAAGTCATGCCATGCACGTGAAAAATACAAATCAGATGCATAAGTGGAAATCATTTCTTGAAAATAATGAACATGGATGGCAGAAATATTATGCAAAGCAACAGAATGCGAAGGAAAATGGCTAAGAGCACGAGTGGCATGTGTGACGATTGGCACATAATGTCACCCCACTGAACCAGTTAGCAATGTCAAGCAATGTGGCTTACAAAGCTCTTCAATGCTTTTGGTTTACAACATACACAAATTCCAATTCATGGAGATAAACACAAGATACATCTTGCTAAAAATTCCATGTATCATGCAAGAAGCAAGCACATTGAGGTGCATTATCATTATGTAAGGGAAAATGTTTCAAGTGTGGAAACTAATGTTAATTTTGTATGTACAAAGGGCCAAGTTGTAGATACATTCACTAAACGCTTGAATGTGAACACATTAACAAACTTTTCAAAGGCTATAAACTTGCTTGATATGGACACTACCAACCTAAGCTTGAGGCAGAGAGTTGAAAGTGTGAACTATGTAAGTTTTAGGTGGACAAAGTGGTCAAATGACCTTAATGAGGAAAGAAGTAACAACTTAGATCACTTAGGGTGGTCTCAAGGTTAGGCAAGGTCACATAAGGTTCTCCTAAGGTGGTGGAAAATTCAGGAGGGCCATCCAAAAGCTATAAAAGAAGGAGAAGAGATAGGAAATGCATGGTAGTCTTGTAGATCATTGAAAATCAAGAGACACATACTCAAGGAGGCTCAAGGTGAGAGTCATGAAAGGCTCATGGAGCTTAAATGCAACTATCTAAGCTAGGAAAAATGCAAAGGAAAGTGTTACATGCATAGAGAAGGAGCAAGGAGGAGCTATCAAGCCTACAACCCCTCTAGTTTCTTGTAGGTATAGACATATCTTCTTATAAGCATTGTAAATCCTTGTGTACATATCCAATTCAAGAGATTTAAGGTGCATTATTTAGCTTATATATGTGTCTTAGGTTTGCTAAGAGGGCTTCTTGAAATAAAATTTATTGTGCAGAGAAATTGGTGTATCTCTATAACCCTAATTTTTGCATGTCCTACATTTTTGCATACTTTTTTTTGTATAGTCGAAGTAGTCGAAGTAGGTAGTTGTTCATAGTCGAAGTAGAAGTGTAGGTAGTTGTATTACATGCCCATCAACATTCTACCCTCAGTTAAGAGTGCTCAACATATGTCATCATAGACAAGTTTACCACCAGGTTCACTATTGCTAATAGCTATGCACAATGTATCCCATGATGATCGCAAGGTGCATAACAACTAGAGTGCTTTCATTTCATTATCCATCTCCATTTTCTAAGCTTGTAACTAGAAGAATATGACATTAAATTCATTTAGATGAGCAACACTATTTGTGTCCTTCATGCAAAGGTCACATAACTTTTTCATTAGGTACACTTTATTGGATGTTGTTTCTTTTTAAATTGTATTGCATAATGTTTTTCAAAGCTCATGTAAACTTTCACAATCCAATACTATAAATTAGACATTATCTACTCATGCAATTGAATGGTAGACTTGGTCATTTCATCGAGCTCATCCCAATCATCATCATCCATATTAATAGGATTCTTTGATATTCCATTTACTGGATTCCACTGTTATCTCTAAATAACTTTGATCTACTTCTTCCATAGAGCAAAGTTTGTGCCATGAAATTTTGGGATCTCCAAATTTTCTTTGCCTTGCAAGTTTTAGCTCCTCTTGGGAACAATGGAACTAGACCCAGATCCACTAGATGTGCGTGAGATCTCTAGTGCCATGATGATAGACAAATGAGTAGAGTGAAAATGGAGCTAAAATAGTCCAAGCACCACTATGGATAAAGAAAGGATGAATAAGTGTTAGATTCTGGGAAGGAATAAAAATCATCTCAGAAAAATGGATCAATGAGCACTAATGTCCAATCGCAAGGATTATGTGCCAGTGAATGTTCTCACATGAATAAGTTTATCAAGGAGTAAATTGACCATTATATATTTGGCAAAATAAAAAATCTAGAAAAGTTTTACCAGAGTCTCCTATACAAAAAGAGCATATGACTAGTGTCAAATCTCATAAACCTGCAAATACTAACATGAAAATTTGCCTCCACTACATATAATCAGTTTCCCAAAGAAGCCAACTAGGCTTATTGAGCACCTATGAACAACTACCATACATCTATTATTGTGAGGCTGGGTAAGTCTTGCATCTGCATCACCAAACTACCCCAACATCTATGCATCTACCAATTAAGAAAACATCGCCACGACCCTCTTTATCAAACATAAAATGTTGTATGCAAGAACATAAATACTATATCAATGACCGCATGGATATACCTAGGCAGTATCCACATAAGCATATATAGTGTGAATGTGCTCAATATATGTAGTAAAATGGCTCTAAAAAGCTAAATTCATAGCCTATATAATGGCCAACAACACCTCCAAGTGTCTCTCAACTCTTTTCTTTAAACTCAAAAAACCTGCATACACTTGTAGAGGTTGCTCCCACCATAACTGAAAACATTTAAAGGAACACTTAGGAATTCATACTAAGAAAAATGTTCAACTTAAATATCATTTACATATAGATGTGGGAGATAAATTTTGGTGTTATGGGCCATCAAACTTTGTTTTCTACTCTTATGGCTTGGATTTCATTCCAATTATCTTCTAACTATTAGAGAAAAGAGGGGAATTTAAGAAAATCACTTTGTATGTGATTGAAAATGAGACAAGTCCAATGCAAGTAGCCTTGAAGCGAAAAAGAAAAGGTTTCCACACAAGAACTATGAATAGGAATTTGCATTAAGAAGTAATTTATAGAGTACATACTATATTATTTGATATTCCTAAGGTCTCAACATGTTTCATGCATAGTATGTATGAGGTTAACAAGACGCTTTGCCTAGTTGGCTATGCGTGTGCACACATATAGTCTTCATTGGTTTAGTGGATTTTGTAGATCTACATTATGGGTCATTCATACCTTTGGGAGTGCTAAGTTATTATTGATATACTCTACAGAAGTGGTTTTCTAGAGACGTCAAACTCCTAGTTTTGAATGATTTAATCACAATTATATTTGTGTATAAAGTGATCTTTATCCACTTGGAACAACTTGCATTTTATTATTGAGAAGGTATTGATAGTTCCTCTAGCTATTGTACTTTGTTTAGCATGTCTTTACTTAGCACCATAGACTATTGTACTTTGTTCAACAAGCTCCATAGAGTAAAGTGAGAGTTACTTTGATTGAGAGACTTTGATCCATAGTTTGAATTACAATTTCTTTTGTGTGAAAGATTGACATTTTGCATCCATAGTCTCTACCAAAAAAAATAACATGTTTTGTTTTCGTTTAATTATAGAGAGTAAATGAAGCATATTTACTTGAATTTATGGTTTGAGAAACTATTTGGAAAAGATTTCCATTTATTTTTAGTATAGAATATTTATGTTTGACGAGTTATTGAAGTAGATGGTGGAAGTTGTACAAGTGTCTAATACTATTAGATGAGCACAATATTGTTCAGTAATCTAGTAGAGTAATTGACTATGTTTTTCGTTGCAAAGTTATACCATTTGATAAGTTGTTAGAGGGTATTTTGGGTAGACTAGGGAAGATCCCCAAGCTCTCTAAAAGTGAGAGATTTTCACAGGTTAGTGGTCAAGGGGAACACATAGGGAGTTTGAGAAAATTTTGATTACTTATGTTGTACACATATGGACTCATTGGACCTCAAAGGGAATCCTAGAGTATGCCCAAGAAAGGGCCCTATTATTCCATTTGTATAAATGATTGATAGAAAGTACAGTGACTAGTTGCGTTCCTTCTGAACATCTAGTATTTCAAACATTCTCCACACTCTACTCTTATTAGTTGGAATCAGAGGATTTGATTCCGAAGTTTATAACTCCTATATCATTGAAGACATTGATATTCAGAATGGGAAGAGAGCATTATATTCCTATGATGTACATGTTTGGAGGAACATGAAGTTCCTTACTTGAGGGATAGCTAAGGCCAAGTTACCTACTTCCAATGTTTAGACAAGTAGAGGAATGCTAGAGAGAAATCTAGATGGTGACTAGGTGAGGGCCATAAAAAGGATCCAAGGTGAGTCCCAGACATGCCATTCTCAATTGCCAACTTGTTTTGGTACTAATGCAATAGTTACATGTGTATTCAAGAGCCTATGCAAAAATTAAAGGTTTAAAACTACTCTCTAAATTAAGAGAAGAAAGAGGTTTAACACAAGTATTTGAAGGAGCTTATGCCACTTACATATGTGCAAAGATGGGATTTAACATTAATAAAAAATTGATAATCTAGTTTAGCAAATTTAGTAGCATCATGCTAAGAAAATGTCTAATGTATCATATGAGACCAAAATACATTAAGGTTATCAATCTATTTGTCATTCACAAAGTAATCCAAGGTTACATCTCCGTATACTTCATGAAATTCAACTTGGCTAGGTGGTGAATGTCTTTACAAGAACCTAATCAAAGAGAAACACTAAAACTTGTGTGAGAAAGTTAAAAACTATGAAGATTTAGAACTATTTCAATAGTTCAATTTTTTATTGTATATACATAAATGTTTAATTTGTATGCAAGCTGGTTCTGAGTTGGAGGGGAGAATTGGGAGTCTCAAGGGACAATGGAAGATCATGCTATCGACATGGCACATTAAACACATATGGCATTACGTAAAACGGATATAAGATTTAAAAAAGTAAACATTGTCGCACACCATCATGTACTATCGTATGCAAGAATGTGTGCTCGCGTCGCATCATAACTATATTGTAGCGCCCATATCTGCTGTAAGCTTGTACTAGGATCAATGTTTGCCAGCAATGGATAGAAATGGAAAAAGGGATTTTCTTCGACAAAATATTTAGCATATGCATGCCGTTTTGCAGCCTCGTAGGATCTCGTCATTCTGGAATGTAACAAGCAATAGGCACGTGCACAAGCTTTATGCACTTTGTCTCCTTGATACTAGCAGGAAAAGTGCAAGAATGATTTTCCTCTTCTGCTGCGCATTTACAGATTCGGTGCCAAAGTGTGAAATATAACGCGATGGCATGCAAAAGAGTACAAAATCTTTCTGGTGTACAAAATCTGTCTGTAATTAAGTAGAATGTTGGCTTCTTTATGTCACCTGCTGCGAGCTTATTCAAAAGCGCTATCATGTGCACAGAAGTTGCCTGTGCGTCTTGCTCTGCAACCTGTGAGGATTTGATAAATGGCGAGAAGTACAAGGTGAATGGCACTCTTTTTGCGTTCTCTAACGCATTTCGATAGAATACTGTACTTCCAATACGATAAACATTTTAGAAGATAACTTATTTTCCTGCTTTTCCCTTTTTTTTTTTCCGCGGGGGGGGGGGGGGGGGGGGGTTTGCAGGGAGTTTGATCTTATGTTCACGGAAGGGCAATTTATAGTTTGAATGTCTGAAAGATTAAGCGTACGCATCCAAACAAGTTATAATTTTATTGTCCTTGTCAAACTCACTTAAAGTCGATCATTCTCTTCTGAACTTTAATGTTTGAAATATCTTACACCTTTAACATTTCGCTGTCGTTGACAATTGACGATTGTCCGCATTTCCTCATACGAGGTATTGTTCGTTGACCCAACTGTGGAAAAAATGCCATTGAGAGGGAAAGAACGATCTCAAACATACCATGCCAATGTGCATTGTGCATCGTTTTTCTCCGGGAAACCATGCGATGCGATGCATGAGCATAGAAAAATTTTCTGGACTCAAAGTTTTGAGCACCTCAATGTCTATCTCTTCAAATTTATAGTTTCGTTTATTTTCTTCAAGGTATGCATGTCATTACATATGTGGGCTGCAAAATTTCCATAAAACCTCACCTCAGAAGATAACAAGAGTTATGTCTTGATGTAGGTAAGGGACTGTCATTCACTTTTTTCAAAATCATCAAAGTTACCCGTTTTTGTATGGAAATCGAACATTTGTCTAAATTCCATCCCTTGTAGAATACTCAAAGTTTCTGCAAGCCAAGGATCCTTTGATCTATTTCAGTGATTCTCTGACCCTTTGCCTCTTCATAATTTTTTTTTTTTTTTTGGCACTTGAATTGGACACCAGATGACAGGTTAGGAACTACTTTTAGTTTAATTGGACATAAGAGTGGGAAGTGCGTCATTTATTAAAGACTTCTTTAAAAGTGAACCCACACTAATTCATAAGCTCCTTATTTTCCATTTACCCTTTCTTCTAATGGATGTGAATTTCCTGACATTCTTTTTCTCATGACTGAAGCTTTCTCGCATGGTTCTATATATGCACGTGATCGTTTTAGGCTAGAATAACCCTACATGAAGAATAAATAAACGATACGGTTTTTTAAAACAAAACCCATTTTCAATCTTTTTTTTTTCCTGAAAATAAAACCACACTTACCTACTTTTATACAAGTTCCCAATTCTTCTGTCTCTATTTTTCTACAAGACACTTACTTTTCAATCTCAATATCTGACCTGGTATACTTTACGGAATGCATTTTTTGAACTGTCTACAGAAGAAGTTCATTGCCGAACCATCCAACTTATCATCTTCCTTACCAAGAAGAAAAAAACAAAAATAAGAGTTTTCCAGAATTTTTTTATTTACTTTACTCAATTATAGTAACCAACCTGTCTTTGATCCATTCAGAAATGCAAAACACAATCTTTCATATCATTTCACACGGACACACAGACTATCAGCGATTGACGACCTTTTCGGTTTCTCAAATCCATGTTAAGTTTCCAATCTATTCGACTGGTTGAATTGGTACCAGAGAACGACGCACTGGAATGGGTCACTCCTTCCACAAATTTATGTTCGCATGCTGATCAAATTAACTGAATGTTTGGGATGTAGTAGAAATGGAAATCTGTAAAGTCAGAAAGAAGAAAATTATCCGTAGAGATGGATGTTTATTTATATCCTAATGACTTAGAAAACTTCTTAATACTCAAGAATCCATTGAATTGTTTAGTAGCTTCAATTCGATCTTAATGGTATAGGCTTAATATCAAAGTATTGTAAGTCATTTTCTTTGGATTAATCCGCTAATCCATCTTTTTCGATGCAACAATAACAGCACAATGAAATGGAAATTGTGACATAATAGATGTAATTACATCTTTGGAGAATGACATGAGCATACCTGAAAATTTTTGATGTTAGAGCAATTACAATTCATGAATTAGAGAGAATCGTCCAATAGGATGAAGATATACTACCAGTGGTTTAAGATGCGGAAATCCCCTATTTTAATTTGGCGCTCGATCAATCGAAGGTACGGAATGCAAACGTCGTGTTAGTTTCTGGTAACTTTCTATTTTCTTAGTAGCTTTTGGTTTCCTTCTTTACTTTTTAATTAAGAGAGAAGTATATAGCTCTTCCTTTTAGGTTCGTCAATAGAATTGTACTCTCCTTCAATCAACACCATAAGAGTAGTTCAAAAAACGCATGAAAACTTGCATAACAAACACGTTGTATTTGCACAAAAAGATATACGTGCCATAAATTATATTGGTGGTGTCTAATCCATTAATAAAGAGAGAGTAAAGGGCATACTCGTTCAATAAAGGATATGATTTTTAACGTTTATTTTACAGATGATAAATCAGAAACTGAAGATATGGAAAATTTCATAAACCAAAAAACTAAAAGATTTCGACTTTCCATACCTTGTAAATATGTTACCCTGTAGATATATTTTTATCAATGTTATCTATTATATTGTTTATAAGTTACATAAACTGGACCACATTGAATGGATGTGTCGGATGAAGCCAGTCCAATTGATTGGGCCCTTACCTCTCAATTTAGGGGAAGGGTTTCAATTCTTTTGGGTTGTACATCGACATATCTCACCCTTTAAGTTGCGAGATGTTGAAATCAACCCCTTTCACGAACCATTGGACGTTCTTTACTCAGTTAAAATTAGTTATCCCCTTTGGTTTTAGAGTTGTCCCTTGCCAATGTCTACCTTAACCGGCGTTTGGGCTCCCTCTTTTAGTAGCTTTTAGGCATCCATCTCTTGCTTTATAGGATTCAGAGGCTCCCATGGGTGCCATGCATACCTTTCATTGTATGTTGAAATCAATTTAAGCTATTTTGGAAGAGTAGACCTCAATGATCAATTTTCCTCAGAATAAGAAAATAGAACACAAACGAAACCAAGAACTCAATGGAATCTCAGCAACAGAGAAGGTTAAAGTGCGTTCCTGCTACGGCGCACTGTAAAAGGAAAGCTTAAGAGAGAGGAAGTTAAAAATGTTTCTGTTTCTGCATATCTACCTCGCAAATGGTGTAATGTAATGCGGTGGTTTTCAAAGACGGATATGGTGGTGAAGCCATGCATATTTTTGCCATGCAACCGATATTTGAACAATATTATCTCTGGAAACAATATTAGAATGGATCAATTCAATGATCAAAATGTCTCCCTTTGTATCTGAAATCAATATTGA
Source organism: Ceratopteris richardii (assembly GCA_020310875.1). Lineage (NCBI taxonomy): Eukaryota > Viridiplantae > Streptophyta > Polypodiopsida > Polypodiales > Pteridaceae > Ceratopteris > Ceratopteris richardii. The sequence continues at coordinate 70,695,670 of CM035428.1, read as the reverse complement.
ATTGGATCCAACCAGAGCATAGGCCTCTGTGAACCTGAAATGCGAATATTGCGAAGCGCTCAATAGGCCTATGTGAATGTGCACATGTGACTTGCACACAATTCCTTGCTTTGCGACCATCGTAAGTTTTTTAATCATTTGCGAACCAGCCTCTCTCTCTCAGTGACGATTGGAATATCTTCATGAAGATCATATAGCAGTTATCATGTCTAGAGAAGTTGCCTGTGCGCCTTGCTCTGCAACCTGTGAGGACTTGATAAACGGCGAGAAATACAAGGAAAATGGGGCAAAGAATGGTAAACTTTTGCGTTCTCTAACGTATTTCGATAGGTAATCTTTTACGTTCTCTAACGCATTTCGATAGGTAATCTTTTGCGTTCTCTAACGCATTTCGATAGAAAACTGTACTTCCAATACGATCGACATTTAAGAACCTAACCTATCTTCCTGCTTTTTTTTTTTGTTTGTTTTTTTTTTTGGGGGGGGGGGGTGATTGGGGTGATTCACGGAAGGGCAATTTATAGCTTGAAGTTCTGAAACATCAAACCTACACAACCAAACAATTTATAACTGGATTGTCCTTGTGAAACTCGCTTAAAGTCGATCATTCCTCTGAACTTTGATGTTTGAAATATTGGAGCTATCGACTTATCAAAAAGTCAAAGTTCAAGTTTACTCGTTCAATTCTTTGAAACATCGGCCATTTCGCTGTGGTTGACAATTGATGAAACAGATAAAATAAAGCAATTCTTCATAGAAGGTACTTTCCGCGTACATGTCGGCTTATGCGAAAGATAAGCAGAAAGATTGCTGAGTAACTTTTTTTGAGTGACCGTTGACCCAGGTCTGGAAAAACTGTCATTGGGAGAGAAAGAAAGATCTCGAGCGTACCATGCCAATGTGCAATGTTCATCGTTTTCTCCGGAAGTTTTTGTTGGCACTTGAATTGGACACCAGACGAGAGAGGTAAGGAACTAATTTTAATTGAATTGGACATAAAAGTGTGAAGTGGGTCATTTATAAAGGCCTTCTTTAAAAGTGAACTCACACTCATTCAAAAGCTCTTTTTTTCCCTTTTTCTAATGTATGTGAATTTCTTGACATTCTTTTGCTCATTAGTGAAGCATTCTCGCATGGTTCGATACATGCATGTGATTTTTCTTGTGTGTGTGTGTGTGTGTGTGTTTGTATATGTGGTTATGATCTTCATATCGCCAATATCCTCTCTTGCTTTGACAATTTGTGAGCAAGGATCTGTCGCTAGAAACTGAGAATTTACATGAATCGTGCTTTTGGTCTACATCAAATTTCCTCTCATTAGTAGACCATGTGCATTAAATAGAAAAAAATTAGTGAATGTTTGAGAAAGGTTCATTTAGGCTAGAATAAGTCTGCATGAAGAACAAATAAACGATACTTTTAAGAAACACAACACATTGTCAATCTTTTTTTTCATGAAGAAAACCCAACTTACTTACTTTTATACAAGTTACCAATTGTTTTCACTCTGTTTTCTTATAAGAAATTATCTTTTTAATCTCAATTTGTGCACTGGTATACTTCACGCAATGCATTTCTTGAACTGTTTACAGAAGATGTAGAGTGCCGAACCATGGAACTCTTCATCTTCCCTCTCGGATTTAGGGGAAGGGGTCCAATTATTTTGGGTTGTGGTTCAATATCTCTCACCCTTTAAGTTGTGAGATGTTAAAATTAGCCCCTTTCACGAACCATTCGAAGTTCTCTTTACTCAGTTGAAATTAGTTATCCTTTTTGGTTTTAGACTTGTTCCTTTCCAATGTCTACCCTAACCGTCCTTCAGGCTCCCTATTTCAGTAGCTTTATATAATTCAGAGGGTCCCATGCGTGCCGTGCATACCTTTCATTGCATGTTCAAATCAATTTAAGTTATTTTTGGAAGAGTGGACCTCAAATATCATTTTTCTTTCGAATGAAAATTAGAACACAAACGAAACCATAAATTCTAAAATTGGAATAAAATTGAAAAGAAATATTTCATTTGCTTCTTAATGTAGAATTCCATTACTTAAGGGGGTAACTAAAGGATAAATATCAGGTATTGGTCTTTATTTTTAAACTTTGAGCGTTCTTTTGACACCGAACGATAGCAGTGTGTGATCATCTAGAACTTGATGATTTGTATTTTTAGAAAAATTGAATAAACAACCAAATGCATTATTTTATACTAAAACGTTGGGAAAGCCATTGAAAGAAGTTCAAAGATAATGGAGCTTATCAATAACAAATTAGAAAAAAAGAAACGGGGTAAAAAGGTTTTCACAAGATATATGAGGTTGAAATCTTGAATTCCTTATGATATTTTCATGTCTTCAGTTTTTTATTTATCAATGGTAAATTAAACGTTTAAAATCATTCCTTTGTGAACCAGTATGCCGTTTACTTTGGTTTTATAAATGGAGTAGAAAACGCCATTAAGATAGTTTCTAACACATATATTCCTACTATTGCTTCTCATAGAACTTGTTTCTTGCGCGCATTTTCATGAGTTTGAAGTACTCTTATGGTGTTAATGAAAGATTTACATGTTAATTAAAGAACGTACGCAACAATAAAGACATAGATGGTACTCTCTTAAGTAAAAAAAGAAAGAGGTATCACACAAGTTGTAAGGGAAGAAAATCGGATCAAGTACATATGCGTAGATATGGCATTCTACGTCAATGTAAAAGTGATTATTTATTTTGAAAATTTTAGTGACATCAAGCTAATTAAGAATCCAATGTACCATTCGAGATCGAAATACATGAAGATTTATTATGCTTTTGTTATTAAGAAATTCATCCAAGGATAAATGTAGTATATTTCATCAACATTAATTTTGGCAAGTGCGAGACGCATTTGAAAAGGATCTAAATAAAGAGAATTACTTACAGTTAAAAGAGAGAGTTAAAAATTATGAAGTTATTTCATTATAGTCACCATTCATGTTTTCAACGTTTAATGCGCATAAATGTTTTGTATGCAAGCTGATTCTGAGTTTGAGGAGAGAACCGTTAAATCACGCTTCTGCCGTGACACACCAACCGCATATATTATTACGTAAAAATCATGTAACATTTTAAACAAGTATAAACTGCCATGTGCTACGTATGCATGAGTCTGTGCCTTCTTCGTACCATATTTGCTGTGTTCTTCATAGTAATGGCGAGAAATGGTTAAAACAATTGTCGACGACAAAAGAGTTATGCGGAATCGTCTCGTTCTCCAGTCTTGTAGAATGTAGACACTGGAATCTACCAAGAAATATGAAATCGCCTCAATCTTCGTGCATTTTATTTCCATGAGGTGATGATGGGTTCACACTGATGTAGCGATACAATCTGGAAGCGTGCAAGAAAGATTTTCCTCTTCCGCTTTCTATTCACACTCTGCGGCATATGAAAAATACAAGATGTATCTGTAATTAAGATAAAGTCTTGGTTTCGTTATGTCACGTGTAACAAGATTTATAAGGATGGGATCATCCAATCTCTGGCTTGACGCAACTAAAAATGTTCTCGAAAATCAAAGAAGTAAATGAAATCTCAGCAGAATTTGAAAGCTTTTCAGCTATTGGCGCTAAGTTTAAGAGAGACAAAGTTAATCTTTGTGTTTCCGCGTATCTATCTCAAATGAATATAGAAATTTTAATCTGTCATATGTAAGGCGGTGCTTTTCTTAATACTTCTCTTTCCATAGACGGACATGGTTCCAAAGCTTTGATTATGACTTTTCTTGATTGAACGATGAGTTGGTGACCGAATTTTATGCATATTTCTATGTCCGTTTGTTTCTCAAACTGACATTGGAATGAATCATCCGTACAGGTGTTTCCACGCATCGAAAAGAGTTGTGCTCTGTGGATCTTTGAATCTTAAATGCAACTAGTATTGTATAGAGCTCAATGGTCGGTATCAAATGTGCGCGGGAGCTTCTACGCGGTTACAGTACTGGAATGGATGAAATTAATATTCAAAATGTCCGCCGTTGTCTTAGAAACCAATGTTGGAAGGGATCAAATGAATACACAGGTATCGCCATACCTGACGCGCAGCCGTATTCCGTGAATTTAAAATGCGAGTAGTGTTGCGTATAGCTGGAACCGATCAAATAAGGCGCTTCTTCATAGAGAGTAACTTCCGCATGAATGTGCTAATGGATGATTTGAGCAAATAACTTTCCCATGACGTGTAGCGCATGAGTAGGTTTTTCTGAGTCAGCTTGACCAACTACGTTAAAATTTTCATGGCTGACAAAGACAGAGCCAGAAACGTAGAATGCTTATGTTAGATTTGCATCACTCTCTCTGATAAACTATATTATGCCTATGCGAACAAACGAACCAAAAAAAAAATGCCTAGAATACTTAAGAAGAAACGGGACAAAGAATCTATTCCTTACATGATAAATAGCTTTGGTCTTGGGTGAAAACTCGACAAAGAGAATATGATAAATAGCTTTGGTCTGAAGTGAAAACTTGCGAAAGACAATACTCCACTTATTATTCAACACTTCATATAGCTTCTGGGGTTAACACATGGCATTCTCAAGATAGTTGGGAATCACGATTTTATTGTTGCCATCTCATGTGTTCGAACGAAAAGAATACCAAAAATATGGTACCTCTTCTTGATTCCCCTTTCACTAACATTAAAATTCTAAAAGCTATTGATTCCCTTTCTAATGGTAAAAGCACAAGATTGGATAATCCCGCCAATGAGTCATTCAAGTCCTTCAAGCAAGTGTTGATCCCTTTATGTTTCGTTTGGTAGCAGGCCATGCATTTTGACGCATTGTATGATTGTTTCAATGAAGGTGTGATCAAATTAATTAACAATGAAATGGAGCATACACAAGATTTCAACTTGAAAGCCTATGATAATGCCACAAATGGGATACAAGATTTTTACTCAGGTCATAATGAATCACATTGCTTGCCACCTTTACTCTTGGATCCATGTGCACCAAAAAGGGTTCATAAAAGGAGGTCCATCCTAGAGGCTATCATGGATGTTTAGGAAGGTCTTGGATATGCGAAGGAATCTGAACATGATGTAATCTTTCTTTCAATCAAGCTTCACAAAGCCTACGATAGTTTTGAGTGGGACTTAATTTTTCCATCCTTGAAAGAACTTGGTTGCAGCTTTGCGTTTATCAAGATGATCTCAACACTTATGGGTAATGTTGTGGCTTATATTATTATTAATGGTCAAAACTTTCAAACAATTAGATTAAAACGTTCCATCAAACAAGGTTTCCTCTTGTCTCCTTTGCTAGTTTCTGTCACCATCGATGGCCTTAAATGCTTGATCAACCACTGGCAATCCTCCCACTATTACAAGGTATAAAATGGGACAATGGAAACAATTTGGGATGGAATCTCCTCATTGAGAATAAAAAAATGTACTAATGTGGAGACTTCTCCATCGATGAATTTCAACTGATGTTAAAGCTAAGAAAATTTGTGGGGCCTCTCCATGGTGTAAGTTTCATCTTAGTAATACGAAAAGGTGGGGATATCTCATCCTCTTCTACCCTAGGTGCTTTACATACCTAAATAAGCTATAAACAAACCTTACTTGGAGAAGCATGTAGTTGTTCTACAACATTATGAAACACCATTAGGGGAGAAGTTTTTTTGGATAAATTGGAAAGAGATATGTGATGCTAACTTTGTAAATCCTCCAAAAGATTTGTCAATTGAAAAGACCCTTCGCATTTTAAACAAAAGATTCAATAATTGTAAAAATTCACCTCCACATGACAACATGTTCGTTTTGGAGAACACCAAGATTCAAAGAATATGGGCTCTCCAAGAGGGGGTAACAAGATGAACAATGTTCTTTCTAACTCTTGATAAAGGTTTAGTCTTCCTCCTCTTTGTGGGATAAGTGGGTTCCCATGGGAACAATGCGGATTTCCTTTATATGGTTGTTCTTTCCATTAATTCATTCAATGGAGAGTAGGCCTCACACAAACTTCCTCTTATAAGAAATCTTCCCTACCTTTTTGCCTCAATAACTCTGTTATATAGCATCCCCACTTTCCCCATTGTTCTTCACTATTGTACGTGATAGGTTGAACTACTTGTTCACGGATGTAGTGCGGTATGAACATATTCAAGGTCTATTTCTTCTCCATGGTTAGGATTGTTGACGAATCACTCACGAATTTGACATACAGACAGACATAAAGAAAAAGAAAGATAAAGCGAAGTGGAATCAAAATATTCAGAAAATCAAAAACCCTAGTGAAGGGACAAATTCACGACTGTTACGTACAGCATAGAATCTTCCAGAATCAGAGTTTGTTAGAGTTCGTTACACCGAATCAAACTGTATATAAAGAGAGAACGTGCATAAGAAAAAGAGAGCGAGTGGAAGCAAGAACGTGCGTGAGAAGAGCACGCAGTACGAATAGAGCGCATATAGAAATCAAGAATAGGGTTAGAAGACGCCAGAGATTGCGTATGTAAAGATGAATAACAGAAACCTGAAATGTCAGGTATTCATCTGAGAGAGATGGTAAGAAGAAACTACTCAGTGTAGGAGAGTTTCCATAGCTTGAGCAAGATGAGGCCAAGCTAGTTTTGTACACATCTTCTCTAATAGAAAACACATGTTCATGTGGAAGTTTGCGCGCACTCTTTGTATGTGAAGAAACCTAAGTATTTTCGTGTTACCGTATAAAGTTAGTTAACAATTATTTTCTCAGTAAACGAATGTTTCGGTCAATTACAGTTGTCTCAGTAAACACATTTTCGGTCAGTAACAGTTCTTTTAGTGAACGTATTTTCCGGTAGAACAACGAAGTATATCTCACAGAATAAATTAAGGTTTTTTATGAGAGATAGCTTATCTTATAGCTAGACATCTCTACTATCAGTTCATCAAGGATTTCGGTGAAATGGATATGTACACGCAGTACAAAGTCTAACCGAAAAAAGGCATTCTGAACTAGTGAAGTTTTTCCTTAAACTTCAGAAAGAGTTCATTTAGTGAAGGAAGTTCACGCATTACTTTCTTACTTCACGTATATTCACTTGAAGTAATTACAAACAGAATAGGAGTTGATTCCTGTATAACTACACTGTCAGTCTGGTGACAGTCCGGTGAAGTTCCAGTTGAATTTCAGTAAATTCAAAATGCAGTCTTGTATGTTTGAGTAACAGTAACCTTGCTAAGCTACTGCTGATTATAGAGGTGGTCTAATTTTCACTCTAGCTTAGCATCCCTATAGTGACATGGCAAATTCCGCAGGCTTGACAAGGTTCGGGCCTTTGCCACGACGTCGCCAACACGTGGTATCAGAGCCGTGAGATCTAAGAAGAGGGTTCAGAGCTGGTTAACCACACAAGTGGTAACACAGTAAGAAAGACTTTCAAAGAGCAAACAGAAGTGAAGATACAAGAGAATTCAAAGAACCTTCATAAAGGAAGGTGGAAGCTAACAAACGGTATCAAGAAGTATTCCGAAGTCATTTTCAAGGTAAAGGTTTACAAAAGGTAAAACCCTTCAATATTACACTCACCGGAAGTAATAGAAACAAGAAGATCATGGTAGATCATGTCCAAATTGATAAATTGGACAGAGATAATTATCCCGCGTGGGTAATGCGCATGGAAGCCTTACTTATGAGTAAGGACTTAATGATGTATGTGACCGGAGAAGAAAAGAATCCGACTTTCAAAGATGATAGTCAACCGGAAAAAGAAGAATTAGAAGCCTTGAAGCTGTGGCAGAAGAAAGATGCAACGGCAAGGGCTTACATTTATAATGCCTTTACAGATCATCTACTACCGCACATTAGAGGTCTGGAGAAAGTTGAGGACATATGGAGTGCGTTGGAAGATCACTTCCAAAATACTACGAAAGCTAGGAAGGCTAGCTTATGGTCCGAATTCACAACGTTCAAAAAGAAGTCGAATCAAAGCATTAGTGACTATGTTACTAAGATGAAGGATCTAGCAGATAGTCTTGGATCCATAAATGAAGATGTCGAAGATCATAGATTGATAGCGCAACTGCTAACAGGTTTGATAGGAGATGAAAGGTGGAAACCTTTCATACTCTCAATTCAACTTTCTTTAAATCATTTTGTACCAGATTTAAATCAGTTGCTTGGTTTGATGCTGAGCAAGACCTGAAAGGAGATGGAGATAAAGGACAAAGTTCTGCAATGTACATGAAGAACAAGAAGAAAGCAGACAAAGGTAAGTCAAAAGATGAAGAAGAGTCGAGTTCTCAGGCTTATTATGCAAGATGTAAAGGCACCGGTAGAGGAAGAGCAAGAGGTTTTGGAAGAGGAAGAAGTAGCCAGAATAACAATAAGAAGGCTTGCTGGATTTGTGGACTAAGTAATCATCTGGCTCATGATTGTTGGCATAATTCCCAAGGATCACATCAAAATTAGAAGAGTAACAGCAGAGGTAGAAGCGGAAGATATCAGAATAACTTTCAAAGAGGTAGACAAAATCAAAGAGGAAGCTATGGCAGAGGTGGAGCAAGAAGCTGGGGACAGAATCAATCCTACAACACCACCTACAACAACTACACAAATGACACACAAAATGAAAGTCATACATCATTGATGATGAACTCAATCTGCACATCAAATAACGAAGACCTGAAGGTATTTTACATTGATTCTGGATGTTCTAATCACTTGTCAGGAAATATAGAACTGATGTCAGAATTGGAAAAAGGTAGTTCCAGTCCTACTGTTCAAACAGGTGACAATACGAGGCATAGTGTACATTCAATTGGAAAAGTGAAGTGTAAGAGTGGAGTAGATTTGCTAACCAATGTTTTGTATGTTCCAACAATACCAAAAAATTTGATTAGCGTAGGACATATAGTTGGGAAAGGTTTTCAGGTCAGATTTACAAATGAAGGAGTATTTGTAGAAGATCCCGAGAATGTATATAATCAGATTGTCTTTGGTAAGAAAGAAGGAAGACTCTTTACTTTAAGAGTACAAGAGAATATCGGCCAAGCGTTGCTCACACATGGTGAAAAGGTGATTACAGAACTTGATCTCTGGCATAAGAGATTAGGTCATTTTAATGTAAAAGGAATTAAAGCTATGATTTCGAATCAGTCAGTACTGGGATTACCGAATGTACAGAACCAACACATGATTCACAAGTGCAAAGCATGTCAGATGGGAAAAGCCCACAGGTTACCTTTCCAGAAGAAAGGATTCAAACATGACGGGGTACTCGAACTCATTCATACAGATGTATGGGGTCCAACAAAAGAAGGATCAATCAGTGGCTCAAATTATTATGTTTTATTCATTGATGATGCTACAAGATGGATAATGTTATATGTTTTGAAGGAAAGATCAGAAGTATTTGAAACCTTCAAGCATTTTCATGCATATGCTGAAAGATTCACAGGTCGAAAGCTTAAGAGACTGAGGTCTGATGGAGGGGGAGAATACTTCTCTTGAGAATTCAATGATTATCTTTGGAATGCAGGTATTAAGAGAGAAATAACCTGCAGGTATACACCACAACAAAATGGTGTAGCAGAAAGAAGGAACCGAACTCTAGTCGAGTTTGCACGAGCTATGCTAAAGGAAAAGGATTGTCCAAATTATCTTTGGGCTGAAGCTGTAAATATAGCTACATACTTGGTAAACAGATTACCGTGTACAACTTTAGATGGAATGACTCTTTCCTCCAGTGCACTGAACTCTTCTTCCATTGCTTCTTCCCATTGCTTCTTGCCTTTAGCTTCATCATAGTTCTGAGGTTATTCATCATCTTTGACCATATATGCATAATTTTTCTGAGTTATGTACGAAGTATCATAAGAATACCTTGTTGGTTGTTTCCTTACCCTCCTTGATCTTCTTGGTTCAAACTCTTCATGTCTATCTGAATACACATCTTCATCAAATCCCTGTTCATCTTCATTTCTCATACCTGATCCGATCCTGGACGTACTTTCCTGCATATGATCTTCATCTCTATTCACCCGTACAATTGATTTCCCTTTCTCTCTTCTTCTTTCCTCTTCTTCAAATTCTTCCGTTGTATGACTTTTGGCCTGCATACCAGCTTTTCTGTTAATCAAATGTAACATCTCTGGAAACAGTGAACTGTTTTGTTAGAGGACTCCATAACCTGTAACCCATCTGCTTTTCATCATATCCGACGAACACATATTTCTCTGCTTTTGGTTCGAGCTTATGTCTGAGTTGTGATGGTACATAAGCATAAGCTACTGATCCGAACACTTTGCAATGATCAAGTGTTGGCTTCTTTCCCCACCAAGCTTCATAACATGGGAACTTGTTCCGAAACCAAGTGGTAAGAAAGTGATTGGAAATAAATGGGTTTTCAAAGTTAAGAAACTTGCAGATGGAAGGATAGCCAGATACAAAGCTAGACTAGTTATCAAGGGCTATGCTCAGATGCATGGCATAAATTATGACGAGACATTTAGTTCGGTTGCAAAGATGTCAACCATAAGGACAGTAATTGCTAGAGCAGCATCAAAAGGATGGAAGCTAAGTCAGGTGGATATCAAGAATGCATTTTTGAATGGATATATATCAGATGAAGTCTACATGGAACAACCGGAAGGGTTTGTAAGTTCCAGATACCCAAATTTTGTTTGCAGATTACGAAAAGCACTTTATGGGCTGAAGCAAGCTCCAAGAGCTTGGAATTACAGACTTGTGAAATATCTCAATGAACTTGGATACCAAAGTTCGAAGGCAGATGCAAGTCTACTCATCAAGAGAACTGAAGAAGGTATGATCTACATTTGTATTTATGTAGATGACATTATAATCACAGGTACCTCAGAGGAAGGAATTAAAGAAGTAAAGAGATTGCTTGAAAAGGAGTTTAAGTTCAATGATCTAGGAAAGTTATCATACTTAGTTGGAATGGAATTCACATACACAGATCATGGTGTATATGTTACGCAAGAAAGGTATCTCCGAAACTTATTGAAGAAGTTTAATATGGAGAATTGCAGAGAAGCTTCAACACTGCTTGAAGTAAATCATAAACTCAGTAAATATGATGGAGCATCATGAGAAAGTATCAGTCGTTAGTGGGAAGTCTAATTTACGCTACACTAACACGACCGGATCTTAGCTATGCAGTGGGAGTTGTCTCATAGTTCATGCATTGTCCGAAGGATCAACATTGGGTTGCAGGACAAAGAGTTCTTAGATATATCAAAAGAACTATAAAAGAAGGATTATATTATCCTTTTACGTCAGATATAAATCTGAGAGCATTTAGTGACTCAGACTGGGCAGGAAGTCAAGATGACAGAAGATCAACACATGGGTATATGATATACCTAGGAGATAAGCTAGTGAGCTGGTGTTCGAAGAAACAACATACAGTGGCTCTATCGTCAACAGAAGCCGAATATAAAGGACTTGTAGAAGCAGCTAAAAAAGTGATATGGATGCAGACCTTGTTCAAAAGCATGGGTATTGATCAAGGTATACCTATCATACATGGAGATAATATGAGCTCGCTATATCTTGCAGCAAATCCAGTATTTCATGCAAGAACAAAGCACATAGAAATTGAGTATCATTTCCTGAGGGAAAAGGTAATGGAGAAGGCGATAGAAATAGTATAAACTCTGACAAAAGATCAGATTGCAGATATTCTGACAAAGAGCTTGGATGGAACAAAGACAAGCAGATTCAAAGAAATGGCAAGTATAAAAGAAAGGAAAATATATGAAAGACAGGAAGAGTCAAATTAGTGATTGAGGGGGAGCTGCTGAAGAATCAGTCACAAATTTGACATACAGACAGACATAAAGAAAAAGAAAGATAAAGAGAAGCGGAATCAAATTATTCAGCTCAAACTGTATATAAAGAGAGAACATGCATAAGAAAAAGAGAGCGAGTGGAAGCAAGAACGTGCGTGACAAGAGCGTGCAGTACGAATAGAGCGCATATAGAAATCAAGAACAGGGTTAGAAGATGCCAGAGATTGCATATTTAAAGATGAATAACAGAAACCTGAAATGTCAGGTATTCATCTGAGAGAGATGGTAAGAAGAAACTACTCAGTGTAGGAGAGTCTCCATAGCTTGAGCAAGATGAGGCCAAGCTAGTTTTGTACACATCTTCTCTAATAGAAAACACATGTTCATGTGGAAGTTTGCGCGCACTCTTCATATGTGAAGAAACCTGAGTATTTTCGTGTTACGGTATAAAGTTAGTTAACAGTTATTTTCTCAGTAAATGAATGTTTTGGTCAATTACAGTTGTCTCAGTAAACGCATTTTCGATCAGTAACAGTTCTTTCAATGAACGTATTTTCCGGTAGAACAACGAAGTATATCTCCCAGAATAAATTAAGGTTTTGTATGAGAGATAGCTTATCTTATAGCTAGATATATCTACTATCAGTTCATCAAGGATTTCGGTGAAATGGATATCTACACACAGTACAAAGTTTAACCGAAAAAAGGCATTCTGAACTGGTGAAGTTTTTCCTTAAACTTCAGAAAGAGTTCATTCAGTGGAGGAAGTTCACGCATTACTTCCTTACTTCACGTATATTCACTTGAAGTAATTACAAACAGAATAGGAGTTGATTCCGGTAAGATTCCGATATAACTACGGTGTCAGTCTGATGATAGTCCGGTGAAGTTCCAGTTGAATTTCAGTAAATTCAAAACGCAGTCTTGTATGTTTGAGTAACAGTAACCTTGGTAAGCTACTGCTGATTATAGAGGTGTTCTAATTTTCACTCTAGCTTAGCATCCCTACGGTGACGCGGAGAATTCCGCAATCTTGACAAGGTTCGGGCCTTTGCCGCGACGTCGCCAACAAGGATCATATGCCCTTTTACACTTTTTATCGATGAAACCAACATATTTATCTACACTAAATTCGACTATGTATCTAGTTTTTAGCATTTCCATGACATTCTTTATGAGACCCCATAGTAGAGAATGAACCGTTTGAAAATTGCCTTCAAGTCTCTTCTGGGTTTGACCATGTAATTTTTCAAGGATCAAGGCCGCTATGAATAGCTCGACTATCGACAAATCTTTTGATTATTGGGTATTCTAATGGAGTTTAGGATCTCTACGTTCTAGAGGTGGGTTTGGATGCTTGGAAAGCTTCAAAACAAGCTTAATTACTAGATTGTCATGGGACTCAATATGCAAGACCAAGTGATGGTGATTAAAACCTACCTTATTTACTGAGTCGTGAGTTAACGCTTGACTCCCTTACTCTTGCAGAAACTGTAAACTCTATTGATGTGAACTCACCACCACCATCTGTCCTGAATTTCTCCATCTTCTTCCCTATTTTAGTCTCAACAAGCTGAAGCCATTCTTTAAACTTATCAAAAGCTTGAGCCTTATCACGAAGGAAGTACACTCACATCTTCTTGCCATAGTTATCGACAAGTAACATGAAGTAGGAAGATCTGCCAAGGCCTATGTACACATTTTTGTGCACATGTCACCATGCACCAACTCTAGAGGATAGCTTGCCTTGTTCTTGCATTCTTGTGGAAATGTCCTCCTGTGTTGCTTTCCTATCATGGAAGCTTCACATGGTTCCTTCGTTTCTGCAATCAATGGTAGGTGTGCAACCATATCCTTCTGTTGCATCTCCTTGAGTACATGGTATCCAATGTGGTTGAATCTCTCATGCCATAGCTTACTTGTGCCCATGTTTGTAGTGGTTGTAAGAGCACACAACTCATACATGTTGTTCCTTGTTAAGCCAGTTTCAACAATGTTGTTGTTACCATCCATAATCTTAGCCCCTCTCTTACTAAAAGGTACTTGATGATCTTGATCAGTTATAGAAGCTATCGAAAGTAGATGTCATGTTATTTGTGGAACATACAACACATTTGAAAGCTTTCTGATATCACCATTAGAGTTAATGAAAGAAACCGTACCTTTGCCCTCTACAAGACATCTTGCATTGTTCCCTCCCTTTAGTGTGATGGGTTCCTTTAGAGGCTCTAAGAATCCATAAAGGCCTTTTCTACTCATCATGTGATGAGATGCACAACTGGCCAATACCCATGAGTCATCTGTTCTTGAATCTTCAGCCAAGGAGCACACCTCCTCTATAGTAACAAATAAATCAAGCTCTATTTCTATATTTTTGGCAGACTCCTTGCCCTTGCCACCTTTTGTAGAGCCACTCTTCTCTTCTACCTTCTTGATGCGACAGTCCTATATTCTATGTCCTTTCTTCTTGTAGTGGAAACACTCTCTCTTGAACTTCTTTATGTCGTTCTTCTCTTTGCTTCCATCTTTTGAAGAGTCTGTTTTGCCTCCTTTGGCATTTTTGGTGAATGCACCATCTCCTTTGCTACAACCACTCCTTGCCTTGAGCCGTAGATCCTCTTCCATGAGTAAGCCACTAAATTCTTCAAAATTTAGTGGTTGAGGTCTGATTTGAGTCTTAAGAGCAATTACCAAACCATCAAACTTAGGTGGACAGATTCAAAGACAACATCCAACTAGCTCCTCACTTGACTTTTGAACACCTCCTCTTGCCATTTGATCTCGTGGATTCTTTATGCAAGTGATAAACGACTTGGCAGACTCCCCATCAGCAAACATATTTGTTGCCAGCTGATTCTCCAAGTTCTGAATCCATCTCTAATTATGAGTTTCATATTCATTTCTCAATATGTTCCATGCTTCACATGCCTTTGAAGTATGTTGAATGAGATCCATAACACTATCAAAAGTACTTGTAACTAGAGCACAGAGTGCATCTACATTTCTATGTTTCCAAGCATGTAGAAGATCAACATCAGAAGGAAACATTCAACCAAGATTGTTTGAATCAGGTCTTTCTTGGGGCTCATGATCAGTCCCAAGAACAGTCTCCAAAGATAGACGCAAACTAAGAGATAGAGACCTCAAACTCTCAGATTGTCGAGCATAATGCAGTTACAAAAATGGTGTTGTCCACCTGTTGTCGTAAGAGGGGTGTGAAGGGAGGCTGAGGTTCATCTATAAGAATTGCGCTAACCTAACCGTGTGACTGCACGCAGGGTGCTTCTAAGTATGCCTAGGGCCTTCGGTTGATTTATCAGTTTAGGTGTGATAAAAACCTATATGTTTCTAGTATATGGGAATGGAAAGTAAGAACTAATTATTTAGACTAAGGACCGTAAGGACGAGCGTTTCTATAATGTTCTATAGCTTCTAATTGATAAGACATAACTAAGATCTCGTTTGTAATTTTATCTTTAACAAAGTCAACTTCTTCGTTCTCTATTTTATTTGAGTTAGGTTTTCTAACTAAATTAGGTGGGAATAAGTCTTTCTTGTCCTCCGGTTTTGGCAAAACTATGGTAATTAAAGGTAAAATTCTAGAAAGAAGACGATTGTAATCTAACGTGTGTAAAGTTTCATTAACTACTTTATCTTTAATAATTTCAACTTCTATATTTTCGTTATTATTTGAACTATCAATTGAAGACGGAAGCAATGTTCCTATTATTAAGTTTTCTAATTCTTGATTCTTAATATCAGAATCGTTTGAAGATACTAGTTTAGAATTACTTGTAGATCCTATCTCTTTAGACATATGAAATAAAAAAGTAAAGATCTCAATTAATTTTCAGAGTAAAAGTATGAAGAATTTAAAAATCAATCTTATTTAAGCCTATACAAATCTTAATTATATCAAAAAGTGGAAGTGCTAGAGATCTTTAGAAATTTAAGCCTATACAAAAGTTAATACAATTCTCTTTATAGATAATCCTATACAACTTAATAAACAATCTTCAAATATTGTAATTTTGTGATCTTGAAAATTTCGTATGCTTGTGTTCTCGTAATCTCCTTTTGAAAACTCTTCAATGATGTGCTGATGAAAACATTAGGAAAAAACACAATTACACATTCATTTATATACACAAGCACAAACACAGATATGTGCTAACTCACAATCAGTTAACTCACACACTTCACCAGCTTTCTCATGCACACTCATACATACTTTCACTTCATCATACACACAATTCTTAGTTAACTCACTCACACACATTTATCTAAATTTACTTATGCACAGTTTTCCTTTTATTTATAAAAAATGATATAATCATTAATCTATTGAATTAAATATATTAGGTTATTTTAAACTTAGTTTTTAATATAAATTTTATATATGATTAAACATTAAAGCTTAAAATTAGTGTTTTTAGGAACTAATTTATATAATAAAACAATATTATTTGTTATTTATTACCCACATATATATATGTATATACTTATGTTTAAACAAACAAAAAACACACACTCATATGGACATCAGTGCATACAAATATATCTTTTTAGGTATACATATGTAAATACACATATATGACAAAAATATAACCACATATCTCCATTAAGTGCATTTCACATATACATATAGGTTCACAACCCTATAATCATAGGAACATATACCTATCTTTTAATAGTTAACCTCATATGATCCTAAACACACACAAACTCACACATTTGGGTAAATAGGTATAGATGTTCTCATTTACATGATTATTCATGAACTTACATGGGTACAAACTCAGAGTTAATCCCACTTACCATATACAATAGAAGTTCTCATAACATATGTAAATAAGTACTTAGAGTGAATCATACTCAACCAATTTAGAAGTTTCTAGAATTTATGAAAAAGTATACATATAGGGTTTAACCCACATATATCGTAGGGTGCTAGACCTTTTCTTAAGGAATACATTCACATAAATGAATTCAACTCTTGAAGCATTTCTAAAGCTAAGATATATTCTCAACAACATGAAAGATCACATGCATAAATATAAATATTAGAATTAACAAACATTATCATACATTCTTACCTATTCTCTTGCATCTACATACATATACATATATGTTTTTATTGTCTTTAACTAATAGAGATGAGGTCTTCTCTTAATTCAGCTCTTCTTGTTTTTGTTATCTGCAGGTACTCAAGAGAAAAACATTAGTTATTTTAAACCATTACATTAAAAAAATATGAGAGAGAGATATCCTTTCACCAACTCTAAAGCAAAATATTTTTATTTTCCCATATGACAATTAAAGTGAGGAAATCCTTCTGACATCTGCCCCCACCAAACCTGCACATCGCCCTCGATGGGCCAACCTGCAGATCAATAGGAAAGCAATATCAAATTCTTTTGAAAAATATTTCTTGAACTATTTTCTTCAAAATTATGTAAAATATGGTCCTAAAGGTAAGTACATCTTCTGATAGTTAAGAAAAATCTTTTAAAATTATGCAAACTTGAATCTTAAATGTTTTCGTTCAATGCATGAAATCGAAAACAAGTTTTAGAAAGTCCCATAGAAATCAATCAGACAGTTTTGGTACTTGCTCTTCTATTAACCCATTCAAAAGTAATAAATATTTTATATAAATGGTCTATCCCTCACTCCGTAGCCACTCGCCATAAGATGCATCTAACTAATTCCTCTATAGCATAAATCCGCCTCATATTGCCCGTGTAGAATTTCAGAAGTGGTTTCGAGACCACAACAGAACATGATAATTTTTTTCTTTTCTTTTCTTTCTTTTTCTTTTTCTTTTTTTTAATTTTCTTTTTCTCATCCTGCAGTAGCCATTAATATACTGCTTGATGTTCTCACTTTTCTCTTTTCTTAATTTTTCTTCGTAACTTTTTTGTTTAAGGGGAAAGGCTTAACCCCTAATCAGAGCAGAGGTTCTAGAGGAATGCTATATTGGGAACTAGGATCTCATTAGCGACATGGGTTGGTAGTTAAGGTAGCCTACCTATATAAAATAAACTTACTTCTACTAGGAGTCGCAAGTCAAGTGTTCCCTCTCCTATCCTTATGAAAGCCATAGGGTCTCTAATTCTTATCCTCTCTTCATACACATCCCTACTTTAGTTTTAAATTCATTGTTTCATAATTTTAAAAATCTTCCTTTCCTATCAAAAGGATGTACATATCTACACATGAAATGCATCAATAAAAAGTCATATTAACAACTTAGAAAATAAGTAAAGTTTAGAACTCTTTCACCTGATCATTTTTATTCTTGTTCATCATTGTCCTCCAAGAAGTCTTCGTCCAATTCAAATTTACTACTTTCTCTTCTTCTAAACAGCTTGATTCTTTTCCCTACAATCAAATTCTTTAACATAGAACCATCAAATTCACGTAATTTATATGTACCTGTTTCATAAACTGAAACAACAACATAAGGTCTGAACCAACGTTTAGTTAGTTTTCGACGTGCATCGTATTGAGTATCAAACGTACTATCATATACAAGCACCCAGTCACCACTTTCTATTGGTTGCGGTCTTAATCTATGTTTCTTATCAAAATATAATTTATTTTTCAACCTAGATGTTTTTAATTTTTTATTGCTTCTTTAAGATTTTCATTTCCTTGTTTTAATTGTTTAATTCTAAGTGCTAATAAGTCCTCTCTTGAAACGTTATCTTTGCAACCTAAATTCATCCAATTAATTATCTGAGTATGAATGGGAAATAATGGTTTCTGACAGTACATGAGTTCAGCCGACATAAAACCAGTTGTTCTCGTGTACGTCATGCGATCAGCCCAAAGAGCAAATGGGAGATATTTTGGCCATTGACCAATATCTCCATGGCAAGCTTTTGAAATAGCCTTCACTATGGAAGGATGCCCTCGTTCAATTTTACCATTTGCTTGTGGGTTATAGGCAGTCATAAGAGACAATCGAATTCCATGTTGTGCAAAGATTTCTCTCGCCTCTCTCGCATCTAACTCTCCTCTATCCGCTACTACTTTTTCTATATATCCAAATCTAGATAATACTTCTTCCAAAAGGAATACACATACATTATAAGTAGTATTGGAACGAAGTGCTCTACCTTCGGTGATTTGTCAAATCCTCTCGTGCAAGAATGATGTATCTCATACCATCATTGCTTTTAGGCATGGTCACAAGGTCAACTACCCACTTGTAATGAATACAAGGTGGATAGGTCGGGTGAAGGGGATCTCTATGCTTGATAGAGGAATGTAACTGGCACGTACTACAAGTGCTCACAAATTCTTTAATAGTTACATACATCCTCGGTCACCAATAGCTTTCTCTAATCTTTTCATATGTAGCTACAAAACCTTTATGACCAGCCCAAAGGCTTTCGTGCATCTCTTGCATAACTTGCACTTGAAAAACTTTCAAACCTAGTACTCTTTGAGGGTTTCGAACCTTTCCTCTAGCATGTCTCCAAAGATATCCATCTTTCAAGAAGAAGTTGAAAGACTTCTTTCTGATGTTTCGAAATCGATTTGACACCAGCTTGGGGAAGGCTGAAATGAACTCAGATAGTTTCCTATATCTCGCCATTCTCCTTCATAATCATTTTCTCTAAATCTTTCATATTTATAGGTAGATGTTTCATAATTTATTAAATTAATATAATTATTTAATGCTTCATTATTATTGTCAAATTTTGCTCTTGAAAGCATATCAGCAACGGTGTTATGTTTACGAGCTATATGAACAAAAGCAGGATTAATAAATTTAATATAGGCTATCCATCGTAGCATAGCTATATCCGGAGATAAACAATTAGCTATTAACCCTATTAATAGAAGACAATCAGTCTCTACTATTACATTAGCGCCTATAAAGTACTCTTTATCTGTTTTTAAAGCTGTAACTAATCCCCATAATTCTCTCTTAATTTGCGGGTAATTCTTTTGAGTATCATGAAGAATCTTTGCTCCAAAGCGAACTGCGTACCTTTGCTCCTTCTCATCATCTTGTCCAATGGCCCAGCCTATACCAATATGACTATTGTCAATAGTTAGGATTACAGGCTTATTTCCTGTATAGTCAATACGTTGTCGTGAAGATTTTGTCTTCACGATTATCATCCGAATAGAAGACAATGTTATGAATGACTTTCTATTATTGAAGAGGCATCAAGTTCTGATCTATTGTCATTTGTGTATCAAATTTGGAGTATATTTTGTCTTGGAGATAACTTTATAATCAAATTAGAATGAGCATATGGGACCGCTAGAGTACTCATCGTCGATTATTAGATGAGTTGTTTATCTCAAAATTAAAGGAAAGGTAGATGGCGCATGCAATGGATGGTGCGCATGATTACAGAAAAGGAATGGGTTTTGAGAAAAGTTGGGCATGCAAAGAAAGGTGAGGAGGCCGACATCTGATATTGATCTGGCAATTATTGGCGATGATAATGATCGGAAGGAGGGCGCTCTCGGAATCGGGGGAAGGAAGGAGGCTGCTGCTGCGGTCATTCTGGATCAGAAGGGAGGTCTCGACAGTCACCCTAACAAGCTTCGCAAATCTACAGTGCTGTGGCAATTCATGAGAGCACGAGGAGGGAGAGGCGCAGAGTAGAGGAAAGGGAGGCGGATTCTCACAGTAGAAAAAGGAGCGGGGGAGCAGATTTCATCCGGAGCTCTCTGGCAGAGATCCTCTCGATAACTATGCTACCCACGCTGTGCTTCTCTGTCATGCTCTTCCTAACAGATGTCATCATGCATCTTTGATGGATCAACGTTCAACCTTCGGGTTTTGTACAGCTTTGCCATGGACACCATTCGACAATTTGCTTTATATTGCTGCTCCGAATCTGACGCTCTAGTGAGTACATTATTCGGAATGAGAATCACGCAGGGAGAGATGGCGCGCATATGATCTGATGCCGCTTTCATAACATCACACGTTCAGATTTCTACATACTCTGATGCTTCAACGCTACTGACGCCGTGATAAAGTTCTACGCTACTTTAACTCTGAGGATATAAACTTTCGATTGCTTCCAACTATAGTATTCGTAGATCTATTGATTTTATGGAATATATCAAAATCTAATCGGATGCTGCTTCTGCCACTAATGATTTTGCAGACAAATAGTACAGAATTCAAACTTTCGATATGCATGGAAAAAAAAACGGTGGTTGATTCAGACAAAAGGACGACGTTATTCATTGGCAATGGTTGTGATCTGATTTAATATGTATTGTTTTGATGTCTTCTGCATGACGTCTGGACCTATCATCTAATGTATGGAACCCCAGTGTATACAATCTCTGATCATAATACAGCAGGAAGAGATCATCGGAAGTGCAATCGTTGATGGGAGGTCACTTTCTGCTTGATCTGCTTCATTATGCATCTGAGTTGAAGACAGTTCTCAACATGCGTGGAGGTTAACTTTACCATTCATGATGTAACACAAGAAAAAGAGAACTCATCTGATAAGGGTGCATATATCTGACGTGCGATGCGAAGAAAGAAGTGAGATGGTCTTGATGCTCATCATTCTGACAATGATATTGATGGTCTTGATGGTAATTTCACGAAACTCAGGTTATCTGTGACTTATCGCTGCAATTAACAGCCGCTCTCTTCATACGTTTAATCTGTGCGAGAATAAAAGCTAAAGATCGGCATCATTGGATCAATCACTTTCCAGATGTGCACTAAAGCTCTTTGTTGCATGGTTTGATAAATCGTTTTAGTAGATATGTTTTATGATTGAAGACTATTGAGTTGGCTTTTGTTCCTGTTGCGCTAAAATAGTCTACCACTAACAATACAAAACTGTGTAGACCAAGCTCTAGAAGTATTGAACGTTTTGTCATTAAAGGGAAATCTATGTCTACAAATAGAGTCTTAGAAGATGTTGATTTGATGTTATGAAGCTGAAGTTTTTTATCTTATACGATGACACTCTAAAGTGCTCTTGAATTCGCAAATCTCTGAAGACGCCTTTGATCTTTTCTATGCAAGATGACTTTAGTGAGGATGATGTGAGGATTTTTTTTATGACTAAGATTTTAATCTGAAATTTTAAGCGCTGCTGAAGTGCTTTGATGCACGATGATGCACGATGGGGACGACAAATGGAAAATATGTATGATGATGGGTGCTCTGAATTATTTGCGTTAGAGGATGAATTTCCGTACAACTTAAGAACCATATTGGCTTTGAGATGATGTGCGGTGGAAAAGCTTTGTAGAGTTAATGCATTAATTAACATGACTACAACTTGCAAACTTTCATTCCAAAATTATTATTGAAATTTTGTTACAATTTTGATAGCTTACAAAGATTGATGAATCATTCATGAACGAACTTAGAGCAAATGTGAAGAACTACATTGTAATTCGTTACTAATAACTTTGGAGTTCTTTGAGTACCATTAAAAACCTGAGCTTGCTCCAAGCACCCTGTGTGCGCCGTATTTTTGGCGGTCGACCTGATCCACCGACTGTCGCTTCCGTGCCGACATTGGTGAACCCGACGTGAATCGAACGGCCTTGCAGCTCAGGTACATGTTTCTGAATTTTCTTCTCAAATTAATGCCAAGTAATGTATGTTTGATGAATGTATAAACTCATAGCTTGTTTTTTGTGCTTCTTTGATATTCACGCATGAGTCATGGGTAAACAAAAGCAGCGAACAAACATGAAAACTATAAATCAATGTAAAGAATCTGTTGAAATTAATTTACAAGAGCATAATTCAACGAGTATTGTTATTGATGAAGCATATGTGAACGCATTGATAGATCAACATTTGAGAAAATGGGAAGAGAAATTCATAGAAAGGGAAAACAAGGCCAATGAAACTCTACAAAAGAAATTTAGAGTGATTTTGACTTTAAATGATACGATCAATGCTATGGTAGAGAGTCTACCAGTATTATCAAATAGTCTTAGAATTTGGAAAGAGGAAATGAATGCTGAGATTCAAGAAATGAACCAGAAGTATGAAATATTAGCTAAACAAATGCAAGGATTGAAACTTAATCAAGAACATGAAGTAAGAGTCCATAATTTGTCTACATATATGCCTGATCAAACACCTTCATGTGATCTTAGGAAACCTATTCCTAGGATAATACCAAAAAAATCAAATAAGATGCGAAAACGCATTATTCGATGTTTTTGGTGTGACCAAATTGGTCATACCTATGATAATTGTATTGCCTTTGAACATGCATGTAAATATCAAAGAGTTTGTCAACTTGGGAAGAAAATATGTGATGTCCATACTCATGCCCCTTTACGCTTAAACTTAGGACGAGGGGGAATGAAAAAACGTTTTGAACAAACAAAATCAAAACCAAGAAAATAAGAATGACACAAACATATCAATGGCGACCAAAGAAACATACATGTGATAAAATTGTTAATCAAGAAATTAAGATTTCGATGAATAATCAAGACAAAACAGTTGATGAATCAAAATCTTGGGAAACCCAAAAACTTGAGCAAAATGAACATAAAAACATAGATACGAATGAGCAAAAAGATGAGCAAGTAATATTAATGACGAAGAAAGATGATAACTATTATATCACATGTGATCTACAGCTTTTAGAGAATGATACATTATTTGATCAAGATAAAGTGAATAAATGGAAAAGTAAATTGGGGTACGAGATTAAGAATCAAGAAACTAGTCAGAGTAAACCTAAAGAACTTTATAAAGAGAAGAGTATAAACAAAGAACAAAAGAAGATGATTGATGAAATTATTAAACAAATTGAACAAAATATGCAAAGGTTACCAATACCTTATAAATCCGGGAGTTTAGTAAGTGTTCTCCCTAAAAATTAAAAACACACATGAGCTGGGAGTTGTATCTCTCCCTCATCAAAAGATACGAGCCAGGGAGTTGTATCTCTCCCTCATCAAAAGATACAAGCATGGGAGTTTTAACCTACTTCCTTAGCAAAAAGGTATTTATATAGGAATTGTTTTACAAAATTTAAAATTATGAATTTCATTAATGATTTAAATATTGCTTTTCTAATCAATGTTTTGAGTGGTTTAATGCAGGTCAAGCAAGAAAAGACAAATTGATGGAAGCTACAAAATTTGACTTAATGTTACAGATGAATCATCTAGAAGTTTTGAATTGAAAAATTTAGTTTAAATGTGCTAATGTTTTTTTTACGAGTTTGTTTTCAAGATACTTTTCAGATTCAAGATGAAGAATGGGAATTTATGGACCACCAAGATTTTCTTCACGAGTAGAATGTGAAAACCTTTTACTTCCAGTTTTGCACCATTTTGTTTCACTTTGCATTTAAAGTATGCATCAAATTATGTATGAACACATATTGAGTTTTGCCCTTAGGTGCACGTTCATTTGCACCATTATCAAATTGTAAAAATGCATTATGAAATCTGTGAAAAAGTTCTAAGTATAGGAGATAGAAAACCTCTTCATCAGAAGCTCTTCTGATCTATTGTCATTTGTGTATCAAATTTGGAGTATATTTTGTCTTGGAGATAACTTTATAATCAAATTAGAATGAGCATATGGGACCGCTAGAGTACTCATCGTCGATTATTAGATGAGTTGTTTATCTCAAAATTAAAGGAAAGGTAGATGGCGCATGCAATGGATGGTGCGCATGATTACAGAAAAGGAATGGGTTTTGAGAAAAGTTGGGCATGCAAAGAAAGGTGAGGAGGCCGACATCTGATATTGATCTGGCAATTATTGGCGATGATAATGATCTGAAGGAGGGCGCTCTCGGAATCGGGGGAAGGAAGGAGGCTGCTGCTGCGGTCATTCTGGATCAGAAGGGAGGTCTCGACAGTCACCCTAACAAGCTTCGCAAATCTACAGTGCTGTGGCAATTCATGAGAGCACGAGGAGGGAGAGGCGCAGAGTAGAGGAAAGGGAGGCGGATTCTCACTGTAGAAAAAGGAGCGGGGGAGCAGATTTCATCCGGAGCTCTCTGGCAGAGATCCTCTCGATAACTATGCTACCCACGCTGTGCTTCTCTGTCATGCTCTTCCTAACAGATGTCATCATGCATCTTTGATGGATCAACGTTCAACCTTCGGGTTTTGTACAGCTTTGCCATGGACACCATTCGACAATTTGCTTTATATTGCTGCTCCGAATCTGACGCTCTAGTGAGTACATTATTCGGAATGAGAATCACGCAGGGAGAGATGGCGCGCATATGATCTGATGCCGCTTTCATAACATCACACGTTCAGATTTCTACATACTCTGATGCTTCAACGCTACTGACGCCGTGATAAAGTTCTACGCTACTTTAACTCTGAGGATATAAACTTTCGATTGTTTCCAACTATAGTATTCGTAGATCTATTGATTTTATGGAATATATCAAAATCTAATCGGATGCTGCTTCTGCCACTAATGATTTTGCAGACAAATAGTACAGAATTCAAACTTTCGATATGCATGGAAAAAAAAACGGTGGTTGATTCAGACAAAAGGACGACGTTATTCATTGGCAATGGTTGTGATCTGATTTAATATGTATTGTTTTGATGTCTTCTGCATGACGTCTGGACCTATCATCTAATGTATGGAACCCCAGTGTATACAATCTCTGATCATAATACAGCAGGAAGAGATCATCGGAAGTGCAATCGTTGATGGGAGGTCACTTTCTGCTTGATCTGCTTCATTATGCATCTGAGTTGAAGACAGTTCTCAACATGCGTGGAGGTTAACTTTACCATTCATGATGTAACACAAGAAAAAGAGAACTCATCTGATAAGGGTGCATATATCTGACGTGCGATGCGAAGAAAGAAGTGAGATGGTCTTGATGCTCATCATTCTGACAATGCTATTGATGGTCTTGATGGTAATTTCACGAAACTCAGGTTATCTGTGACTTATCGCTGCAATTAACAGCCGCTCTCTTCATACGTTTAATCTGTGCGAGAATAAAAGCTAAAGATCAGCATCATTGGATCAATCACTTTCTAGATGTGCACTAAAGCTCTTTGTTGCATGGTTTGATAAATCGTTTTAGTAGATATGTTTTATGATTGAAGACTATTGAGTTGGCTTTTGTTCCTGTTGCGCTAAAATAGTCTACCACTAACAATACAAAACTGTGTAGACCAAGCTCTAGAAGTATTGAACGTTTTGTCATTAAAGGGAAATCTATGTCTACAAATAGAGTCTTAGAAGATGTTGATTTGATGTTATGAAGCTGAAGTTTTTTATCTTATACGATGACACTCTAAAGTGCTCTTGAATTCGCAAATCTCTGAAGACGCCTTTGATCTTTTCTATGCAAGATGACTTTAGTGAGGATGATGTGAGGATTTTTTTTATGACTAAGATTTTAATCTGAAATTTTAAGCGCTGCTGAAGTGCTTTGATGCACGATGATGCACGATGGGGACGACAAATGGAAAATATGTATGATGATGGGTGCTCTGAATTATTTGCGTTAGAGGATGAATTTCCGTACAACTTAAGAACCATATTGGCTTTGAGATGATGTGCGGTGGAAAAGCTTTGTAGAGTTAATGCATTAATTAACATGACTACAACTTGCAAACTTTCATTCCAAAATTATTATTGAAATTTTGTTACAATTTTGATAGCTTACAAAGATTGATGAATCATTCATGAACGAACTTAGAGCAAATGTGAAGAACTACATTGTAATTCGTTACTAATAACTTTGGAGTTCTTTGAGTACCATTAAAAACCTGAGCTTGCTCCAAGCACCCTGCGTGCGCCGTATTTTTGGCGGTCGACCTGATCCACCGACCGTCGCTTCCGTGCCGACAACGTTTCAAAACAAGAGCATTGATAAGCAATTGCTTTAGACGCCTCATGGTTCTAGAATGTTCATTGGTCCAAAAGAATTTCTTTCTTTTTCTTAATAAATCATAAAGCGGATTCGCTACATGAGCAAAGTGAGGAATCCAGATGACATAGAAAACACATGCACCTAGAAATCTCCTTACGTCACTTACATTGCGACATCTCTTAGAAATCCTACTAATAGCATCAACTTTTGCTCGATAAGGTCTACGACCATAATGGCCACATAAATGCCCAACTATTAGCACTTCATTCACACCAAAAGTTGATTTCTCTAGGGAGAAAGTTAGTCCAACCTCTTCAAATCTTTCAAATATCTTTTCACAATCTAAAATATGGCTGGAAACAAACTTTCTACAACCAGATGAATCTAAACTTTCATCCTTTTCTTTTTCCACACACCCCTTTATCGGAATATCATTAATAAAAGGCATAGTCACTTTTGGGATAAAGTCATGTAGGACCAGATTCATAGCATTCATCATGTGTGCCACAGAATTCATGGCTCCTTGTGGTAGAGTACACATACGTACTAAACCCAAAGGAGTCTTCATCCTGGTCACATCTCGACTCTCAATTGCTAATTGAAACTGATCGTACCCTGAATATAGGTCTCCCATTGAATAGATGGAGTGACCAGCAAATGCCTCAGCAAACTCATCTACAATGGGACCTGTTCCTACATTCCTAATAGTGACTTTATTCACAGGCTGCAAATCCTGAATAAAGCGAAGCTTCCCACTCTTTTTCGGTACCGTGAACCACCTATTAGAGTATGGTGCTAAGGATGGTTCCAAGGTTCTCATGGCAATTTTTTCCTTTAACAGTCTCATTAGCACAGGTAAATGAGCCTTTGGAACTGGAATCGGACGAAGATTCCAAGGAATATATGGTATTGTAAAAATAATCATCGGAGCTACTAACTTTGGATCTGCACATCCTATCTCATGTGGGAACAAAGAAAAAGCTTTACCATGACGAACAATCATCTTGGTAAACTGCTCTTTTTCAACTTGAGAAAGAAATTCATCACCAAATTTAATAAACTTCTTACTCTCATCAGTAAATATGTGACCTATTTTAGATCGATCTCTACAGAATAGGATCATTTGATACTCGACAAAGTATGTCATGACTATCTTTGGGTAAGTGTTGAGCTACAGGCTTTATTTTCTTTTCTACAGTTTTGTATTTAGTTTCTATGCTAACTTCATGTTCTAGGATAAATCCACTAATAATCTCATACTCTTGAATAGAGTTAAGAATTATCAAATTTGATTCAAAATTTTCATAAGAAACACTTTCTAGCTCTTCTAATAGAGTGGAACTTTTTGATAATTCAATTATACTCTCAATTTTCTCGTCACTTGAAATTAATCCAGTTTGTCTGAAATATGTTTCAGTTTGTTTTCTAAATATTTTTGTAAGGTTTTCTTTAGTAATATAATGCAAACCAATTGTAGGAGTACAAATTACATAATTTTCAAATTTATGTTCTTTGATAGGCGAGACATCAAAACAACGTCCACTATTGTCTCGCTCAATAGCGGATTCTAGTAGAAATTTTGATCATAGTACGCTCCATATTCTCCTACAGTCAATGGATCATCACATACATGACTGATCGAGTCAATAGGATTTCTTCTTAAGCTCTTTCTATTTCTATTATGGTTTGGGAAAACCGTCATAACTTGCAAAGAATCCATCCCTGATGTGGATCGAATTCTTGCATACGCTGATCCGTCATTCATTGCCTTTGTTTCCATCCTCATTTCAGCTATAAATGGCTGTCCAAGAATCACTTCATATGAGCAATTATCTTGAACGAAGAAGTGAAACTCTTCTCGAACACCACCTATCATAATAGGCACATTGGCACATGCACCCAACAAAATGCCAGAGCCATTGTTAGCTGTTCTCATCCGCCAACCATGCTCTTTATCAATTGGCCACCTAAATTTGTCAAAGAAGTTTTTTGAAATCACGTTTATCTCTAACCCCGAGTCAATGAGAGCCAAAGCTAAACCTAGCATCATTTTTCTTTTCGAGCTCAGAAGTCATAATAGCACGTGGAGCTCTTCTACCCTTCTTCTTTCCTTTCTCTTCATTTTGCTTTTGATCCTCTTTATCTTCAGGTTTAGAGGTTTCCAATTTCTTTTGTTCTTCTTGGGGTTGAACATTTTCATTGGTCGGCTTTTTGCCTTCCTTTATCATTTTCCTCTTCTCTTCTTGAGATAAATTTGATTCATCAAATTGAACTTTCTTGTCAGTTTTCTTTTCATCTTCTCTTGTTTGCCTCGTAGTTACCCTTCTATCACCTTCTTCTACATCATCCTGTTGATCTTCTCATCTCTGTTTTTCCTCAACATTAGCAATGTGAGAAAAGACAGAAGATTGATCTACAGGAGATTTCCATGCGGTCTTGTACATTATCTCCTCTCTAGCTCGTACCAATGCCTCTATTGAATATGGACTTTGGCTAGGCATTGAAGAAGGCTTATCCTCGATGGGCTCTAGTCTTGCAGCCGAAGTACTGGCAGTTGCATCTGAGACTGTTAAATTTTCGTAAAGCTTTTTCATTCCTCCTTTACCCCAATTGACAGAAAAAGGAAGACGTGACCTAAAGTCACATAGTCTTCTATCTATTTCAACGACTAATTGATTCGTCTTAGCACTTTTTAACTCTTCACAAGCAAATGATGTGTGCTCTAGACTATCACACCAAACACAACGCTTCACGCCAGTCCCTCTTTTCTCATTAGTTCTTTGAAAGGGTGGCTGTACAGCAACCTGAGGAGCCTGCTGTGGTACTGGCTGAAAGACTGGTTGTGGTGGAACATATTGAGGCATAACCTGTTGATTAGGCAGTACTTGCCCTGCACCACTACTACTAGCCCCTGGATCGTTAAAGCTCATGGAGTAAACTTGTTTATTTAAATTAGCAACCTCTTTTGAAAGAGATGCTTGCATGTTCATAACATTTTCCATTTGTTTACATAAAATATCCAATTGAAATTCTATGGGAGCTTTAGTGACAGCTATATTATTAGCCGTAGCCGTAGTAGCAGGCATTGGCATATCAACTTGCCTTATAGCAGGAGTCTCTCTAGGCTACGAAGCATTAGGTTTAGCATACAAAATCGTTTGCCTTTGCTTCATTTGAGCAATAGCTTCTATCTCTTTTTTGACTTTCTCCCAGTCATCAGTTAGCCCATACCTTTTTCCTGGCTCCTCTATTCGTCTTTCAATTTCAGCCCTATCTTCTGGATTAAGTATCTTAAGAAAATATATAATTACATCTGGATTAATAGCATTTCTGTCATCTTCAGGAAGTTGAGCGAGACGTCTCATAAACTCACCGTGAAGATGAGTTAAAGGCTCATCGCTCTTAACAGTGTTCAACCACCGCAAAAAACCTTCTCGACTATGCTGGCTAAAATCCTCAAGGTAGAACATTTTATGAAGTTCCTTTCTAAATTCCTCCCAAGTTTTATCAGCGTGTTCTTGTATAGATTCTAGAATTGAACTAGAAACAACACGACCAAAGTATTTAACTAGCACATCTTCAGGTAATCCCTGGATTTGCACTTGTTCCTCAAATGCATCCAAGTATTCCGTAATGTTTAATCCGGTAAATTTTCCTTTTTCTTTTAGAATAGCTTGGACTGTACGTGTCCCTTGCTTTCCTATCATCATGTTCCTAAACATCTCCTCCATTTTGCGTTCTTGATAACGTTTCAAATAGAGAAGAAGTTCCCTAATAGCCGGATCTAATTGCTCTCTAAATTGTCTAAATCTATCACTAGTTGATAAAGCCAGGGATGGCTTTACCCTAGTCCTAGGCTTTACTAATTCTAATCTTCTTTTCTAAAATCTAAATTTTGACTTATCTCTTATATTTACTCTTTTTGAATTTAACTTTTTTAGAGATTTTTAAAGTTTCTTAAACTTTTTCAATTTTAAAGGGTTTTTTAAGAAGGTAATTTTTATAAAATAGTTTTTCTTGATTTAAGTTTTTTACTTTACTATTAATTTCTTTAAAATTAATTTCTTTGAAAAAATAAAAGCATTAACTATAAGTCAAAAGAAACCTAAATTTAAACTATTTTTATGCTATAAGCTTTCTTTTTATGCAATGAAAATAAAACAAACAATCTTTCTTTTTCAAAACTTAAAATCTTTTCTTTTTGATGACGCAAAAATAATTGCTTTTCCTAAAATGCAGATATTTAAATGCTTTAAGTGAAAATTATATTTCCTAGATACAAAAGAAAAATTCAAATACTCTTTTAAATGCTAATATGAAAGTGCTTAGATCCTAGTGTAGATGAAAACAACCTTTCTTTTTAAGTGATGTGTGTAAACTAAAAATAAAGAACTTAAAATAAACACCTTACTTGATGATATCTTTGCTGAAGAGGTTCAAAAGTAATTGTTAAAACAATCTAAAACACAAAATGTATCTTGATTCTCTTGAATGTTGAGTGAAAGGGTTCGAAAATGACGAGGCTCCATCAGTTGGAAATCCTTCTTCCACAGTTTGTCACAGCTTCAATCTTCAATTTTCCTACACACAAGAAGATAAAATTAGAATTTTAAATTAAAAATGAAAATGCAACGTAAATCCTAGGCACACTATCATCACGCTTCACGTCGGGTTCACCAAAGCTGTCGTAAGAGGGGTGTGAAGGGAGGCTCACGTTCATCTACAAGAATCGCGCTAACCTAACCGTGTGACTACACGCAGGGTGCTTCTAAGTATGCCTAGGGCCTTCGGTTGATTTATCAGTTTAGGTGTGATATAAACCTATATGTTTCTAGTATATGGGAATGGAAAGTAAGAACTAATTATTTAGACTAAGGACCGTAAGGACGAGCGTTTCTATATTGTTCTATAGCTTCTAATTGATAAGACATATTTAAGTTTTCGTTTGTAATTTTATCTTTAACAAAGTCAACTTCTTCGTTCTCTATTTGATTTGAGTTAGGTTTTCTAACTAAATTAGGTGGGAATAAGTCTTTCTTGTCCTCCGGTTCTGGCAAAACTATGGTAATTAAAGGTAAAATTCTAGAAAGAAGACGATTGTAATCTAACATGTGTAAAGTTTCATTAACTACTTTATCTTTAATAATTTCAACTTCTCTATTTTCGTTATTATTTGAACTATCAATTGAAGACGGAAGCAATGTTCCTATTATTAAGTTTTCTAATTCTTGATTCTTAATATCAGAATCGTTTGAAGATACTAGTTTAGAATTACTTGTAGATCCTATCTCTTTAGACATATGAAATAAAAAATTAAAGATCTCAATTAATTTTTAGAGTAAAAGTATGAAGAATTTAAAAATCAATCTTATTTAAGCCTATACAAATCTTAATTATATCAAAAAGTGGAAGTGCTAGAGATCTTTAGAAATTTAAGCCTATACAAAAGTTAATACAATTCTCTTTATAGATAATCCTATACAACTTAATAAACAATCTTCAAATATTGTAATTTTGTGATCTTGAAAATTTCGTACGCTTGTGTTCTCGTAATCTCCTTTTGAAAACTCTTCAATGATGTGCTGATGAAAACGTTAGGAAAAAACACAATTACACATTCATTTATATACACAAGCACAAACACAGATATGCGCTAACTCACAATCAGTTAACTCACACACTTCACCAGCTTTCTCATGCACACTCATACATACTTTCACTTCATCATACACACAATTCTTAGTTAACTCACTCACACACATTTATCTAAATTTACGTATGCACAGTTTTCCTTTTATTTATAAAAAATGATATAATCATTAATCTATTGAATTAAATATATTAGGTTATTTTAAACTTAGTTTTTAATATATGTTTTATATATGATTAAACATTAAAGCTTAAAATTAGTGTTTTTAGGAACTAAATTATATAATAAAACAATATTATTTCTTATTTATTACCCACATATATATATGTATATACTTATGTTTAGACAAACAAAAAACACACACTCATATGGACATCAGTGCATACAAATATATCTATTTAGGTATACATATGTAAATACACATATATGACAAAAACTATTCTCATTCACTCTCATAGACATATAACCACATATCTCCATTAAGTGCATTTCACATATACATATAGGTTCACAACCCTATAATCATAGGAACATATAACTATCTTTTAATAGTTAACCTCATATGATCCTAAACACACACAAACTCACACATTTGGTTAAATAGGTATAGATGTTCTCATTTACATGATTATTCATGAACTTACATGGGTACAAACTCAGAGTTAATCCCACTTATCATATACAATAGAAGTTCTCATAACATATGTAAATAAGTACTTAGAGTGAATCATACTCAACACATTTAGAAGTTTCTAGAATTTATGAAAAAGTATACATATAGGGTTTAACCCACATTTATCGTAGGGTGCTAGACCTTTTCTTAAGGAATACATTCACATAAATGAATTCAACTCTTGAAGCATTTCTAAAGCTAAGATATATTCTCAACAACATGAAAGATCACATGCATAAATATAAATATTAGAATTAACAAACATTATCATACATTCTTACCTATTCTCTTGCATCTACATACATATACATATATGTTTTTATTGTCTTTAACTAATAGAGATGAGGTCTTCTCTTAATTCAGCTCTTCTTGTTTTTGTTATCTGCAGGTACTCAAGAGAAAAACATTAGTTATTTTAAACCGGTACATTTAAAAAATATGAGAGAGAGATATCATTTCACCAACTCTAAAGCAAAATATTTTTATTTTCCCATATGACAATTAAAGTGAGGAAATCCTTCCGACACCGTGTGCTCCCAATGTGGAGCTTAGATGGTGATCTAGATAAACTCTAGATAAAGGGCTTACTCGTGTGCAATGCTATGTAAATCTCAACCTTGGTCGTGCTTATATAGCTTTTACAAGGTTGTTCGGTATAGATAAACGTAGTCGAGAGATAGAAAATAGTCGGTAAAATATATGATCCGACATTATCTCCATAACCACAAGTCATAGCATCTTGGCCCTACAAGCCGGGAGGTTATGCCCCACTGACCCCAAAGAAGGGGGCAAACCCCCCTCTACACTCCCCCCATTAAGTTTCTATGGGGAAACCATGTGATGCCACAAGGCATTTATTTTCACTTCAAATGGCAACCCAATGGCCTGGAATTTTATGCCCTACTTAAACTAATGGCTAGGATCACAAAGATCATCTACAACCATCAATGGTCATACATAGACCTCATCTAACTTGGAAGTTAGGGTTCCACAAATCTTTGGGCTTTCATAATGTCTTCTCCTCATAATGGGTGCCATACAACCTAGAGAACCATGGATCATTTGTGTTCACATGAGAGTGGAGTATTGAGCATATCTAACAGAAACACCTATTTAATCAAGACACAAGTCATTGGATCCGATTCACTGATATTAACATGGATCACAAAGTTCACTTTAAAAATTGGTGCTTAATTAGATAAAGAATCAATGCCCTCGTCAATTCTCAAATTCGTTTTCACAAATCCCCCCGCATAAAAGCTTGAATTTGTAGAATGTCAATAAAATGGATTATTTCCCTACAATTCAAGAAGTTATGGATTTTGATCACTCTTTACATAACTAGTGGTGTTTGAATCGGACTTGGCTTATACGGGAATTCAAGTTCATGGAGTTGTGGCACCTTATTGAGAACAAGGAAGGAGTTCTCATGTTGTTAATTCTCCAGTAGGGGATATGGACAACCACCAAAGCTAACAAGGTATGTAGATCTTCTCCGTGGTGTAATCCATCTTCTAGCAATAATAAAGACTTAGGTCGCGTCTTCTTCTCTTGCGTGATGATCAGTGTGACTTGTTAGTGCCTCAACAAGACTCTAGGGATGACTCATCATATCAACTATAAACAAGCGTCCTTACTTAATCCTTTTTTTATATATTTAATTTTATATATTTAATTAAATTTTTTAAAACACTACTTCTTTTTATATTTATTTATGTATATAATTATCTTATTTTATATATATATTTATTTATATATTCAGATTTTTTCCTTACGTAATCCTAGTTTTATATATTTAATTATTTATATTTAATTCTATATATTTAATTAGAACCCTAATCTTAAAAATCTAGACCTAAAATATGTATATTTTTTTATGCATGTGTGTATGTATTATATGTGTATGTGTATGTGTGTATATATGTTATGTAGGTGTTACAACCCTCAAACCCTAATCTTAAACATTTAGACCTAAAATATCTATATTTCTGTATGCATGTGTATCTGCATGTATGTATATATTATATGTATATGTGTGTTTGTGTATATATGTTATGTAGGTTATAAAACCCTAAAAACCTAATCAGAAAGACTTAGACTTAAATCTGAAATACTAAAACCTAAATACTTAAACACCTATAAAAATCTAAACTCCTAATCCTAAAACCCTAATCATATTTTATATATATATTTATTTATATATTCAGATTTTTTTTCTTATTTTTCTCTATATTTTTTCTTAATATAAATATAATTGAGTTATATGTATGCCGAAACCCTAAAACCCTAATCTTAAAGATCTAGACCTAAAATATGTATATTTTTGTATGCATGTGTATCTACATGTATATATGTATTATATGTGTATGTGTATGTGTGTATATATGTTATGTAGGTGTTAAAACCCTAAAACATAAATCTTACAGATTTAAACCTAAAATATGTATATTTTTGTATGCATGTGTATCTACATGTATGTATGTATTATATGTATATGTGTGTTTGCGTATATATGTTATATAGGTATTAAAACCCTAAAACCCTAATTAGAAAGACTTAGACTTAAATCTGAAATACTAAAACCTAAATACTTAAACACTTATAAAAATCTAAACCCCTTATCCTAAAACCCTAATCATATTTTGTATATATATTTGTTTATATATTCAGATTTTTTTCTTATTTTTCTCTATATTTTTTCTTAATATAAATATAATTGAGTTATATGTACGCCTAAACCCTAAAACCCTAATGTTAAAGATCTAGACCTAAAATATGTATATTTTTGTATGCATGTGTATCTACATGTATATATGTATTATATGTGTATGTGTATGTGTGTATATATGTTATGTAGGTGTTAAAATCCTAAAACATAAATCTTAAATATTTAAACTCAAAATATGTATATTTCTGTATGCATGTGTATCTACATGTATGTATGTATTATATGTATATGTGTGTTTGTGTATATATGTTATGTAGGTATTAAAACCCTAAAACCCTAATCAGAAAGACTAAGACTTAAATCTGAAATACTAAAACCTAAATACTTAAACACCTATAAAAATCTAAACCCCTAATCCTAAAACCCTAATTATATTTTATATATATATTTATTTATATATTCAGATTTTGTTTTTATTTTTCTCTATATTTTTTTTCAATATAAATATAATTGAGTTATATATATGCCTAAACCATAAAACCCTAATCTTAAATATCTAGACCTAAAATATGTATATTTCTGTATACATGTGTAAATACATGTATATATGTATTATATGTGTATGTGTATGTATGTGTAAATAGCCTAAAAACCCTAATCCTATTTTTATATATGTGATGTAAAAAAAAACTTCAAAATAAAAAATTTATATATTTAATGTAAACACTAGCTTATGTGTGTGTATATATGTGCATGTGTGTATGTATGTGTGTGTGAATGTATGCATGTGTGTATATGTGTATGTGTGTCTATGTATGCATGTGTGAGTATATGAGTATGTATGTACATATGTATGTGTATGTATGACTGTGTGTACATGTGTGTATGTATGTATACATGTATGTGTGTATATGTGTGTATGTATGCATGTGTGTATATATGTGTGTGTATGTATGCATGTGTACATGTATGTGTGTATGTATGCATGTGTGTACATGTGTGTGTACGTGTATGTGTGTGTGTATGTATGCATGCATGTGTGTGTATGTATGCATGCATGTGTGTTTATGTGTGTATGTATGTGTGTGTATGTATGTGTGTGTATGTATGTGTGTATGCATGTGTGTGTATGTATGCATGTGTGTATGTATGCATGTGTGTATATGTCTATATGTGTGTATGCATGCATGTGTGTATATGTGTGTGTATGTATGTATGCATGTGTGTATATGTGTGTATATGTGTGTATATGTGTGTATATATGTGTGTGTGTATGTATGTTTGTATATGTGTGTGTATGTGTATGTATGAATATGTGTATATATGTGTGTATGTATAGGTGTATGCATGTGTGTGTATACATGATTGTGTGTAAATTTGTATGTGCGTGTATGCATGCATGTGTGTATATGTGTGTGTATGTAAGCATGCATGTGTGTATAGGTGTGTGTATGTAAGCATGCATGTGTGTACATGTATGTGTGTATGTATGCATGTGTAAATGTGTGTGTGTATGTATGCTCTATTTTCCTATCTCTTTCTTCCTTTATTTCATTATTCTTTATCTCTCACTCTCTCTCTCTCTCTCTCTCTCTCTCTCTCTCTTCTCTCTCTCTTTCTCTCTCCCTCTCTCTCTTCTCTCTCTCTCTATCTATCTCTCTCTCGTCTCTCACTCTCTTTCTCTCTCTCCTTCTCTCTCTATCAATAGAGAATAAAACAATCACTTACAAGTATGTCCCTCTTTTGGATCATTGTCGTCAAAGTGTAATGTATGTCGCCTATCGTCCAATTCCAAACAATCGACGCCAAAGAACTTCTGCAAAATCAAAGAAAAGAAAAATTATAAAACCTAAAGCATAGAGAAACACAAATGCTAACAGTACACGCAGCACTTATTAAGATGTGAGATCTAAGCTGAGAGAGAGAGTGTGTGTGTGTAGAGAGAGAAATCTATGTGTGTGTGTGCACAAGAAAATGCAGGTTGCAATTCGGTTCGTGCGTGCAAGTTTGACAGAAGACAAACAACACTCAAACACGCGCAAAAATGTGAAGGTTTGCTCTCGGGTTCGCAGTATATTTAAAACTCAGCCTCCGTATATGCATCCGTATGAGCGTCGGTATACGCATCGATAACGTCCATCAAATTACTGATGCTTATACCGACGCTTATACGGACGCATATACCGAGGCCAATATCGACGCATATACCGATGGCTACGGGCCACACCAACAATCCATTTAAAACGGTCATACGGACGGTCCCTTAACCGTCGGTATCTCTAAGTGAGATTTTCCAACGCCCATACTGACGTCGAGTGTGACCATCGATATATGCAGCATCGGTATGCCCCTCATATGTTGTAGTGCAATTAGATCAAAACATATAACTTTGCAAATAGCAAATGACCAAAAACTTGCTATTTTGGTCTTGACACCTGTTGGATATTTTGCTTAGTGCTTAGAGTACAGTAGCAATTAGGAAACTTCCTTTTGAAGGTATCTAATTAGCTTAGATAGCTAATGCTTCCAAGTGGAATCACTTAAAATGATAAACAATACAGTAAGCAATCATTTTAGCAGGTAGATCCCTACCTCGACTTTTTAGGAACTAAGCAGAGAATTACCAGGGAGCATTTCGATGTAGATTTCTCCAAATTGGCTAGACCAAATGCCTTCAACATTTGATAATATATAGTAGGTATTGAGCTGGTTCTAACAAGCTATAGAACACTTAAAATCATTGAGGGATGACTACAATATGAGCATTCAAAGTTCACTATATTGAGTAAACATAGCAGAGAAGTAGACAGATATACTCAATGATGTAAATGTATTATAGAACAATGTTATACATGATCAATGGCACAGAGATGATGTTGGTGTAAATCACAAGCCTACACATTTGGCTTGGAAGTTATCATGAAGACTCTACATACATGAAGAACCATAGGAACATATGCTAGTGGTTAATTACCACTTTATCTCATTTGTAAAAGTCAAAATGACTTGGAATCTTTTGTAATCACCTACCAAAGTGAGTCATAAAAAAATTAGCTTATTTTATTGAGAGAATATCTCCAAGCTTTTAGGACCTTGATCATAGGAAGCCAAAATTTGAATTTGAATTCAAATTTTTGCACATATCCTATAAAGATGTACTTGGAAAAGTGGCGGTGAGATCACTTCACTCCTGAGCTTCATTCTTCTGTAATTGAGTGTGTGTGAGGACTATACCATAGCCTACACATCTCTACACCATTAGGCAATGCTACCTATGCCAATGGGATTGTACACAAGTGTTAATTAATAGATATATTTACATCATTCATCTCTCTGTTCTCTACTAGTCTACTCAAAAGTCTATCAACTTGTCAAGGGCATATCTCAGTCAATACTACTCCAAATTCATTGATTCAAAGCTTTTTGGATTCAGCTTGAAATCTACTACATGCTATCACAAATTGAAGACATTCCACTCAGCAGATTCAGAGAAATCTTTGTCGAGGTGCTCACTGGTCTATTTCTGCTACAGTCCTGAAAAGTCGAGGGTATAGCTAATTTTGCTAAATTAATTTCTCTGAGTATAGTTTGTCATTTTACATCATTCCACTTGAAAATGGTAGCTTACTAAGTTAATTGAATACCCCTAGAAGGAAGTTTATCAATTGCTACTATGGTGGTCACACTGAGCAAAACATTTAGCAAGTGTCTATACCAAAATAGAAGGTTTTCTTGAGTTTGTGACTTCCAAAGTTATCTGTCTTGATTCAATCATTGCACACATCATTTCCAAAGGACATAGGCCATTTATTGGTGTCATTGGAAAGCTAAGGAAGTCTACTAATCAAGTCTAAAGCAAGAGAGGGCTGGTACAAAGCAGGTTTAGCAGTACCTACTCAGTTTCCTGGATCATCCATTGATCTTTCCCAACAGTGGTATCAGAGCAAATAAGGTAAAATGGGAGATGGTTTTCCTTAATTTATTGACAAATTGGACAGGAAAAATTATCAAGCTTGGTCTCTAAGGATGAAGAGCTACTTACAAGGAAGGAGTCTCTATGGATACATCTCAAGAGATGAGGAATTGCCCTCATTCAAAGCAAGAGGTTTGCCAACCAAGGAGGAACAAGAAAAACTCAACACATGGTGTGCAAGGGATGCATTGGCAAGGTCTTATTTACTCAACTCTATATCTAATTTTCTTTTACCTCATATCAGAAATTGTAAGACTTCCCAAGAGACTTGGGAAACCTTGTCATCATATTTTTCCTCCAACACAAGGGCTAGGAAAAATTAGTTGTGGATTGAATTCACAACACTAAGGAAGCAACCTAAGCAAGCTGTTTCAGAATTTGTGACCAAGATCAAAGATGTTGTAGATCAGTTAGCAAGCATAGGAGAAGAGATTGAAGAAGAACAAATTGTAAGGCAGGTAATCAATGGAATCAAGGTTGATGACAAGTGGGAAAGCTTCACCACTGCAATGGATCTCTACATGGACATGCACACTCTAGATCTTACAACTCTCATGGGACAACTATTTACACATGAAGCAAAGCTCACCAAGAGTGGAGATACATCCAAAGGTAACAACTCTTCTGCCCTATACACTGATAAGAAATCTAAGGATAAAGGCAAGAATAAGAAGGTGGAAGATGAAGGCTCTACTTCCCAAGCCAACTATGCAAGGAGAGGTAGATCTTCAAGAGGAAGGGGCAGAGGAGGTAAGCAAGGTAGGGGGAGACCCTATAACTCATCATCATGTAACATTTGTGGTTTATCAAATCACACCACAGATGAGTGTTACATGAATTACAAAAATCAAAGAGGAAGAGGCTACCAAAGAGGTGGATACTCACAGTCTAGAGGAAGGTTCAACCAACACCAAGGCCACAACAACAATTACAACAACAACTACAACAACAATTAAAATGGCAACTACCAAGGAGGATTCAGAAATAGAAAGGACTACAACAACTACACAGAGGAGCAGGATGACTCTCTCTTGATCATGAACATGACTTCAAAGTCAGGTACAAATGATGATCACTTAGTTTATATTGATTCAGGGTGTTCAAATCGTGTGGTTGGTAATGTTGCACTACTCTCTGATCTTGAGGAACCAAAAGGTAAACACCAAGTCCAAACAGGTGATGATGCAAAGCATTCTGTAGGTGAAGTTTGAAATGTGAAGACTTTCGATGGTAATCAGAATTTATTAAGTAGGGTACTCTATGTACCAACCATTACAAAGAACTTAATGAGTGTTGGTCAGATTGTAGAGAAAGGGTTGCAGGTCAGATTCAATCAATATGCAGGATTTGTGGAGGACCCAAGACATGGATTCAAAAGGATAGCTAAAGGATAAAAATCAGGTAGACTTTTCACTTTTGAGTTGGAAGATACAAAGAACATTGCATTATACAGTTATAAAGATCAAACACTTTCAGAGCTTGAGATTTGGCACAAGAGATTAGGGCACATAGGAGAAAGGACCTTGAAGAAAATGTGCAGGGACCAATGTGTGCTTGGGATACCTAATGTATCCAAGCAACATATGATTTACAAGTGTGGTGCTTGTCAATTTGGTAAGTCTCACAGGTTACCCTTCTCCAAGAAAGGATATATGCATGAAGACTATCTAGAGCTTGTACACATAGATGTATGGGGACCTAGCAAAGACCCCTCGGTTTTAGGTTCAAGGTACTATGTGTCTTTTATTGATGATTATAGCAGATGGACTGTATTATACTTTATGAAGCACAAGGATGAGGTATTTAATTGTTTTAAGAAATATCTTGCACTAGTTGAAAATCAGACAGGAAGGAATTTGAAGAGGCTAAGGTTAGATGGAGGAGGTAAGTACTTCTCAAATGAATTTGAGGACTTCTTGCAGGATAGAGGCATCAAAAGGGAAATAACCACAAGGTACCCTCCTGAACAGAATGGGGTAGCTGAAAGAAGAAATAGGTTAATTGTTGAGACAGCTAGATCTATGCTTAATGAGAAGAAATTACCTAACTATTTATGGGCAGAGAGTGTTTCTACTGCCACCTATCTCATAAACAGGTTACCATCAAAGTCACTTGATGGTATGACACCATATGAAGCATGGCATGGTAAGAGACCATCATTGGATCACTTCAAAATTTTTGGATGTGTAGTATATGTACACATTCCTTCACAGGTAAGAGGAAAGCTAGATCCCAAGGCTGAAAAATGTATTTTCATTGGATA
Organism: Ceratopteris richardii; assembly: GCA_020310875.1. Taxonomy (NCBI): domain Eukaryota; kingdom Viridiplantae; phylum Streptophyta; class Polypodiopsida; order Polypodiales; family Pteridaceae; genus Ceratopteris; species Ceratopteris richardii. Next base: position 70,653,808 of record CM035428.1, on the reverse strand, counting down.
TGATTTAAATAAAAAAGGTTATAGGTTTTATAACCCTACCAATAAGGGATTTATGGTAAGTAGAGATGTGATCTTTAATGAGAATGATTCTTGGTATGAGAATGAATGCAAGAAGGTCAGACTACCCTATGATTTGGAAGAAGAATTTCCAAAACTTACAAAGGAGGAACCTACTCAGGATGGAGAGTCAAGTTCAGATGATGATGATACAATCAACCTTGAAGAGTTCAAGGCATGGAAGTCCAAAGACAAAATGAAGACGAAGAAACTTGAGGACATACCAGAATCTTCAACTCAATCAATCAGAAGGTCTCAAAGAGAAAGCAAAAAACCTATCAGATATGGGTATGACACATCTCTTGTTACTAAACATTCAATTTATCTTGCAAAGGATTTGTCAAATGAAGAACCAGGTTCATATGAAGAAGCAATCACCAAATCAGAATGGAAAGAAGCTATGGATGAGGAGATTGAAGCACTCAAGGAGAGTGATACATGGGAGTTAGTACCCAAGAAGGACTCCATGAAGGTAATAGGATCTAGATGGATCTATAAATTGAAAAGAAATTCTCATGGCACAATTAACAGGTACAAGGCCAGATTGGTAGCCAAGGGTTTTGCACAAACCCAAGGCATTGATTATGAAGAGACATTTTCTCCTGTGGCCAAGATGCCAACAATCAGAGTGTTGGTTAGTGTGGCTGCACCAAAGAAATGGAACATGTACCAATTGGATGTCAAGAATGCTTTCTTGAATGGATGGATTTCAGAAGAGGTTTATATGTCACAACCTCCTGGCTATGAAGACCCTAAGAAGGTAACTTATGTTTGCAAATTAAAGAAGGCTTTATATGGATTGAAGCAGGCACCTAGGGCATGGAATTACAGGTTAACTACATACCTCCAAGACCAAGGTTTTGTCATGAGCAAGGCTGACACTTCTCTGTTCATTAAGAGAAGTAATTCAGAGGTAATCTATCTCTGTGTCTATGTTGATGACATCATCATTACACATAATGATGTCAATGGAATCAGAAGCATCAAAAGTCAGATGATGAAGGAATTCAAGATCAATGATCTTGGATTATTGAAGTATTTTTTGGGACTTGAATTAGTTTACACTAATTCAGGAATATACATTACTCAGAAGAAGTATGTACAAGATATGTTGAAGAAATTTCAATTGGAGGATGCTAAAGCAGCAAGCACTCTAGTGGAGGTGAATCTAAAGCTAAGTGCCCATGAAGGTGATGAAGTCCAATACATTACAGGTTATCAAAGTATGGTAGGTAGCTTGAACTATGCTACTCTTACAAGAATTGATATTGCATATGGAATTAGTGTGCTAAGTCAATTTATGCACAAACCAAGGATACCTCACTTAGAGGCTGCCAAAAGAATCTCGAAGTATCTCAAGGGTACACAGAACCATGGTTTGTATTTTCCTTACACTTCACATATTGATATAAAAGTTTATTCAGATGCAGATTGGGCAGGATGCAAGGATGATAGGAGAAGCACTTCTGGATACATTTCTTTTTCAGGTGACAAACCAATTTCATAGTCTGCAAAGAAGCAACCAACTATTGCATTGTCTTCTACAGAGGCAGAGTATAGAGGGCTAGCTAATGCCACTCAAGAAGCAATTTGGATTAAGCTTTTGTATACAGAATTGGGCTTATATACTAGGCCTCCAATTATCTTTGGAGATAATACAAGTTCTCTTCACCTTGTAGCTAATCCTATCTATCATGCCAGAACAAAACACATAGAAGTTCATTATCATTATGGGAAAGAGAAGTTGCTAAGCAAAGATATTCAGTTGACCTATGTGTCAACCAATATGCAATGTGCAGATTTGCTGACTAAAGCTTTGGATGGGACCAAACTTTGCAGGTTCAATTCTATGATTGGATTGCAGGATGTACTTGAAGATTGAAGATGAAGACTTAAGCCAAAATGTTTGGCTTGAGGGGGAGCTGTTTGTGTAAATCACAAGCCTACACATTTGGCTCGGAAGTTATCATGAAGACTCTACATACATGAAGAACCATAGGAACATATGCTAGTGGTTAATTACCACTTTATCTCAATTGTAAAAGTCAAAATGACTTGGAATCTTTTGTAATCACCTACCAAAGTGAGTCGTGGAAAAAGTAGCTTATTTGATTGAGAGAATATCTCCAAGATTTTAGGACCTTGATCATAGGAAGCAAAAATTTGAATTTGAATTCAAATTTTTGCACATATCCTATAAAGATGTACTTGGAAAAGTCACGGTGAGATCACTTCACTCCCGAGCTTCATTCTTTTGTAATTGAGTGTGTGTGAGGACTATACCATAGCCTACACATCTCTACACCATTAGGCAATGCTACCTATGCCAATGGGATTGTACACAAGCGTTGATTAATAGATATATTTACAACATTCATCTCTGTGTTCTCTACTAGTCTACTCAAAAGTCTGTCAACTTGTCAAGGGCATATCTCAGTCACTACTACTCCAAATTCAGTGATTCAAAGCTTCTTGGATGCAACTTGAAGTCTAATAAATGCGATCACAAATTGAAAACATTCCATTCAGCAGATTGAGAGAAATCTTCGTCCAGGTGCTCACTGGTCTATTTCTGCTACAGTCCTGAAAAAGTCGGGGGTATAGCTAATTTTGCTAAATTAATTTCTCTGAGTATAGTTTGTCATTTTACATGATTCCACTTTCAAATGGTAGCTTACAAGTTAATAGAATACCCCTAGAAGGAATTTTATCAATCGCTATTGTGCTGGTCACACTGAGCAAAACATTCAGTAGGTGTCTATACCAAAATAGAAGGTTTTGTTGAGTTTGTGACTTGCAAAGTTATTTGTTTTGATTCAATCATTGCACACATCATTTCCAAAGGACATAGGCCATTTCTTGGTGTCATTGGAAAGCTAAGGAAGTCTACTAATCAAGTTTAAATCAAGAGAGGGCTGGTACAAAGCAGGTTTAGCAGTACCTACTCAGTTTCCTGGATCATCCATCCAAGTTTCCCAACAGATGATGCCCAATTATAGTGATCTAAGTGAGCTAAGATGTAAGCTACTTAGAATCTACAAAAGGTCATCGATAAGATCAGAAAATGGGGGCTCTATGGCCGTGAGATTACAAGGTCCTTTTCATAACTATCTTCTTCTAAATTTGAATTTGAATTCTAGTTTGGCTCTCACTCAAAAGTGATACCATTAATCTAGGAGATATTCTCTCAATCCAAATTCCTAACTAATTTTCTATCTACTTCTAGGAGTTTGTAGCCTTTTACAAGATTCCTCAAAGGTATAAACCTTTTCACAATGGTAAATCATTAAGTTGATACAAGGTATCGTTCATATGAGCCATCAAAATCTTCTTCAAGATCTAGCCAAATATGAAGGCTTGGATTTGCACCAATGGCTCCTCCTCAAGCCAAATATCCTGGCTTGTACTTCTTCATGAGTCTTCTTGAATGTCCTGCAATCCAATCATAGATTTGAACCTGCAAAGTTTAGTACCATCAAGTGCTTTGGTCAATAAATCTGCACATTGCACATTTGTGGATATATATGCCAATTGAATCTCCTTGCTCAATAAATTCTCTCTAACATAGTGATAGTGTACTTCTATATGGTTGGTTCTTGCGTGATAAATAGGATTTCCTACAAGATGTAAAGAACTTGTATTTTAACCAAAGATGATAGGTGAGTGAGTATGAAGTCCCAAATTTGAAAATAGCAATCTAATCCAAATTGCTTCTTGAGTAGCATTGGCCAATCCCTTGTATTCAACCTCTATTGAAGATAGAGCAATATCAGGTTGCTTCTTGGAAGACCATGAAATGGGTTCATCACCTGCAAAAGAAAGATAACCAGAGGTCCTCCTTATGTCATCCTTATATCCTGCCCATCTGCATCTGAGTAGAGCTTGATGTCCAAATTGGATGTATATGGAAAGTATAAACGTTGATTTTGAGCACCCTTGAGATACTTTAAAATCCTTTTGGCATCCTCCAAGTGAGATGCTCTAGGTTTATGCATGAATTGACTTAAAACACTTACTCCATAGGCTATGTCAATCCTTGTCAATGTTTCATAGTTTAAGCTTCCAACTATGCTTTGATATCCTGCAATGTCTTCAAGAAAATCGACTTCATGAGCACTCAATTTATGATTTACCTCCATAGGGATGCTAGCTACCTTTGCATTCTCCAAATGGAACTTCTTCAACATGTCCTGCACATATTTCCTTTGAGTGATGTAAATTCTAGAATTTTTGTAGACCAATTCAAGTCCAAGAAAATACTTCAGAAACCCTAGGTCACTGATTTTAAACTCCTGCATCATTAGGTTCTTAATTTGATTGATACCATTGGCATCACTACCTCTAAGTATGATATTATCAACATACACACATAAATATATCATCTTTGAATTACATTTCTTGACAAACAAAGAAGAATCTGCTTTGGTTATCATGAATCCTTGATCTTCAAGGTATGTAGTTAACCTATGGTTACATGCCCTAGGTGCCTGCTTCAATCCATAAAGAGCTTTGTTCAATTTGCACACATAATTTACCTTGCTTGGATCTTCATATCCAGGAGGTTGAGCCATGTAAACCTCCTCTGAGATCCATCCACTGAGGAAAGCATTTTTTACATCCAATTGGTACAATATATTCCAATTCCTAGATGCTGCCACACTTAGCAATACTCTGATAGTTGGCATTTTAGCCATAGGTAAAAATGTATCTTCATAATCAACTCCCTGGGTTTGTGCAAAATCCTTAGCCACAAGTCTAGCTTTACACCTGTTTATGGATCCATGTGAGTTTCTCTTGATTTTGTAAATACATCTAGAGCCAATTACCTTCATTGATGCCTTCTTGGGTATTAGCTCCCAAGTATCAATCTCTTTGAGTGCTTCTATTTCTTCCTCCATAGCTTCCTTCCATTCTGCCTTGGTCTTTGCTTCTTCATATGTAGAAGGCTCTTCAAGTGATAAATCTTAAGCAAGATAAATGGAATGCTTAGTGACTAATGAAGTATCATACCCATATCTGATTGGCTTCTTGCTCTCCCTTTGTAATCTTCTTAGAGCTTGGTTGGATGATTTAGGTAAGTCTTCCAACCTCTTCATTTTGGCTTTGCCCTTTGATTTCCATGCTTTGAGTTCTTCCAATTTGATGGTGTCTTCATCATTACATTTGATGTCTTCAATTTGCATTGGATCCTCCTTGGAAAGTCTTGGAAATTCCTTTTCCAAGTCATATGGAGATTTGACCTTCCTGCATTCACTTTCAAACCAAGGATCATTCTCATCAAACACAACATCTCTAGTGACCATAAATCCTTTGTTGGAGGGATTATAAAACTTGTATACTTTCTTATTTAAATCATACCCTATGAATATGCACTTCTATGCCTTAGGATCTAGCTTACCTCTGAATTGAGATGGAACATGCACATAAGCGACGCATCCAAATATTCTACAATGATCAAGTGATGGCCTACTACCATGCCATGCTTCATATAGGGTCATCCAATCAAGTGATGTGGATGCCAACATGTTAATACGATAAGTGGTAGTAGATACACTTTCTGCCCACAAATAATTTGGTAATTTTTCTTCATTAAGCTTTGATCTAACTATTTCCACAATCAACCTATTTCTCCTCTCTACTACCCCATTTTGCTCAGGATTGTACCTTGCTGTAATCTCCCTTTTGATACCTATGTCCTGCAAGAATGCATCAAATTCATTTGAGAAGTAATCACCTCCTCCATCTGACCTTATCCTTTTTTTGACTTCTTCTTGTTTGATTTTCCACAACTGCAAGATAGTTCTTGAAGCAAATGAACACTTGATCTTTATGTTTCATAAATTACAAGATAGTCCACCTGCTGAAACCATCAATGAATGACACATAATACCTTGATCCTAAAATTTAATGGCCCTTGCTTGGTCCCCACAAATCTATGTGGAAAAGCTCCAAGTAATCCTCAATCCTCATGCATGTAGCCTTTCTTTGTAAAGGGTAACCTGTGTGATTTAAGAAACTGACAAGCACCACATTTATAGATCATATGTTGCTTGGATCATTAGGTATTCCAAGCACACATTGATCTCTACATATTTGCTTCAAGGTTCTCTCACCAATATGTCCTAATCTTTTATGTCAAATCTCAAGCTGAGACAGTGTTTGATCCAAGTGCAATATTTATAGTGTCCTCAAGTTCAAATGTAAACAGTCTACCTGTTTTTTCTCCCTTGGCAGTTCTCTTGAATCCATGTTGGGGGTCTTCCACAAAGGCTCCATTTTTGTTGAGCCTAATCGGCAAACCCTTTTCCACTATTTGTCCAACACTCATCAAATTCGTGGTGATTGTAGGTACATAAAGAACCTTGCTCAATAGATTTCTATTTCCATCAGAAGTTTTGAGATTTCCTACCTTGACCACTAAATGCTTGGTGTCATCACCTCTTTGCACTTGGTGCTTTCCCTTAGGCTCCTCAAGGTCATAGAGAAGATCTACATTGCCTGATACATGGTTTGAACAACTTGAGTCAATATAGAAAAGGTTCTCATCATTCATACCTTGTTTTGAAGTCATATTCATAATGAGAAGAGAATCGTCTTTATCCTCTATATAATTCTTGAAGTCCTTCCTTGATTTGTATCCTCCTTGATAATTGTTTTTGTAGTTTTTGTTGTAGCCATGATTGTAGCCTTGATTATGGTTGAATCTTCATCTTGATTGTGAGTATCAACCTCTTTGATATCCTTTTCCTCTCTGATTCTTGAAGTTCCTATAGCACTCATCTCTAGTGTGACTAGACAGTTGACATATATTGCATGGGGAAGAGTTGAAAGGTCTCCCCCTGCCTTGCTTACCACCTTTGCCCCTTCCTCTTGAGTTCCTACCTCTCCCTGCATAGTTAGCTCGAGAAGTAGTACCTTCATCCTCTACTTTCTTGCTTGTCCCTTTCTCTTTAGTCTTTCCTTTATTTGTGTATAGGGCAAAAGATTTGTTACCTCATGATGGTTCTCCATTTTTGTTGAGCTTGGCTTTATGGGTAAAGAGTTGTCCCATGAGTGTGGTGAGATGTGGAATCAGCATGTCTATATATAAGTCCATCACAGTTCTTAAAGCTTCCCACTTATCATCTGCCTTGATGCCATTGACTATTTGTCTCACTATTTGCTCCTCTTCAATCTCCTCTCCTACTCTTGTCAATTGATCAGCCACATCTTTGACTTTGGTCACAGACTTTGAAACATTCTGCTTGGGTTGCTTCCTTTGATTAGTAAACTCAATCCACAATTGATTTTTTCTAACTCTTGTATTGGAAGAAAAGTATGAAAACAATGTATGCTAAGTCTCTTGGGATGTTTTACAATTCCTAACATGTGGAAGAAGGAATTGAGAGATAGAGTTAAGTAGATATGACCTTGCTAATGCATCTTTGGCACACCATGAGTTGAGTCTTTCAAGATCCTCTCTAGTAGGTTTTTCTTTGCTTTTGAAAATGGGCATGTCCTCATCTCGTGATATGTATCCATAGAGAATCCTTCCTTGTAAATATGTCGACCATGCTGGATAATTTTTCATGTACAATTTGTCAATAAAAGAAGGGAAACCATCTCCCATTTTACCTCAAATTGCTCTGATACCACTATTGGAAGAGATGGATGGATACCTCTAGGAAATGAGGTGCTACTACCAAAACCTGCTTTGTACATGCCATATTTCACTTCATGGTTATGTAGTAGGCCCTCTTAGCTTGCAAATGACACTAAACAAGTACCTATGTACTTTGGAGATGACGCTTCAAACAATTAGATCAAAATATATATCTTTGCAAATAGCTAGTGACCAAAAACTTGCTATTTTGGTTTTGACACCTATTGGATATTTTGCTCAGTGCTCAAAGTACAAGATATAGCGGTTATGTTTTTGCATACAACCTTTTACGTTTGATAAAGAGGGTCGTGGTGATGTTTTCTTAATTGGTGGACACCCAGATGTTGGGGTCCAACTACACAACGGTCGATTTACTGCTTGATAAACTTATTTATGTGAGAACATTCACTAGCACATAATCCTTGTAGTTGGTCATTAGTGCTCATTGATCCATTTTTCTGAGAAGAGTTTTGATTTGTTCACAGAATCTCACACTTATACATCCTTTCTTTAGCCTTAGGGGTGCTTGGAGTATTTTAGCTCCATTTTCATTCTACTCATTTGTGTATCATTATGGCATTAGAAATCTCAAGCTCATCTAGTGGATCTGGGTCTAGTGCCACTATTCCCGAGAGGAATTATAACTTGCAAGGCAAAGACCATTTGACATCTTGAAATTTTATGGCACAAACGTTTCTCTATGGAGGAATCATATCAAAGTTGTGCTCATTTAGAGAAGACACTTGAAACCAATAAATCGAATATCAAACAATCCTATTAATATGGATGATGATGACTGGGATAAGTTGGATGAAATGACCAAGTCTACCGTTTGATTGCATGGGAAGATAATGTCTAATTTATAGTATTGGACTATGAAAGTGTACAGGAGCTTTGGAAAAAGTTATGCATTACAATTTAAAGAGAAACAACATCAAATAAAGTGTATCTAATGAAATAGTTATATGATCTTTGCATGAAGGACACAAATAGTGTTGTTGCTCATCTAAATTAGTTCTATGTTATATTCTTCTAGTTACAAGCTTAGAAAATGAAGATGGATAATGAAATGAAAGCAGTCTAGTTGTCATGCACCTTGCCATCATCATGGGATACATTGTGCATAGCTATTAGAAATAGTGAATCTGGTGATAAACTTATCTATGATGACATATTTTGAGCACTCTTGACTGAGCAGATTTGTAGAAAATATATGGTTGGCACTCGGAGTGGAGATGCATATAATGTTTGTGATTCTTACCAAGGAGAGAATCAACGACATGGTAGGAGCAAGAAAAAGGATAAGAATGGTCAATGGAATAAGAGAAGAACTAAATCAAGGAAGAGGCATATCCAATGCCATTATTATCATAAGAAAGGATGGATTAAGAGAGAATGCTATGCATTAAACAATGCTCAATGTAAAGGGTAGAATGTTGAGGGGCATGTTAAATAGCTACCTATACCATCTACTTCAGTGTGAAGATTGAAGAAATCAATGTTATTTTTTATGATGTTGATGTGTTGACACGAGAGTACTATGCCTACTAAGGCTCTAATGGATAATTCTCTTTCTCACACTTGTATACTAGATTCTAGTTCTTCTTTTCATGTGAAACCACATAGAGAATGATTCTCTACTTATGCAACAAAGTCTCTTAGTACAGTGAGACTTGGTAACTCTTACTAGTCTGATGTTGTTGGGATTGGAGTTGTGGTTGTGTAATCCATTGATGGTTTAAAATTTACCATGCATATTGTACACCATGTACCCTAGTTATCACATGGTTTGATGCAAGTTGGTCAACCTGATTACCTCAGTTACAAGGTGGTTTTCTATGCTGAGTCCTTTCGCATACCAAAGGGAAATACCGTTATCACAAGAGGAAGAAAATTTGGCTCACTTTATCCTTTATATGTATCACAAAAATAACACTCATTAGCTCTTACTCAATAGCCTATGGCTTGTATTTTTCATGGTTATTTGGGCCACATCTCTCGTAGTGGAATGGAAAGTTTTTCTTGTTATGGCTACTTGTGCTATCGTTCTCTGATTCTTCACCTTGTTAGAATTGTCAATATGGAAAGAAAACTTTGAATATGCATAAAACACACATGGAGTTTTCTATTCAGCCTTTAGATCTCATTCACACAGATGTGTGTGGTCCTATGCCTAAAAGTTCATTAGCTAGTTCTATTTAATTTTTCACCTTCATAGATGATGCTACCATAAAAGCTAGGTACATCCTGTCAAATCAAAAGATGAGGTATTCCCTATTTTTTTGAAAATGTCTTGCTTCAATTGAGAATGAAAAACAAACTAAGCTTAATGTTGTATGTTTTACATAATGGGGTTGAGTGTACCTGATATGACTTCAGACGTTTTTGCCATTCTAAAGGAATCCATCAAGAGTTTACATCTCCTAATAGTCGAGTACAGAATTGTGTGGCTAAAAGGATGAATAAAGCTATTCAAGGTAGAGTAGTTTCTATGCTAAATCATGCAAAATGTTTACAAGGCTTTTGGGAAGTAGCAATATTGACTGTAGTTTATGTGATTAACCTTTCACCTACTAATAGAAAAGGTCTAAAAGTGGCACAAGAGTTACGAATAGGAAGGCACCATATTATGTTCATCTTCAAGTTTTTCGATGCAAAGCATATGCTCATATACAAAAGAATCTTAGAAAAAAGCTGGACCATAAGACAAAGAAATGCATTTTTCTTGGATATGGTAAGGACAATTTGGATATCACTAAAGGGATCCTAAAACACAATAAGTGATTAGAAGTAGTCAAATCATTTTCAACAATTCTAAGATGTATAAACATCCCATTAACGAGGTTGAAGTGAGAAGAACGGTTTTTGAGGATACTAGTCCTCAAGCTTGAATGTATAAAATTGTTGCACTTAGTGATTACCAAGAAAATGTGCAATCAGACTAGTCTCCAAATGTTCCTTTTCAACAATCAATGAGATGCTCTACACATGTCTTGCACCCACCTGGTAGATATGTTCTCAGTTTGGATTGTGTTATGCTAACAAATGTTGGTAAGCCTTCTTGCTACAAAGACATTTCGCTTAAGCATGCTATGAGGAGTGAATTGGATTCTATTCATAAGAATGGTACTTGGGATCTAGTAACTGTGCCAAAGGGTAGTGACACCTTTAGCATGTAAATGGGTATATAAGCTGAAGCTCACATGATATAGTGCTTCTCCAAAGTATAAAGCATTACTTGTTGCAAAAGGCTTTAAGCAACATCATGGAAATGATTTTGAGGAAAGCTTCTCTTCAATAATCAAGATGATTATCCTCTGCATGTTGAGGACCTAGAGCTAGTCCAAATGGATGTGAAAACTCAATTCTTGCATGGAGATATCTATATGGAACAACTAGAGGGTTATGTAGTTCCTTGCAAAGAAGTCAAGTTTGTAAGCTCAAGAAGACCTGATACGGACTTAAACTATCCCTTAGACAATGCTACCAAAAATGTGATGCTTCTATGAAGTCTCAAGGCTATTCTCAAAGTAATGAGGATCATTTTTCTCTACACAAAGAGATGCTCAGATGGTAGCTTGATATGCTTGATACTTTATGTCAATGATATGTTGATGGGTGGGAAATCCTCTTATGTCATATCCATTCTAAAAAGGAAGTTGAGTCACACATTTTATATAAGAATTTAATGGATGCCAAAAATATTCTTGGCATGCACATTACTTGTCATAGGATTAAAATATGCATAAACTTGTCTCAAATTAAGTACTTATCTAAATTACTTCACAATTTCAATATGTAGGTTGGACAGTCATTGAGCACACCTTTACCCACATATGTGAAATTGAGCAAGGATGATTGCCCCAAATCAGATAAGAAAAAGGAATTCATGATGAAAATTCATTATCAATCTTCTATTGGTAGTCTCATGTAAGCTATGATAGCTACGAGACCAGACATTGCATTTGCAATGGGTGTTGTGAGTAGATATACATCTAATCCTCACAAGAATCATTAGGAACTAGTGAAAATGATTTGAAGATATCTAAGTGGCACTAAGGACAAGTGTCTACACTTAGGTAGAGAGAGAGTATCCATTATTGGTTACATAAATTCCACTTATGCTAGTTGTGTAGACAATCATAAGGCTACATAAGGGTACCTTTTTCATTTTGCTGGAGGTGGTATCTCTTGGAGATCATATTTTCAAGAATGTAAAGTTGTTTCCACCACAGAAGTAGAGTATGTTGCAGCAAGTAAGGCATATAATTGGCCTTTAGTGGGAGATTTTTACTAAGCCTACACTGTTTCCTATATGGATTCATAAAGGAAATTGTATCACCCATGAGTCGGCATCTAGCCTTGAGAGACGAGGTCATGGTTTCATCTATGAGGGTGGAAAACACTTGTTCAATGCAAGATAGCACCTGAGCATTTATGTGCAAGCATATCTAAACAAGGATCTTCCTTCATAATTTTTCTAGACATTGGAGAAGAGAAAATCCTAGAGCAAGAGATTATGTACAAGAACTTTCCATTAGGAAAAAGGGTGAACCCTGCATGGGCCTTGTAAGGATCCCTAATTTTCAGGGATTAAGCCTCATTCTGTTGTTGTCTAAGGGGACAAAGTGCATTTAATAGGGCACTTTTTAGTAGGCTGGAGTAGGCTTTTTTTAAGGCTTACTAGGCTCCTCTCTCTCTTCTTTTAGAGAGAGAGAAAGGGAATCTACTTTCCACATCATCAAACTCGAGCATGTATGGGAATAAAAAAATGATTTTTTTTTAAAAGTCTCAATTTCAGTGTTTATTTACTTGAAAGGGCTCATTTTTTAATATATATGTCAGAAGTGACCTTTTTTGAGTTTAGTTTTTAATTTTCCTTTTGAAAAAGCAATATTTTTAAAATCCCTCCAAAAGTAGAGTGCCACATCATCAAATCCGTAACTACTCTTCACCCAAAAAATGACTTTTTCAAAATTTCAACATTTTTGGCTATTCTCAGTGGAAAAACACACTGTGACCCATCCTCATCCAAGAAAACAAACTTTTCTTGAGAAAATCATGCTCTAGCATCTCTTCCAAACAAATTTCTGGTCTCTTTCTTAGTATTGTTTAATTGTTGGAAAAGATGGTGTTGACACCTATTACAAACCTCACATTAGGACGTCCTCATGCCCCAGCATCAACAAGTATCCATGTTCGTGTGCCCAGAGAGTTTTCTCCAAATACACAATGCAACAATGATGTGAACTCTCAAAATGAGCGTCGTGAAGCTGGAGAAAAGAATATTGATCTTTGGACTCATGGTTCATTATACCCTCCTGATCCAATGTCTTCTTACCATCCAACATTCCATAACCTCTCAACTTTACTTCAGTTCATTGGTGCCGGTAAAGCTGGGCTCTTAGGTTATTGTCAACGATTATCTACACATTCAACTGCCATTACTAAGTATTGGATTCAACAATATCAACTAAATCATACAAGGTTGGTCACTTTTGAAAGCACAATCATATCTTTACAAGAAAAGCTTGCAGAGCTTGAAAAGCATATGGAAGAAAAAGAGAGAACAATTGAGACATTTAAAAACACTGTCCAACACTTGAGAGAGACTCCACTTGGGATGCGACGTAGGAGACGATCATTAACATCCTTTGACTCTCTTTCAATTGGTGGTGGAGCACGCAAACGACGAGTTTTTGCAATAAGGTTTGGCTTGTATTTGTTTCTCTTTTTGGAAGACTTTTATATGTATATATATATATATATATTTTCTTGTTATGTAGGTCATTCGTTGAAGATGTTAATGCATCATCAACAACAGAGGATCAATTCAAGTTATTAAATTCTTGTTTGACCAACAAGCAGGTGGTTAGTATTTTGGAGTCACGGATAGGAAACCTTATCAAGAAGAAAGTGATTAAAGATTTCACAAAAAAGTTACAAGATATTATCACTCCTAGAGACGTGCAGATGGTATGTGATGAAGCAGGAATTAGTACTAAAGGATACAGTGCATTGTACAACCTTTTGAAGCATTCATTAGAAAGAGAAGGTATTTTACAGAATATGTTTCCATCTCCTTACAAGGTATCGCTAAAGAAGTCAATGTCCAATGAAGATATAACTAGTATTCTTGGAAACTACTTATATATAGAGGATATTATGCCTATGTCTATTTATCATTTATCTACATCCAAAAAAGAGTTGAAAAGCGCAGTTGGAAATGGATTTCCTTACACAAAGTACAACAACATATTCGTGGATTTGGAGAGGCTTCAACAGGCAATGGTTCAATTTTACAAATCTACTATACCAGGTATGTGCACTATTGTTACCTTGATATACATTGTATTTTGATGTTATAAAGATTTTGCTAATTTATGCAGATTGTAATACCAAATTACAGTTTATATTGAAGTTAGATGAATGCCAGATTATAAAGGGACGACGAATGGAGAGATTGAGTTTGACACTCATGAATGAAGCTATGAGAAATGCCATATCTGATGAAAGTTGTAACTCTAGCTCTAAGTCTACATATAGTGTTCAATCCGAGAAAGAAATATGGTGGTTAGGTGCTATTGAAGTACCTAAAGAATCCAATGAGGTTCTTTCATGGATTTTTAGTAGGACCCCATGGATCACTAAAGTAATACTTTCTCAAATTCATGGTGCAAAGCTCCACATAGAAAACTTTGGTGATTTTGAGATAGATTGGCACTTGGGTGGGGATTTAAAAACTATCAAATGCATTTTAGGTTGCAAGCAAGGTGCATCTGCTCGTTATCCATGTCCATTTTGTACTCGAGGCTACAAAGTAACAAAGGGACAACAAAAAGTACTATCTAGCTTAGATGAATACATAGATGCACCTACTTCCACGGAATGGGATAGACCTTTGTTAAGGTGTCCAATGTTAGAAATACCTAACCGTGACACATTAGATAAAGATCGGAATCCCATTATTCCATTTCCATTAGTTAATGTTCACTTTTGCACATTGCATGCTTTCATGAGAATATTTGATAGATTATTGAAGCTCCACATAGAATATGCATTTTCCATGAAGCCAATTGATAAATCTGTACAAGCAATCAAAAAATTAAAAGAGTTGCTTAATTCGATTGGTTGTCATGGTGGTAATGTAACTCTAATTGTCAAAAAACCTGGTGAATCGCAAAATAGTTTGCAACAAGTGTCAATGACAGGGAAGAAGGCAAGAAAATTTTTCAGCACAGGTGTAAGCCCTAAGAAAAATGAATGCAGGGAGCTATGGAAAGACTTGTGCATGATCACCACTGATAATGATTCTCAAATTGACCTTAGTAATAGGCGAAAGAAGGTTTGGTCATGCTTAGATAAGTTGGTAGGTTTAATGAGTCTTAATAGCTCCAACAAAAATGACCGTCAGTTGTTTCAAGATACATTAATGGAGTTTGCAAAGTGTTTCATCCTATCTTGGGGAGAGAGCAATATTACACATTACATTGTAAGTTTTCTTATTTTTTCAATTTTCTTGTTGATAAAATTGTGTTATATGTACTTATATCATTTCAGCATATTTTATTTGCACATGGAGCATTTGTTATGCATCGATATGGTTCATTGGAGATTTTTAGTACACAAGGAATGGAGAAGTCACATTACAAGGCTAGAGGTGTTTACTTCAAGAACACACGACATGGTGGTGGTGCAATGCAATCAAACTATATGGAAGAGATGTTTAATTGGTTTTATCGTACTGCATTTTCAAGGACATATGCAATGGAACGAGCCAAGGAGTCGGAAGTTGCAAAACTTGCAAGATTTAATCAACACAACTTAGCTAGTGAAAAATGGAAGTCATCATTGGGACCTTTACGTCATGCTCAATGGCAGGCTACAAGAACACGACAGGGTTCATCATGGAAGTGAAGTCATTTAATACATTCATGGCATTTTCTGAATAATTCATAAGGTTTGCTACACACTAATCTCTTGTTTGCAATTTTTTTAGGTAATTTTTAATTTTTAAACTATTTTTTGTCCATTCAGATGTGAACAGAACCTTTTTAAGTGAAACATTATAAAAGGAGACTCATTGTCTCATTTCAACATTCTAGCACTATAGAGGATGGCACGAACAAAGCAAACTGCAAGGAAGGATCCCATTAACTTTCCTACCTATGTGCAAGGCACTCACAAGCCACCATGGATGAATCACCACAAAAGGCGACGTAGTGTCTCGCGCCTTGCATCCCATCGCGAAACAGGTGGTGGCCATACCTCTGGGAGTGAACAGTTGCATGAACAAGTGGAACATGGGCAATCCAGGGAAAAGGCCGTAAATCAACCCCAATCACCACCATCATCATATGATGAGCCTCCATCACCAAAGAGACCAACAAAGACAAGGGTGAAGGAGCGTGCTCATAGACAGGTAGTTTCTGATGATGATTTTGATGAATCGCATGAGGATGTGTCTCAACAACATTCACAATCAAGTGATGAGAGTCAAACATTGCCACCATGGGGTAACGAAGAAATACCTACAAATCATAGGGTTACTGTAGCGGGAAAGACACTAGCATCAAATCAGGGGGCCATACCCAATGATCAAGAGAGAGAGCAAAGCCAGCAACAACATCCTGAACAAGGAGAAAGCTCAAGACGCGTGCAACGGAAGAAGAAATTCTTTCAACCTCGTCGTAGACCACCCCAACCAAGACCACAAGAAAATGTCCAACGAAGACCACCACCACCACAAGCTAGAGCACCACAACGAAGAAGAAGATATACGAAGGCATTTGCAGAGATAAGGCACTATCAAAAGACAGCTGAGCTTCTCATACCTAGAAGACCCTTTGCAAGGGTGGTCAAAGAAGAGTTACAAAGGTATTGTGCAGGGTTAAGGATCCAAGCTCTAGCTTTAGAAGCTTTACAAGAGGCAGCTGAAGCATTTTTGATATCAATGCTAGAGGATTCCAACCTGTGCGCCATCCATGCTAAGCGAGTCACTATACAACCGAAGGACATACAGTTAGCTAGGAGAATTAGGGGTGATCGTAGCTAAGTTTTGTAACTGATCTCTATGGACAAGAGATTTTTTGTAAATATTGCCATTTTCAATGAAACATTAGCACTTTTCCTCTATTCCATTTATAATCTCATTATTTAGAATGAAACATGAGCAGTCATTTTACATTTCCATGTGTTTTCTTGTGATAATCTCTCATATATGAATGATTGTTTTCTTATCTTGTCATTTTGATCTAGTGATAATATCCCTGTACTGAAATTTCTTTTTTATTTAAGGTCATGTAGGTCTTGTAGGGCATTGGGAGGCCAAATAAGGCCCTGCCACAGAAACGCGGGAGAAGGCCCTGCAAAACGTTTGCAGGGCCTTCTCCCGCGTTTCTGTGGCAGGGCCTTATTTGGCCTCCTAATGCCCTACAAAACCTTTGAAATATGAAAGAGGGATCATGACTAGTAAAGCTAGTTCAGGGGTAGTTAATATGAACAAATTTTGACCTCCCTATACCTTTGAAACATATGAGCAGAGCATTTTGAAACTTAGAACATTTGCATTCTTGAAAATATCCATCTAGTGAAAGTTCAGTCTCATGTAAGGTAACCTTGGGCATGTCAGGATCTTTAGTTTCATTCTTTTGGACTCTTGATCATTGGGTATGGCCTCCATTAAGGTCTTCTAGTGGGCATTGGGAGGCCAAATAAGGCCCTGCCACAGAAATGCGGGAGAAGGCCCTGCAAACGTTTTGCAGGGCCTTCTCCCGCGTTTCTGTGGCAGGGCCTTATTTGGCCTCCCAATGCCCTAGAAGACCTTAATGGAGGCCATACCCAATGATCAAGAGTCCAAAAGAATGAAACTAAAGGTCCTCCCAATGCCCTACATGACATCAATACATCACATGCAGGTCCAAAAGAATTTTAGATAATATATTGAAAAAGAAATACTTGAGACAATTGTAAATAAAGCAAAGTGAAAATTTGATATTAATTCAATTGTTTACATCAATTGGCTTTGAGTTTCTCAATGACTCTCTTTCGACGCTCCAAAGCCATGGGTAGGGTGTAAGTCAAAATTGAGTTTGCTATTTGATCAACATTTCTAACACCTAGACCTAGAGATATACCTATTTGGCCTAAGACCTTTCCACGGAAGTTGGAACCTAAGGTTGTAGTTACAAGGGATTTCTTAACTAAAAAGATACAATTACTCCCCTGTGTAATGGTTGATAAACAAAGCAATTTACTTAAGGCCTTTAGACACCATGTCATGAAGTGGCCCTGAGGACTGAACTCTTTATGGATAATTACAAAATGGTCTTTGGGAAGTTTCCCAATGTAGTTTGCAAGGGATGAGCTACCTCCACGAGCCACTCGATCACCTCCGCTCCTTGCTGCAAACTTGTCGACTTCAATCACCTCCTGCACAAAGTTTTATGATTAGTAGCTGCATGTGTTTGTAAGAATGAATGACATGAATTGAAGATACTTACATCTTGAACTCTATCTTCTTCTTCTCCTCTCTCTTGAAGTTGTAAATTAATGCTGGAGTGGGACATCCCACTCTGCTCGATTACTGGTGAGGCGGGAATTTTTGATTCCAATATCCTTTCTTGTGCATTATTAAATTGTTCTTCTGTGATATGTTCATGTTCACTTGTGAGTATGTCATTGCAAACCAATTTTATTGTGTCGGCCACTGAGTCACCAAATGGCAAAAACTTTTTCTCCAACAACTCAGAGGTACTATCCAAAGGACACTCTGACAAAGTACAAAACAAACTTAGGCATTCATCAAGCCGTAGCCCAAATGCCTTCTCTACATCATGTAAAAACAAATATTCTTGTCCCTCGACAAGAACCACTGAAAAAGTTTCAATCTCCACCTCTGGAATAGTTGCTTCTGGCTCCGAAGAGGTGGATGGCTTAGGCACTTCTTTCAACTTATCATCCACACCAAGAGGATAAGTTTTCTCAATAGCTTCTCTCTCTAATAGGAGATTCAAGGGTTCTTGAGGTGGTTCCTTTTTATCCTCGACAAAACCACCTGTAAGAAGATGAGGGATCTCATGAGGAATTGGTTCTGGTTCCTCATTCACAAAGAAAATTGTGGCAGCAATGAATGAAAGATATTTTGCACCCATCTTGCGTTTCCTATTCAATTTCCTTATAAGTGGCACAGTTTCATCAAGAAGGTGCCCTGCTTCCTCTGCAATTGCCTGGAACCGTTTCAATCATTTTGCAAAAGCCTCATCACCTTTGTGAATGTAGGTGAGAAGGTCACATGGAACCCAAGTTCCATCATATGGTGGTATTTCAATGGAGAAACGCAATATATGAACTTGCATATATTGAAGTAGCTCCTCCAAAGCATCGGCATTCATTTGCACGGTTCCATGGAGGTCAGGAACCTTGGAGAGAAGATCATATAGGTCATGTTGACCTTTATAATCTGAATCCTCCAAAAATTCTAGAAACTTGTGGCGTGCACTCTTAGTAGGTATAGAGGTGGAAGCCATAGCTTGCAAATGCAGACTGTTCTAACACTCAATGTGGTTGCAAAAGTGAGAAATGAGGAGAGAGGACTCCTATTTATAACTTTTCTAGAATTTTTAAGTGATGGGTCCCACTTTTTCATAGAAGTGACTTTTCCTTAAATTAAAACATAAGAGTCTTGAAAAGGAAAACTTTGACATTTGAGATCACATCAAAGGAAATAAACAATAAGAATGCTCTTTCAAGAAAAACCTTGAGAATTTACAGATACAAGTAGAATGTGGCCAAAATATCCTTGAAGCAAATGTGAAAAATTTTTCATTGCAAAAATAGGTTTGTTTACAGGTTTCACAGTATCTTTACAAAAAAGAGTTATGACAATGAAATGTCAGTTCCATCCATGCTCCAATCTGCAAGAACCTTGATTTTGTCTTCCAATCTCTTTCCAATCTGTGGACAATTCATAAAAGAGTAAAACATTTTCAAATCATGAACAATAGTGATAGAATAAGATATATATATATATATATATATATATATATATATATATATATATATATATATATATATATATATATATATATATATATATATATATATATATATATATATATATATATATATATATATATATATATATATATATATATATATATATATATGTATATATGGAATACAACTCTTACCTTGTTCCCTCGTATTCGAAATTTGAAATCATGAAGATTGTCATATCCCATGATAAGTAAGTGCTCTCTCAAGTTGGCCAAGTTCTAATGTTGATTAACTAAAACCACCTCCATATCATTGTTTGGTAACTTCACATTAATTTCAAATGAAGCTAAAGATCCCTCCGACCTTTGCAAAGGTATCCACTCTCCTAGTTTACACATCCAACGATCATAATAAAATCTGATGTACAATGAGGTGCGATGTTTTAAATAGCGAAACCCTATACCTGTGTCACCAATTCTACAACGATATCTATCCCCTTTTGACAATCCTTCTACATAACCCCAGTTTTCCCCTAACAATCCTTCTACTGCTTCGTATGTAATATCTTTACATAGGAACATTGTAGGAGTTTCTACAAAAGGAATGCCTTGAAATATGAAAACAAAGCAATGGATTGGTAGAGTCCAATGAAGACCTATTGATCTAGATACTCGTGTGAATTTCAAAGAGTTATGTATGTCCATCACCATCTTACGCTTGAAAGATGATATGGACCAAAAATCAGGTTTTGGCCACTCTAAACTAAGAAGAGAGTCAACTCTGATAATCTCCAACCTTCCATATTCACCATCTGTGGAAGGAACAATGTACTTGTGAGTGTAAAAGAAGATCCTTTCACGAATAAGTTTAGCAGGAGGTACATCTGGAAACACTAATGCCCCAATGTCTGCATGTAATGCTTTGAAAGTTCCTGTGAGACTATGAAGTGGTTGCTCTTCCACTAAACTAGAAGGAAATATGACTGTAGCAATGAAAAACATATGAGATGAGTAATTAAGACATTTAACACCATGAAGCATTGAGAAAATAGAAATACTCACAATGGATTGGATATCTAATTCTATTGGAGTTTTCTAACTTCATGGTTGAAACTGTGAAGACATGTTGTACAATAGCAACCATCCCACCATGTGTTTGTTGCTTGAAGCCTAAGAGCTTACCTTTCCAATGAAGATCCAAATTTCCACGATCTCGAACACGATGAGGACCAAGTCCAGATGGCTGCATGTACACCCATGCACCTTTGCAAAACTCTTGTGGTAGCCAACTTCCTTCCATTGTTTTGATGTTGTGGCACGTCATTGTGTGAACTTCGTCCTTTGGTCTCCTACGAGCTCTGGAGCTTTCCATGGGAGTAAGAGTTGTTGTCATTGCTGCAGAAGTTGGGAGAATGGTAGGAGGAGAAACAATGCTTCTGTTGTATGGTATGGAGGGAATAGAGGTGAAAAATATGACTTTTTGGGTTTTGGGTATGAAAATGGGAGTTTGAAGAGGGAAAATAGAGTTTTTTGAGTCATTTTGAAAAAAGTCACTTTTTTAGTCCACAAACATGCACGGATTTTGAATTAGAAGTCAAAAATAGCACTTTTGACCCTGAAAAGTGATATGGAGGTCATTTAATGGTATTATGATGAGTTTTACAACTTTTAAAAAATTTTGAATTTTTGCATTAGGGCGAAAAACGGCCCAAAAAGGGCCGTGTAAGGATTTCAATTAGTTGTGCTTAATCGGGATTAAAGTTGTCAAATCCTTTAAGAAATTCCGTGTAAGTTCATTTAAAACATATCTTATGCAAATTTTGAAGAGAGAGAAACTCGTATCATATAATCATGAAAAGTTTGTGTGATATCTTACGCCTTGAAGTTTGTGTGATATCTTACGCCTCAAAAGTTGAATTTTCCTCTTCTTCACGGACCTATATAATGTGTGCTGATGACGTTTTGCGCTTTTTTCTCTCTACTTTTCATAGCAAGCCTGTTTCTCCCTTTCACGTCATTTTAGACACTTGCTGGTCATTTTTCATAGCAGACCATGGAGAACGTTAACCCAAATACTCTCCCTGAGCTTTCAAACAATCGAAATCATTGTAAAAAGTTCCATATCAACATTGCAGTTAGTCAGGAGTATGCGACGACAAGAAACGTATTTTGAAGGGCTCTTCATCCTC
The DNA here is from genome assembly GCA_020310875.1 of Ceratopteris richardii. Classification (NCBI taxonomy): domain Eukaryota; kingdom Viridiplantae; phylum Streptophyta; class Polypodiopsida; order Polypodiales; family Pteridaceae; genus Ceratopteris; species Ceratopteris richardii. The sequence continues at coordinate 70,631,924 of CM035428.1, read as the reverse complement.
TTGAAGTAGATGGATTGCGAAAGGAAGGCAAGAAACATATCGACATATGGACAGATGGATCTGTTTATCCAATTGATCCACAAACTGGAAGGTACCCCCCTTTTCATAATCTTCATGATCTGATTAGATTTGTGGGAGATGGTGAGGATGGTTTACGAGGCTATTGTTCAAGGCTCTGGGATATTTCAAGGAATTATGTACAATACATAAACTATTTACAAAACACACTACACCAGAAGTATTTACATATGAGAGAGCTAGAAAACAAATTATCCACTTTATCTTCTCAGTTAGAGTCTTTTAAAAAAATGAAAGAAACTCCTATAGGTTTGAGAATGCGGTCAAAACGAGTAAAACCTTTTTTAGATTTGACTGAAAAATCTGGCCAGAAAAAGAAAAGAATGAAAATTGTTAGAGATCATGTGACAAATGTGTTAGGTTTCAATATGTCGAGCAGTTTTGAGCGCATACATTTCTGTAATGAAATTTTGAGTCAAAATGATGTTTTAAGACTATTGAAACTAAATGAAAATACATGCTTGAAACGCTTTGTTTTTCAAAAACTCATGACAGAAATGAATCTTTTACTAGAACCATCTCAAATTCAAAATATTTGTGATAGTGTCGGAGTGAGTAGGAAAGGTTATAGAGCAATTTCAAAAGTTTGGTGTGAATTTTTAAAATTTAACAAAGTTAGAAGTTTTGGATTGCCTAGACCCCATCATGTAGGAAAGTTTCGGCTCTGCTTGAATAAGAAGATCACATCAGTATTTGGTGAATATAAACATATTCACGGTAACATGCCTTACGAAGTAGGAAAACAAAAGTTACATTTCACTTACAATGCATTTAACAACATATGGATAGATGTTATAAAACTTCAAACATACATGGTTCAGTTCTATAATATAAAAGAGCATGAATGTTCTGGTCTATTGAAATTTGTAATCAAACTTGATGAAGCTGAGCTTAAAAAACATCAAAAGATGGAGAGAATAAGCATTGCACTGATGAACAAAGCTTTGGACTATAGCCTTGGGAAATTGGATACTCCATCTCTCAAAGTACAATCAGAAATGGAGTTATGGTGGGTTGGCTGTGCTCAAGTTCCATCTGAGAGCCATAAAACACTTAAATGGTTATTCTCACAGACAAACATTCCAAATGTTATCCAAGGGCATCATGCAGGAGAATTGTTGAATGTCAAAAACTACGGAAACTTTCAAGTTGAGTGGCATTTGAGTGGAGACCTAAAGACACTCAAATGCATGTTTGGTATAAATGGGGGAGCAAATTCTAAATACCCTTGCTTGTACTGCATGCAAAGCCCAGGCACAAATGGATGGATTACGAGCTGAGGGTGAAGAGGCTCCTTCTAGACAAAATGTTATTCTTCGTAACTACTCATCTTCTTCAATGATTTGGGATCCCATACTTCCAATAGCACTGACAAATGTACACATATGTACACTACATGCAGAGTTAAGAATCATTGACAAGTTGGTCCGTCTTCACTTGGATTATGCATATTCTATCAAGCCTACAACTCTTGCAGATGAATGCATAAAAAAATGTGAATGTCTTCTTTCAGAAATGGGGTTTCATGGTGGTGATGTTCATCTAAGAAAAGATCCAAAGCTTTCACAAAATACAGGTGATGTTTTACAGGATGCCTCAATGGGAGGTGCAAAAGCAAGGAGATTCTTCAGCAACCATGATGGCAAACAACTTAATGCCATGTGGAATTCATGGAAAACATTTTGTGAGGTCACGACTAATGTTAAAAGCAAACCAGAAATAGCAAAAAAGAGAATGGAGGTGTGGGTCAAACTAGATAATCTTTTAAAGATCATGAGGCAGCAGGTAACATCAAAAAGTTATGTGACAGATTTCAGAAAGGCGACCAGAAAGCTTATAGAAACCATCATAGAGGCATGGGGTGCCAAAGACATAACATACTACTTGGTGAGCTCCAAAGATATTTTATTCAATTTATTTATTTTTAATTGAAATAAAGATCTAATGAAATTCTTCTGCTTTCCAGCATATTCTTCTTGTGCATGGTGCATTCTTTGCAGAAAAAGAACCACTTGCCATGTGGAACACCCAAGGCATGGAAAAATCTCATTATCAAGCAAGGACAAGCTTCTTTAGGTGTACAAGGAAAGGAGGAGGAGTAACAAAGAGCAATGCCTTCAAAGAGCTTTTTGATTGGTTCTTTAGAAGACAATTACAAAGGACCTCATGCCAAATATAATCAGAAGGATATGGCTATCACCAAACAAATCATGTATCAATATCACAAACTGAAAAAGACCACATTTCAAACAGAGCTTTAATATTTGCAATGTCTTTTATTTCTTTGAGAAATAAAAGATGTCATGTATGTACATTTCATGATGTATTATGCTTTGAAAAGAAATATGTCTACTACCATCAGATGACTTTGACCAGAGAATCAATAACAATTACACCAAAAAAATTTGCAATGTCTTATATCACATTGGGCAATTTCTGTATATGTACATTTGTTGAGATATAGAATTTGAAAAAATCAAGTCATTCCTTGAGCCTTTTGAAAGAGCTTGGCTCTGGCAAATCACCTCTATATCTCAGGAACTCTTTTCTCCTGTATCCAGCAATGCTCTTTAAATCTAACACCCCTGCAGCCATTGCATAGCTTGAATAACAAAGAAAGTACCCTGCCCTTGAAGCATTGAGTCCAGGGGCATATCCAAAAATTCTGAATGCAGTTGCTCTTTCAAGCAGTAAAACTCTGAAAGCATTAAAGGGTATTGGAGTAAAACCCATGTATTTTGATAGAGTCCTCAAGCAGAACAATGCAAAGTCTGGCTCCTCACTATAGTGCTTGTGAATAACACAAAAAGTGTCTGGGTTCAACTTTGGAAGATAGTGGATAATAGAATGAATATCCACCTTTGCTTTTCCTTTCTCTTCTAAGGCTTTTCTTGTTCCCTTGCCCCTGCCAAGGTAATTGTCTTCATCCAATAAAGTTAACTGTGATAAAAATGAAAAACATGGTTAGATGAAGTGCAAGCACACTTAAGGAAACATGTGAAGTAACTTGAAACTATTAGAAAGAAAAGCAAGAGACACGACTGATGCAAGCGATAAGGGTCTTCAGAGAAATTCAGATTGTCGTTATCGCTTGCATCGGTCGTCATCAATATCTATTTGCAAACTACCTAGAAACATAATGTTTGATAAATGAGGGGAATTCCCACAAGCAAGACATGTATTATCATTGCTGCATGCAACTCCTAGACACGACCGATACAAGCGATAAGGCCCAGCGGAAAATATCCGATGGGCCTAATCGCTTGCATCGGTCGTGATCCATTTCTGACACTTCGAATGGAGAACTTGGACAAATCTGATACAAGAAAGAGATTTTGCATTGGTCCCATCTCATATCCTTAACCTAAAGATCTTGAGAACATAGTTAACTGTATACCTTGACATCATCTTCCTCAAGTCCAAACACGACCGATGCAAGCGATGAGGCCCAGCGGAAAATATCCGATGGGCCTAATCGCTTGCATCGGTCGTGATCCATTTCTGACACTTCGAATGGAGAACTTGGACAAATCTGATACAAGAAAGAGATTTTGCATTGGTCCCATCTCATATCCTTAACCTAAAGTTCTTGAGAATATAGTTAACTGCAAGCACACTTAAGGAAACATGTGAAGTAACTTGAAACTATTAGAAAGAAAAGCAAGAGACACGACTGATGCAAGCGATAAGGGTCTTCAGAGAAATTCAGATTGTCGTTATCGCTTGCATCGGTCGTCATCAATATCTATTTGCAAACTGCCTAGAAACATCTAATGTTTGATAAATGAGGGGAATTCCCACAAGCAAGACATGTATTATCATTGCTGCATGCAACTCCTAGACACGACTGATACAAGCGATAAGGCCCAGCGGAAAATATCGGATGGGCCTAATCGCTTGCATCGGTCGTGATCCATTTCTGACACTTCGAATGGAGAACTTGGACAAATCTGATACAAGAAAGAGATTTTGCATTGGTCCCATCTCAGATCCTTAACCTAAAGATCTTGAGAAAATAGTTAACTGTATACCTTGACATCATCTTCCTCAAGTCCAAACACGACCGATGCAAGCGATGAGGCCCAGCGGAAAATATCCGATGGGCCTAATCGCTTGCATCGGTCGTGATCTATTTCTGACACTTCGAATGGAGAACTTGGACAAATCTGATACAAGAAAGAGATTTTGCATTGGTCCCATCTCATATCCTTAACCTAAAGTTCTTGAGAATATAGTTAACTGCATACCTTGACGCCATCTTCCTAAAGTCCAAACACGACTGATGCAAGCGATGAGGCCCGACGGAAAATATCTAATGGGCCTTGTCGCTTGCATCGGTCGTGATCGACTTCTGACACTTCTAATGGAGAACTTGGACAAACTGACACAAGATAGAGATTTTGAGGAAAGTGCCATCTCATCTCCTTTGCCTTTAAATCATGAGAATATATTTTACTACATACTTGACCTCATCTTCCTCTTCAAGTCCGAACACGACCGATGCAAGCGATAAGGCCCAACGGAGATTATCCGTTAGGTTGTATCGCTTGCATCGGTCGTGGTCATTTTCTCACTTAAAAATAGAGATCTCGGACAAAAACTTTAAGTGATAGAATATATCAAACAACATACCTTGACCTCATCTTCCTCCTCAATGAGCTCTTTTGAGTCAATACAAATTGTTCCTTTGTCCTCAGCGACATCCAAGAATGAATAGCCACGTCCAAACGAGTATATTCCAAGTTGCTTCTGATGCTCATCAAACTCTTCATCAGCAAGTTTTGGCTTCTCTGAGATAGCTTTCTCAAAGCATTTTGAAAGAGCTTGTGATGAATCTTTGAATTCTTCATTAGACATATCCAAATCAAGACGCAAAAATTCCTCTCTTCTTTCTCCTTTCTTATTGATGAATCTCCTTGCAACTTCTTCTGCCTCAGCTATAGCTGCAAGACAGTAGTCCTTCCTTAGATTGAAAAGTTCCTGAATGTAAAATAGAGGTATGAACTCTTTCCCAGAGATAAAGTAAAAAGGTAGATTTGGGAGAAGTAGGGACTTCTCAGACACTTGAACTTCTTCAGTTGGCTCCCTTATTGCAGTCTCTGCTTTAAAAGTGGCCACATCAAAATCTTTGACCTGCTCTTCTTCTGCTTGGAGATTGAGCTCCTCAACAATCTCCATGACACCTTTCATAGTTTTTGAGCTAGCCTCAAGTGCCAGCTCTAAGCAAGGCTCGTCTTCATCATGAACATTTTCCTCCCTTTCAACTGAGATATGATCAAGCCATATCAAGAAAGCAATGTTTAAAGGGAGCAAGCAGCAGTCCTTTTCATGCTCTGGGCATAAATCAAGCTTCCCTGGCAAAGGGGATATCCTTCTGCATTTTCTTGTGATTTTAGCCCTATCTATTGGATCCTTCCCAAAGATGTGAGGATGGACATAGGTTTTCTGAGAAATAGAAAGGATCCTCCCATTGACTAACCCCAAGAAAATCTCCCACTCATCCTTAAGAAAACTTTTCGAGTTCTCTAAGAGTTTTTCAAAATCAATTTTGGGGTTGAATATGGTCATTGCATCAGGAAAATAATCTACACTTAAACCCTCTTGAACCATGAAATCAAGAAGTTTCTCTGATGGAGAGACACTAAGGATCTCACTCATTACTTCCATCTAAGCTGCACTTCTCTTGTATGTCTATTAGGAGAACACAACCGATGCAAGCGACTAGAGCGAGTCAACGTAGGTCAAACGGCGAAAATCGCTTGTATCGGTCGTGTCGGCGACGAAAGAAAAATACACATGTAGGTGAGAAATTCTCTGAAGGTTGAAAGTTTGAATTTGTGAAGAAATAGGTATTTATAGGCGAGGAGGGAAGAAACGGTCGAATGAGGTGGACCAATCACAGAGTGCCACGTGGCAACGTGTACGTTCCCCGATGCAACGGATAGATGACGTGGATCAATCAAATCATGCCACGTGGCAAAAGACGTTGGAATTCGCAACGGGTATCTGACGTGGACCAATCGGGGCATGCCACGTGGCACAACGGTCAACTCAGTTTTGGGACCTATTTAAGCTTCCCTATTCATTTGCTTCTTTTTTTTTTTTCAACACTTGCCAAGCGTGGAGGTTCCATTGCCACCAAGTTTTTTGGCTACTTCACAATTTCTATAGAGAGCGCTCTCTCCGTAAGGTAATGTGGACACGACCGATGCAAGCGATTAGGGACATCCGAGATTTTTGGATAACCCTAATCGCTTGGATCGGTCATGTTTTTTAAATAGCATCGAGTCCTTGATCATACCTTGCAAATTTTGGTTTCTTTTGTGTTGCTTGAGTATAACGCATTGTTACCTTTATTTTAACTTCTATTTATTGAAATATGATGATGAATTCAGGGACGACCGATGCAAGCGATGAGTGACATCCGGGCATTTTCGGATGACCCTTATCGCTTGGATTGGTCGTGTCTCTAGTGAGACAAGTTCTCTGAAGGTCGAATGAGGTGGACCAATCACAGAGTGCCACGTGGCAACGTGTACGTTGCCCGATGCAACGGATAGATGACGTGGATCAATCAAATCATGCCACGTGGCAAAAGACGCTGGAATTCGCAACGGGTATCTGACGTGGACCAATCGGAGCATGCCACATGGCACAATGATCAACTCAGTTTTGGGACCTATTTAAGCTTCCCTATTCATTTCCTTCATTTCTTTCTGTCAACACTTGCCAAGCGTCGAGGTTCCATTGCCACCACGTTTTTAGCCTACTTCATAATTTCTGTAGAGAGCGCTCTCTACGTAAGGTAATGTGGACACGACCGATGCAAGCGATTAGGGACATCCGAGATTTTTGGATAACCCTAATCGCTTGGATCGGTCATGTTTTTTAATATCATCGAGTCCTTGATCATAGCTTGCAAATTTTGGTTTCCTTTGCTATGCTTGAGTATAACGCATTGTTACCTTTATTTTAAGTACTATTTATTGAAATATGATGATGAGTTTAGGGACGACCGATGCAAGCGATGAGGGACGTCCGGGCATTTACGGATAACTCTTATCGCTTGGATCGGTCGTGTCTCTTACAGTGGAACGAGTCATTGATTATAGTTTTCCAATTATCTTTTTCTTAGTGGTAATTGAGTATTTTGCATTGTAAGATATATTTTATTGATATTTCATGATAAATTTAAAGACGACCGATGCAAGCGATCAGGGACATACGAGCATTTCCGGATGACTGCTATCGCTTGCATCGGTCGTGCCTCTGATAGTGGAAAGAGTCATTCATTGTAGTTTTCCAATTATCGTTTTCTTAGTGATAATTGAGTATTTTGAATTGTAAGATATATTTCATTGATATTTGATGATAAATTTGAAGACGACCGATGCAAGCGATCAGGGACATCCGAGCATTTCCGGATGACTGCTATCGCTTGCATCGGTCGTGCCTCTGATAGTGGAAAGAGTCATTGATTATAGTTTTCCAATTATCTTTATCTTAGTGATAATTGAGTATTTTGCATTGTAAGATATTATTTATTGATATTTGATGATTAATTTAAAGACGACCGATGCAAGCGATCAGGGACATCCGGGCATTTCCGGATGACTGTTATCGCTTGCATCGGTCGTGCCTCTGATAGTGGAAAGAGTCATTGATCATAGCTTTTTGAGAGTAAGTTTTGACAGTGGAATATTCCACTTTTCCTAATTCCTTGCCTAAAGACTGATTTTTTGCAGAGTATGGCTAGAACCAAAAAGACAGCAAGGAAGTTGTACCCTGAGGGTCAGGACAAGAATGCCCAAGGGGAAAATGTCCAGGAGAAAAATTCCCAGAAGGTTCAAGCCAATGTGCCAGACAAGCCTTCAAAAAAAAGGGTCAACTACCATGTAAAGTCTTTGAGGGAAATAAGAAGAGCTCAAAAGTCTATGGGATTGTTGATCCCAAGACTTCCATTTATGAGAGTTGTCAAGCAGATCTCAGCCAACCTCTGTTCTTTGATGAAGACCTCATCCTTTGTCAATGTGAGGTGGCAAACTCAAGCACTGCTATGCCTGCAAGAAGCTGCAGAGGACTTTGCTATTGATTTCATGAATGATGCCTACTTATGTGCTGCTCATTCTCATAGGGTAACACTAATGGCGAAGGATTATGTTATTGTTTCAAGAATAAGATGTAAGTTTGATAAAGCTCTGGTTCCTATTGATCACCACGATAAAAAATTCTCCGATATTTTAAATATACCTCCAGCTCGAGCACCTAAAACAACAGTTGTCATTGAAGAGATCAACACTCAAGTCACTCATGATCATGAGACTAGAACTGCAGCAAATAGTGAGGAGGAGAGGAAAAAGCAGGGATTATTTACAAAGGAAAGTGCCATCTTAACCCAGATTCAAAAGTTACAGAAAGCAAATAAAGAGCTCCTCAAGAAAGGAGATGGGCAGGTTATAGTTAATGTTGCAATGCCATGGCAAACTGAATTGTTTCTTGACATTAGACCTGAAGATAACAAAATGTTGAGGGAGCTTCATCTTGAAATATCAGATAGTGTGGTCAACATTTCACTCAGGTATATCTAGAGGCCTTAAAATGCTTTTGTTTTGCATAATTTTCTAGTTCCTTAACTGCATTTTTATTTCTTGATTTGTAGGGTTCTTCTTCAACAATGTGAGGAAGCGGTTCAAAGAAAAGTATTTATTTTAGATCCTCTGGTGACACAGTGTTTATTGCATAAACATGGAGATGCCAAGTCCTTTCTAACGGATTTTATAGAAGAAGTGGAATGTGTTATTTACCCATATATTGAAAAGTAAGTATTCATCTTCATTTTGGAAACATATTTGTTTCATTTAAGAAAGTATATTTACATGCAACTCATTGACAGGGGCCATTGGAGTTTGATTATTGTGGACTTCAATGCATATCAAGCTCTTTTCCTCAATTCTCTTCCATCACAGCATGGGAATTGCAAAGTGTAAGTTACTATACATTTTGTTGTTCTCTATTTTAAAGCCATGCCCCCTTTTGATTTTCACTTTACAATGCAGTGCTGCAAAGCTTCTCAAGATGCATATTGATCAGAATTTTCCAGGAATAGCTAAAATGAATGAACAAAAGCAATTTGGATACAGCCAAATTCATGTGCCATTGCAGAGAGACTCAACATCATGTGGCTGGAGAGTGATTGCAAATGCTGTAAGATTCTTGGAAAGAAGGTTCCACAAACCTGAATTGAATTTATCAGACTACCCAGAAGCATGGATCATCTTGATCAGAGAGAGAGCAATAAATAGTATCATGAAACATGCAATCTGTCCATATGATCCAGACTCACCTCCACCCCCTCCACCTGATAAAAAACAGTCTGAAGATAAAAAGAAAGGGCTTCCTCTTCACTCACCACTAAAGCATGGGAACAACATAAAGAGTCAAGCTGAAAGCTCCAAAAAGGGACAGAAGCAACAGAGAAAGCAAGGCTCTAAAAAGGATAGAAAGGGTTAAATCAATTTTTGAGTCTTAGATTGAAATCAATTGTAAAGCCAACCAAGGTTGGAAGATTTATTTTTTAACAAATTGTATGTAGTTATGCCAATCTTCATCTGGAAGATGGTCACAGTTGTATTGAACCTCTTGAGAGTTTGACAAAAGTTCATTGGATGGTCCAATTAAGTTTATTATTGTCACAATTATGAATGCATTGTGGGTTTTTTACTTCATTCTTGTTGGAAAGTGTTTAAATTCGAGAAGTTACAGAAGGACATAAAGAATTAAGAGGACACGACCGATACAAGCGATACGGGGAATCGGAGAATCTTGGATTGCCCCTATCGCTTGCATCGGTCGTATTATCCATTTCATCGCTGTTGCTAGTTTTTATACTCATGAGTCAAATCTTTACGCAAGGTCACTTCTTGAAGTCTCTCGCGGTAGTTTGCTAACACGACCGATGTAAGCGAAAAGGGCCATCCGACAATTTCAGATTGCACTAGTCGCTTGCATCGGTCGTCTTCACTTATCTCGTCTCCTCTGCTTTATGCCTTAAGACATGCTCTTCTAATATTGAAATACCAAACCTTGGATTGGAATATGCACCAAGTTCTCCACACTCTCTTATATTACTTGGTAGTTTGCGTTTGTACCATGATAATTTCTCTCGCGGTAGTTTGCTAACACGACCGATGTAAGCGATAAGGGCCATCCGACAATTTCAGATTGCACTAGTCGCTTGCATCGGTTGTCTTCACTTATCTCGTCTCCTCTGCTTTATGCCTTAAGACATGCTCTTCTAATATTGAAATACCAAACCTTGGATTGGAATTTGCACCAAGTTCTCCACACTCTCTTATATTACTTGTTATGTGTACCATGATAATTTCTCTTGCATTACTTGAGGACAGAAAAGTTGGATAGAATCAAATTATTTAGCTGAGACTAGTGTGCACCTTTGATAGACTATAATTATTAAATTGAAATTAGATATTCAATTCTAGATCTCTTCTTCATCTAGAATTAACTTATGCAAGTTCCTGTATAATTATTTCTTAGTCATCAATTCACTCCTGCAAAAAAAAATCAATGGAAATATGAAATTAAGGACCTAAAAAATATCTAAGACATTTAAAATTAATAATTTAACACACATTGTTTGTAACCATCCTGCCAAGAAAATTCAATGGAAGTATCAATAGAAAGCTTCTATTAGATGAAGATACATTATGTAAGAATGTCAGGGTTAACTTGTTACAATCTTAAAGGTTGGAACTTAATCACCCTTGGTGGCAGGCAGTTTATGCAAGATAATGATTTCTCTGATCTAATGTTAACTATTGCATCATCAATTGAGAATCTACACTGAGATGATACCTCATCAAGGTATTCTAGAAGCTCCCTTACATTTCTGAGATTCCAATTTGCAGTGACAATTATTTTCCTTGATTGAAAATCTGGATGAATCAATACTTCTAACTCAAATTCTGGACAGCTCTCCTCTGAGTCCAAGGCTATCCAAAGTCCAAGCTTTTTTTTCCATCTTCTATAGTCATATCCTAGAACCAGAGATTGTCGACATATCTGATATGAGATTGAAAGAGAATTGGGACTAACTTTACATAAAATAATGTCACCTAGCTTTTGAACTTCTTTGCTATCCCATTCCCTACCTAAAACATCATCAATCTCTGAAATAGGGACTCTCCTATTCAACCACATTGTTTTTGTTTTCTGTAATAACATGTTTTTAAAGCATGCTACAAAGACATGAATAGGCAAAAACCATTGAATCTTTATCCTTCTCGAAATTCGGCCTGCTGACATTGCCTTCTGGATGTCAAATTTAATTTTCCAGAGAAAACTTGAAACTGTTGAATGATCAGGAGCATCCCAATCTAATGAAGAGATGCAAGGACTAGGTACGTGTACAAGAATTCCATAAGAACTCCTCCCTGACGGCACTTGATAATCTGCATAATGGACAAATAACTCTATGCTATTGAAGAATTGAACAGATTTCTCTGCATACATGAGTTCTGCATATTCCTTATGAAGAACTCTGAATGTTCCTGTTAAACATTCAACAGGTTGCCATTCCACAATATTGGAAGGAAAGATATCTGCAGTACAAAAACATATGTTTCATTATACAAAATCAACTGGAATGATAGAAGAGCATTGTCAAACTTCACTTACAGTACGAAGGGAATTGCAGATGATTTTCTAGAACAAGATCCTTAGCGGTGTACACATGCTGTACTCGTGCAAACCAACCGGATCTCTTCAATTTGAAACTGAGAATACGTCCCTTCCAATGGTTTCTTGTGTTGTCTCTTTTGGCACGCTTGACTTTATGGGCACCTCTATAGCTAGGAAGCATAGTAACCCAGTCATTTACTTTCACGGAAAGAGGTTTCCACAAAGAATCCTCTCTTCTGTTGTAAACCTCACATGAAGTTACGCGATTGGAAGGACGACGAGAAGAAGAAGCCATTTGAACTTAGGAGAAGAAGAATGTTCAAAGCGAGAAACCGACGTTCACAAATTTTGGCAGTATTTATAGAAAAAAAGGCTTTGTACACGTGGAAACTTTTGATTTGATGTTAACCCTATCGTTGAATGATCATGACATTTTGTGAACCCAAAAATATTTCGTATCTTCAAAAATCAATTCCTTCTTGGAAATTCGAGAATATGCTTTGTGTAGTGTGCAAAAGTATCTTTTTTTGCATCAAACCGAAAAATTGTACACTGAATACTAGACTCTTCATCACTTTAGCGGCGCTTTGAAAGAAAATTGTATTAAAAAAAGAAATTCTCCATACGGTTAAAAGAGACAGCAATGTTATATTCGTGTACACGTGGAAAGACGCTATTTGTCAATTTCCTTAATCTCTCATTAGCAAACAGCCCTTTTCGGCCGTTTTTTGCCCTAATGGGGCCCAGCCTGATTACGAGATTTCTTCTCTCTCTAGAAGACAACCCTGAACATAGAGGAATCTTGTCCCCTCTTCCCCCTTCAGCCTAGTATTTTATAGGGTATAGACTGTGGCCACCACCCTCTTCTGATTGGTCCATCACTAATCACTCCTTGAGCTAAAAGGCCCATCCAGGGTTCACCTTTTTTCCTAATGCCAAATGTTTTTTTATTGTGGATAGTAGGGCCATAGAATTAAAGATTTTCCTTTTATAGAAATTGATTAAGAACAAGAAAAATCAAGAAAAAGCCAATGTAACAGAGAACAAAGAAGCTTCAATGGCACATAGCATCTCTAAAGATGATCATTTGGGTGTTGAAAAAGGGAAGCAAATAGAATTCATAGAGAGGAACCCTAAGGGCTTGATGGAAGTGAGACAAAGAGGAAGAAGCATCCCTAAAGGGATTATTGAGAGGAGTCCCTCTAGCACAGCTCCATAAACAAACGTTCTTTGCAATTTGAAGAAGGAGGTCAATGACTTACTTTGGGGGTCTTTTGCAGTTCACCATTGTCTCCTTGTATGCTCCTCATTTGATTTAGAAACAATTTCCACTGGGGAATCATGGAAATCTCTATCTCACAATGTGGTTCTTTGTCGGAACTTTAATATGGTAGAGGTTATTTTTTGTAGATGGGAGAATTGAAGATGGGTTATTAATGGTCATGAGAAGGACATCTCCGACAAATTCAAGCTCCACCTAGATCAGATGGAGATCAATAAAGAGGCTTATTTCACTTCGTAAAACGTCCAATCTAGTGTCAACTTGAAGAAGGTTAGACATGAAAAGACCTATATTGCATAGAAAATAATCAATAAATACCCCCCCCCCCCCCCCGCCCTCTCAATGCTTGGACCTATCTCTAATCACTACCCAATTGTGTTCACCTTCAAGCCAACCACCAATCTCAAGAAAGCCCCTTGGTTTCATGCCAATTTTACAACCTTCTCTTTCCCCTCAATCTAGCTAGAGATTATTGCTACCTAGAATGAATTAGGCCTTTGCCACCCGCTCCTCACCGGCCAAGTGTTGGAGGATGGTAGTCATGAAGAAAACACATCTTGGTCAAGACTCATAGGAATCTTCAAAACATCCATCCACTTAGAGAGGAAAATCTTTATCAAAGACTGAGGCATCTTGAAGAAGAGGTAAACATAGGTCACTATCAATATCTCAAAATTCTCTAGAAACTTAGATGCATGGGGAGAGAAGAAATTCAAAGTAAGAATCTATGTGTATATGTTAAAGATTGGTCAATGAGAGGGGCAGACAAAGCTACTAAATATATGTGTGGCCTCCTCAAGAAGAAACAATCAAAGGAAGCAATCTCTTTCATGACGGCCACCAATGGGGTTGAATGCAAGATGGATGAAGAAAATAGTTGGTTGATTGTCAATCACTTTACTAAGCTTTTGGAAGTTTATACACCTCTTTCTCCTCAAAAGTGTGATTGCATGAAAGCGATCTCTAGAGTCACAAAAAAAATAATTCCACAAAATATAGATCCTCTTTTTGAAGCATCCATTTCTAATGATGAGATTCTTGAAGTTATTGATTCACTTCTTAATGGAAAAATCCAAGGGCAAGATGCCCTCACCAATAGTTTTTTAAGACTTTCAAGCATGTGATGACTACTCAATTATTCTTGGTTTGGCAAGAGGCCATTTGTTTTGCTGAAATTCCTAAACGTCTCATTGGAGGCATTATAAATCTTTCATAGGAAAGGCAACAAACAAGATTGAAAATTGGCATCCAATTATGATATTACAAAAAGGTTACAAAACCCTTGTTAAAGTTAGTGCTAATCAAAATGCTTGTCATTTACAAAGCTAAATCAATAAGGATAAGAAAGGGTTCATCAAGGGGAGGTCCATCCTTGAGTCTATCATTGATGTTTTGGATAGTATGGTTTTTAGTGAAGAGTCCACTCAAGATATTCTCTTCCTTAAGATTGACTTCAACAAAGTGTATGACACACTTGTGTGGGACTTCATTATCCAATCTCTAAAAGACTAGGCTATGCTCATAAACGCATTAACATGAACTCAATGTTGCTCAAAAATGCATCAACACAAATAAACATCAATGGAAAGCTTTCTCAAGCTATTCGATTAAAATCTTCTCTTAGGCAAAGATGTCCTTTGGCCCTTCTCTTTGCGATTGATGGCAATGTTATTATCTTCCATGTGAATCATCATGCATGCTTAGGTCATATTCAAGGCCTCTTTCTTCCCCTCAATCAAGACCAAATAGTCTTAAAATTCTTTGCAAATGACATGAATGCTTTTGTACATAATGACCCGACCAACATTGATACCTTTTGGTATTGCCTAAAGACATTTTGTGAAGTATCATGTTCCAAAATAAACCACTCTAAACCCACTTTCAGGGCTCTGATCGAGCATCCACCTCAAATGTTTCTTGACCATGGTTGTGAATTCATCCATGGGGGACAAATATTTTTCCCTTTAGTTATTCCAATGCAATTCAAGGTTTGGATGCATCAGCGATGGATCTAGTCTCCTTTTGAGCTTGATATCAAGTTGGCATAATGGAAAGGTATGCACATCCACCTAATAGGATGAGCTATGTTGGTTGAAATATTCCTTTGTTCTTCAATTACTTACCATGTCTCTTGTTGGATACATTATGGAATTTAATCCCTCATATTTGCATACTAGAAGTGAAATGAACCCAATACCTAGGTCCCTTCATACACCATTTCAACTACCCTACAACAAAACTGTGATTCACCTTCCTTACACAAAACCAAATCACCTACTCTTTTAGGCACACTTAGTGTGGTTCATAAGTCCTCGAACAAGCTATAGAACACCTCAAATGGATCTATTTAGATTAATCAACACTCTATACAAAGGAAATATGCAAAGATGTAGGGTATCAAGAAATTAGGATTATAGAGATACAGCAATTTCTCTACATATAAAAGTTACTTTAAGAATCCCTCTTAGTGAACATGAGACACATATAAGCTACAGAATGCACCTTAAATCTCTTGAATTGGATATGTACACAAGGATTTAAAACTCTTATAAGTAGACTATGTATATACCTACAAGAGACTAGATGGGTAATGCGCTTGATAGCTCCTCCTTGCTCCTCCTTGTTGGATTTAGACGTCTGTGGAAGCACGCGAACAACACAAGGAAGAAGAAGAAGCTTGGAGCAAAAACACACAATACTGAATGTATTACTAGAGAATGTACAAAGATAAGTAGCCCATTGGGCAATAGGCATATATACAAGCCGGGGGAAAAAAACCTCCTAAAGAGGGAAAAAAGTGCCCCGGCGGTTCTAGTGTGTTCACACACATCACTACTTAAATATATCAACACATCCCCCCTGGGAGTGATGCGGTGAACAAGGAGCTGGCACTCATGTATAAGGAAGTGCCAAGCTATGTGGAAATCACTCCACAAAAGGAAGTAAGCCCAAAGCTTTGCGGAAAGCTTCAAACTTCTCCCTAGGCAGAGCCTTCGTGAAAAGTTCTGCAATGTTGTCCTGCGTGGGCACATATGCCAAGTTGATCTCCCCAGCAGAGAACCTCTCCCTAACATAGTGATAATGCACCTCAATGTGCTTAGTGCGAGCATGGAACATAGGGTTCCTCGCAACTGCTAATGTGCTCTGACTGTCAATGAAGATGGTGGTGGCAGAAGACTGGCCAACACCCAAATCAGCCATAAGGCGTCTGAGCCACACACACTCAACACTCACTCTGAAAGCTACCCTATACTCAGCATCAGAAGTGGAAGTGGCCACAGTAGGCTGCTTCTTGCTCAACCAAGATATACATGATCTACCAAGCATGAAGCAAAAACCACTAGTGGACACACGAGTGTCATAGCAACCAGCCCAATGTGAGTTAGAAAAAGCATGCAAATCTAGCGGTAGTGATCCCCCCTTGGGATAAAACAACCCAAGTAGCCGAGTACCACTCAAGTAGCGAAAGATGCGCTTAACCGCCTTCCAATGCGTGACTCCTGGGCAATGCATAAACCTGCTCATAACAGCAAACTGAATATCTAGCCGAGTAATGCATAAGTGAATCAAGCATCCAACAGCCTGCTGATAGAGAACAACATCAAATGCATCTCCAACATCATGAAGACTCAATCGTAAACCTGTCTCCATAGGAGTGGCAATAGGCTTACAGTCTTCAAGGCCAAAACGCTACAATAATGTGTCAATATATTTCGTTTGACACAAAGCCATTCCACCATCAACTTGCATAAACTGAATGCCCAAATAGTGATGCAAATGCCCCAAATCAAACATCCCAAATGAGGCATGCAAATCAGCCTTAAAATCAGCAATATGCTTCTCAATAGGACTAGTGAGTAGCATGTCGTCAACATAGACAACAATGATCAGAAGCACATCATTAGCACGCTTAACATATAAGGTGCTTTCACTTGGACTGTTCTCAAAACCATGTGCAATCATATAGGCATGTATCTTCTCATACCAAGCACGTGGTGCTTGCTTTAAACCATATAATGCCTTCTTTAACCTGCACACCTTTCTGCACAAAGCCACAGGGTTGAAAAACATACATTTCTTCATGCAAGTCACCATTTAGAAATGTTGTTTTAAGTTCCAACTGATGTACATTCCAACCATGATGGGCTGCAAGTGCACAAATACTCCGAACAGTAGTCATACGGCATGTAGGTGCAAAGGTCTCATCAAAATCAATGCCTCTTTCATGCGCATAACCCTTTGCAACAAGCCTAGCCTTATACCTCTCAACTGTACCATCAGGTTTACGCTTCAACTTGTATACCCACTTAGTGCCAATGGCCTTCTTGCCAGGCGGCAAGTCACATAAAGACCATGTACCATTCTTCATTATAGCATCATATTCAGATTGCATAGCAGCCATCCAATTTTCTGAATTCTGTGCTTCATCAAAAGAAACAGGCTCATTCTCATCACAGAGACTAGATGCAGCCATAGCATAGCAATCTGATGCAAAGGAGGCACTATGAGAGCCTGAACGAGTATGATATGACAAAGGTGCATCTAATTTACTATCACGCAAAGTCTGCACAAGATTTTTTGGCATAGTTTTTGCCTGCTCAATATCAGCTCTCTCATCAACAAGTGCATCATGTAAATCTGCATCAGAAATGGAATGATCTGCATCATCATATGAAGCCTGCAAAGGCTGAGAAGTTGCCTCATTAGGACCAACACTAGACTGTCCACCTATAAAAAGAGGCATCAAAGTATCATACATGTCTTTGGAGCTAACAGATGTCTCCTTAGTACATGAAAGCAATGGCTGAATAGCATCTTCCACAAAGACAACATCACGGCTAACCAGAATGCGTTTAGTCTGTGGATGATATAGACAATAGCCTTTACTTTCAGAACTGTACCCAACAAAAATACATTTTACTGCCTTATCATCCAATTTTCTGCGATGTTGTTCGGGCACTAGTGCATATGCCAAACAACCAAAAACATGCAGATGAGCAACAGATGGCTTGCGGTCATGCCAAGCCTCATATGGAGTGATAGACTGCAGCGCTTTAGTGGGACACCTGTTCAGTACATATGCTGCACACATGACAGCCTCAAGCTCGAAACTATGAGGTAAAGCCTGACTCTTAACCATACACCTCGCCATCTCCATGAGAGACCTGTTCTTCCGTTCAGCAACTCCATTTTGTTGAGGTGTATATGGCACTGTACGCTGGTGTTTTATCCCACGTTTAGCCAGAAATGCATTAAAATCAAAAGACATATATTCCCCCCCTCGATCAGAACGGAGGGTGCCCATTTTACATGCTCACAGATTTTCAGCCAAAACCAAAAACTGTTTGAAGCACATGAACACTTCGGACTTTGCTTTGAGTGGATATACCCATGCATGCCTGGAAAAATCTTCAATGAAAGTCACAAAGTAAAGGTAATTTCCAAAAGAGGGTGTCTCCATAGGACCAGAGACATCACTATGTACAAGCTGCAATTTCTGCGGAGCCCGAACTGAACCATCTTTTGGAAAGGAGGAACGCTGCATTTTGCCAAAAATACATCCTTCACATACATGTTTTTGAGGTGTCTCAAGCTTGGGCAAAGAAGACAACATATCAGATTTCTGCAGGCGTAGCAAACTAGCAAAATTCAGATGACCAAAGCATGCATGCCAAAGCTTTGCATCTGAGATAGCCTGAGAATCATGAACTGCACATGCCGAATCATTCACAGATCTTTCATAGTCTATGAGCTTATACAGCCCACGACATAAAATGCTAGAAGCAATAATATCATCACCATTTGACAGATCATGAACTATACATCTGTCATCAACAAATTTCACAACCAAGGCAATCTTGGCTAATTCAGAAATTGATAACAGATTCTTCTGAATCCCTGGCACAAATAAATCATCTGACAAGGTGAAAGAACTACCATCAGCAATAGTCAGAATGATCTTACCAACTCCCATAACAGGATAAGAGGAGTTGTTGGCGCATGTGACAGTATTCCTGTAGGGAGTGAAGAGAAGAAACTGTGCTACGAGGTAATATGTTTGGTCGCCCCACTGTCAAAGTACCAAACATCTGAGTCCACTGAAGACATGCACTGCTCATGAGAAGATGGGTCAAAACTGCAAACAGTAGTAAACGCCCATTCTTCTTCTTGCACAAGATTAGCAGACTCTATTTTTGGTGTAGAGGCTTCTGCAACAACCATTCCAGCCTCCTTTTTCTTTGCCTCTTTTGCAGCCAGCTTTGGACAGTTCTTTATGATATGATCATTCCCTTTACAGTACTTGCAAAACAATTTTTGCTTTTCTGATTTCTTCTCATCTTTATCGTGGTTCTTCAAATGTGCAGCATTTGCAGATTTCTGCTTACTAGTAGAAGAGCTCCATTTTCCTTTGCCCTTCTGACTAGCCAGGAAAGCTTGATCTGCAACACGCGTAATGGACATGTTCTGCCTCGACTGATCTTCTTGCAACAGAACAGAGACTAACTCCTCAAATGATAAGGCATTCGGATTGCCTTTCATCATCAAGCGAAGAGTAGAAGCAAAACTCTTATCGGAATCAGGAAGACCATTCAGAACGGTCTGCACAAGTGAGCTATCTGGTATAACCTCATCAGCAGAAATCAACTATTCCTTCCAGTCTTTGATCTTCGTTAGGAAACTATCCATAGAATCACCTTCATTCATGTGCTCACTCTCCAACTGTTTTCGGAGGTAAGCAACACGAGCCTCATTCCTAGCTTGGTACAATGTGGTAAGTGTATCCCAAACATCCCTAGCTATTCTCCAAGAGCGAATGTGAGGAATAATGACACGTTTTGACACACAAAGCTATCAATGCATGTGCCTGGGCATCTCTACCATCCCAACAAATCTACTTTGCAGTAGGTGCAGCAAAAACAACAGCACGAACAGGAATCTGCACAACATCATCTTCGACACCATCTTCATCAGCTCCAGCACCTGTATTTGCAGTACCTGTTGTTACAGGTGTAACAGGACGTCTTTCAACACCCTACACAATGTTCCACAATCCTTTTGCAACCAATACATGTCGCATCATATAAGCCCACAATGGGTAGTTGGTACCATCCAACTTATCCTCAACAACCAACATACGGAATACATCACTGCATTCAGCCATAAGAGTGACTAAAATACCTTGATGCAGAAAATTGATTGTATCTTAAAAAGTTGAACGGAACTGCCCACACGAGTTCTGCTAAACCTGTAGAAGACTTTGAGACGCTTATACTGGTGAACAAAAACTAGTATATACCTTTGGTACAAAAAGAGGAAATTAATGCGTTCGGAGGTGGAAACGAGCTCCGATCGCGATTCGGCACCACAAAGCGAAGTTGTTTTGATCTCTGAAACAGCCTGAGCATGCTCACCAAATTTCGTGTGAATCTGAGACTGCAAATGGAGGAGTGTCAACGGCGCCCTAGATGAAGCGACGACCTGCTCTGATACCAATTGTTGGAGTTAGACGTCTGCGGAAGCACGCGAATAGCACAAGGAAGAAGAAGAAGCTTGGAGCACAAACACAGAATACTGAATGTATTACTAGAGAATGTACAAAGATAAGTAGCCCATTAGGGCAATAGGCGTATATACAAGCAGGGGGAAAAAAGCCTCCTAAAGAGGGAAAAAAGTGCCCCGACGGTCCTAGTGTGTTCACACACATCACTACTTAAATATATCAACACTCCTCTGTGCATGTAACATTGTCCTTTGCTTTTTTCCTAGCTTAAATAGTTGCATTTCAGCTCCTTGAGCCTTGAAGGACTCTCCCCTTGAGCCTCCTTGAGTATATGTCTCATGGTCTTCAATGATCTACAAGACTACCATGCATTTGCTATCTCTTCACGTCCATTTACAGCTTTTAGATGGCTCTCTTGACTTTTCCAACACCTAAGGACTACCTTCTCTGACCTTGCCCAACCTTTCGACCACCCTAAGTGATCAAATTCATTACTTCTTTCCTCATTAAGGTCCTTTGACCCCTTTGTCCACCTAAAGCTTGCATAGTTCACACTTTCATCACTCTCCCTCAAGTTTAAGGTGGTAGTGTCCATATCAAGCAAAGCTTATAGCCTTTGAAAACTTTGTTATCTTGTTCACATCCAAGGTTTTAGTGAATGTATCTACAACTTGGTCCTTTTTACATACAAAATGAACATTAGTGTCCCCATTTGCAACCTTTTTCCTTACATAATGATAATGCACCTCAATGTGCTTTCTCCTTGGATGATACATGTAATTGTTAGCAAGATGTAGGCTTGACATTTTATCTCAATAAATTAGAATTTCTCCAAGTTGTACACCAAAAACTTTGAAGAGATGCTTAAGCCACACTGCTGCACATTTAGTGAGGGATAAAGCTCTATATTCAGCCTCTATTCAACTCAATGCAACTGTGGGCTACTGTTTTCTCATCCATGAAATTGCTTCTATAACCAGCATGAAAACATAGCCAGAGGTTGACCTTCTATGATCAACACTCCTTGCCCAATTTGCATCACTCTATGCTCTTACTTGAAGTTCTTCATCATACATGTATAGCAACCCATAATTAACTTTATTCTTCACATAGCTTAATGAATTTTTTGCATCATTCAGATGTGTATCCATGGCTGAATGCATGAACTAAGATAGAACTCCAACTATGTAGCACAAGTATGGCCTTCTGAGTGTAGCATAGATCAATGATCCCGCAATGCTCTTGTATAGTGTAAGGTCTTCTAGCTTCTTACCATCTTCCTTGCTTAAATTGAAATTTGAATCCGTAGTTTGAGCTATTAGTTTTGAATCTGTCATGAAAACCTAAAAAACACATCTAGAAGATACTTCTTTTGATAGAGATAGATACCTTTTTTCCCATGGATCACTTCATTGCCACGAAAGTACTTAGCACACCTAAATCTCAGATTTTGAACTCTCTTCTAAGCGTCTCTTTGATGGTCCTTATCCGTGCATCATCATCACCTATCACAAGAACATCATTGAAAATATCGAGCATATCTTATAGTTTGCCTTGTTCACATACAGGGATGGATCTACATCACTTACAAAGAAACCATATCTCTTCAAGAAATTGACTAGCCTCTTATTTCAAGTCCTTGGGGCTTGTTTTAGGCCATACAAGGCCTTCTTCAACCTACAAACATAGGTAGGATGATGTAGATCTACATACCCTTGAGGTGGTTCCATGAACACCTCTTCTAGTAACTCACCATTCAAGAAAGCATTTTCTATGTCCATCCGGTAGATAGGCCACCTCCTTGCTACACATAGGGCTATGAGAGCTCTAATGGTAGTCGTGTTTGCCACATGGCTAAAAGTCTCCTCATAATCCACCCCTTGTGTCTCTATGAATCCTTTGGCTACTAAACTAGCCTTTTACCTTGCCAAGCTGCCATATACATTCCTCTTTAGTCTTGTACACCCACCTGTTTGGGAATATCCTCATGCCTTCCTTCTTGGGTACTAGTTCCTAAGTGTTGTTCTCCTTAAGAGCTATGAACGCTTCATACATAGCCTCCACTCTGGCTTGGCCTTTGCCTCCTCATAAGAATCTAGCTCTTGATCTGCAATGGCATTCATCATGTATGCATAGTGCTTTGCCTGGAAAGAACCATATGTATACCTTTGTGGGAATGCATTCTTCCTTTTGGACCTCCTCTCTTGACCTTTGGGATATTTCTTCTTGAGTCTATTGAGCTTTACATTAGGAGTAACTACCTCCTCAAGCTCTTCCTCTTTTGCTCCTCTTGAGCTTCCCTACTGTCATAGTCTCTCTTTTGCAAACTTCTATACTTTGAAGTAGGGGATGATTTTTCATAATGAAAAGTGTAAGAGTAATCAGATAAGTGTATCTTAGATCTAGGAGCCTCTAGTCCATTGATTTTGATTGACTTTTGAGGTTGAATTTGCACATCAATGCCTACATACTCCTCTTGATCCTCTTCATCCAACTTTGCATTGCCCTTGTCTCCATACCATGACCTTGACTCATTAAACACAATATCTCTTGACACATATAGCTTCTTTGAGAGAAGATTGTAGCACCTGTACACTTTTTGCTCATTCCAGTAGCCAATGAACACACATTTCTCTCTTTTGAGCTATGAATTTGTTCTCAGTTCACTAGGAACATGAACAAAGCATACACATCCACATAACTTGAGGTGCTCAATGTTTGTTTTCTTGCCATAATAGACTTCGTGTGGAGTAAAGTTGTGCACATCACATTTTGGAGCCCTTTTTATCAAGTAACAAGCTGCATTCACAGCCTCAGCCTAATAAGAGAATATTAACATACTTTCATTTATGATTCATCTAGCTATCTCAACCAATTGCCTATTCTTCCTCTCTGCAACACCATTTTGTTGAGGGGTGTATCTACATGTAAAGTGCCTCTTTATGCCATTGTCTTGCAAGTACTTTGTGAATTCCTTGGAGAAATACTCTCCCCTTCCATATAACCTTAGTGTCTTGGGTGTGCATCACATTCTTTCTCAACAAGGGACCTAAACTTTTGAAAGCATCAACAAAAATGATAAAGTACGTGGCTCCTCCCAATGAAGTCTATCAGCTAGGGGCCCATACATCTCAGTATATAAGATCGAAGAGCTTAGAGGACCTATACTCACTCTTTGGAGATGGCCTCCTTGTTTGCTTACCTAGCTGACAAGCATCACAAAACTCATGTAGACCTTGGCCTTCACGGTTTGGTATTCCTTGCATTCAACCTACTTTGCTCATGTTTTTTGACTTAGGAATATATATGTATGTCCTATCCTCTTGTGCCAAAGATCAATCTTTGCAATCCTCTTGCTACCAACCATGACAGAATGTACCTTTCTCTATGTAGGAGCAACATCTGGAGTGACCAATAGGCCTTCTTTCCTTCCCTTTGCAATGATCTTGCCTTGTTGCTTCATCATGCACCCTTTTGGATCAAATATAATGTGCATATCTCTCTCTACCATCTATCCTATATAAATAAGGTTCTTGGAAATAGATGGAACATGGAGCACATATTTAACAGTCTTAACAAATTTACCGTCACCTAGCTTCACATCTCCCACATGTGTAATGGGATGCTCAGTGTTGTCTTGTGTCTCCAAAAAACCTTTTGAGCTTAGGATGTGCATGTGAACAAAGGATTCCTCCATACATGAAATGTGTTAGAGCATCCATAGTCTATGTACCACTTTGTGTCCTTGGGATCACTAATGTAGTCATGTGTCATGGCTAAGATGGTCTCCTTCTCATAATCCTTCATGAAGTTCTTATCATAGTTCCATTTATCTTTTTTCTTCTTGTTTTTGCCATCCTTGAACCATCAATTTGAAGAAATAGGATTCAACTTACCACATACAAAACAACTTTTACCTTGATGAGGGTTGTTCTTCCCTTTGACATTCGTGCCCTTCCTTGAAGATGATGCCTTGCTATCTCCTTTTGAATTTGAATGTTCTTCCTTGGACTACTTCCACTAGCTTTTTCCTTCTTTCTCTTTCTTGCCACTCTCGCCTTTGCCTTTGCTAGCATATAGGACTTGTGAGTGACCATCCTTCTTGGATGTTTCTCTTATGGAAACTTCTTTTGCCACTAGGTGTGGGATCAACTCCTCAAGCATTGGCAGAGGATCACTATACAAGATGGTAGTAGTGAGGGTTTCCCCCTTGTCTTCTCCTCTCAGCCCATTGAGACTAATCTGCACAAGGTCTTCCTTATCTACTTTGTAGCCAATGGATGCCAATTGCTCCCTCAACGCCTTCAAACTCAAGGTGTAGTCAACAATAGAATGAACACTAATATTCTTCAAGGAATGGATTTACTCTTAAGCTGCATCTTTTAACTTCTTGTGGAAGTGGCATATATCTTCTATAAGCCTCCCAAACTTCTCTAGCATGATCAAACTCTGTTATATGAACAATCATAGTGTGAGAGATTACCTCTGATATGTAGAAGATAGCTCCTCTACTCCTTTCCTCCCAATCCTTCAACATCTTTAGTTATAAATTGGTGACCTTTGGATCTTTAGGGTCCACATCAGACTTATCTTCATCTCCACACACAAGAGGTCATAAGCCTTTCATCATGAGGTAGTTCATGACTCTAAACCTCCATGGCTCATAGTTATCTTTGTCAACTAACTCCAATTTTTGACCTAGATCTACCATAATGAATGGGAAATTAGAGTTACAATGAAAAATACCTCTTAACTTTGATGTCCAAGATTTTGTGTCATTCTCCTAGAGTCTTCAAGGATGGTTCTTCTTTTTTAAATGGAGGTTGGGCCTACTTCAAGGATATTTCTTGCCTTGAAATGAATTCATGGAATTTAATCCCAATCCCTTTGGCATCCTTTCATCAAGGGCAAAGAATCAATTTTTATGTGGAAAATCCTCCACCAAGGAATATGAATCAATGTAAAAGCAAACCTAATTTGTAGTAGCTCCCCATGGTGTAAAAGATGCCTTTGTGGCAATGAGGACTTGGGACACCTCTTCTTTTGTTGCTTGAAGTCAATGTCCGTCTGGCGGGCCCCTGGGAAAATCGTGTTGCTATATGGACAAAACAACTAGAAGCAAGGGTTATTGGGTGAAGCGATCGATTGTTCCTCAATATTGTGGAATGATATGGGAGGTGAGACCTCTAGAAGATGTGAAAAGATAGGTGTGACACCAACTTTGGTAGTCCTCTTAAAGAATGGTCGATCAAAAAATCTCTTTTCCTTTTGAGAAAAAGAATTTCCAATTGTAAGAAACCCCCCCTCGACCCTTTTAGATGTGATCGTTTGTTTTTCCTTGAGAACAACAAGATTAAAAGCAAGTGGGGCCCCATGAGGTAGAGGAAAGATTTATCAACCTTCTTTGTAATATCTTCTACCAACTTTGTGGAATTTGAGAGATCATATGGGTAGTAGGCCCGTTCATTTGTATAATTGTTATTTTGATTAATTGAAGTTTGGGAAAGTAGGTTATTGTCGAACTTTGTTTTGAAAAAGAAAATAGAAATCGTGTAGAAATCACCTGTATGCACTTACACACGACCATTGACCTCTTTGCAACACTATTCATATTTTAAATTCACGAAGTACGGCTGCTCGTCAGGTATGGCGATACCTGTGAGTCCATTTGATCCATTCCAACATTAGCTTCTTTGCTATGATCGACAGTGAGCTTGAGAGAGCTACGCGATGAGAACCTGTGAAATCGAGAGGCAGACACAACGAGACGATGAAGTGCTAACGGCGACACTTGCTTCAACGTCAATCTAGAAATCTGGAGTCTCTGATGCCGTCGTTCTCCAAGGAGCACACACATAACAGTGGCAACATCACGATTCTGATCTGCGCCGAGTCATTCTGTTGAGCCTTGGCCTTTTGGTGCATCCCGATAGACGGTTGGCCTTGTTGCAATAGACGGTGGACCTCCAGGCTTGGAGGCGATAGACAACCATGGGGTGTGTGATTGTTGCGATAGACAGCAGTGGGTTCAATCGATGGAGAGCCCTCGGGGATTGTGTGCGATTGACAACAGTGGCGATAGATAGCCATGGTAATGCGCGATAGACACTCTCTCTTACGGGGGGCACATGGATAGTCTGGCCACCCGAAGTACGGTGATTTATGCACTTTTTGTCATGTTTTCATCATACGTGTAATTTGCCAATCTTACGTGTACGGTTAGTTGCTAGGTGACCCGAATCGACTGGCGCCAGTCCGTTCGAGTCACCCAACAGCGAAAATCAGTTTTCTGATATAATTAATAACAACGATGACAATAATGCGCACGGTCGTTCGTATTGCTTCTGAAGTAATAATGCGCATGGCGCATGGTCCTATTTTTCTTTGACATGCACACATAATATACACATATCGCTCTTTGAACACACTAGTCCATCTTCCATGAAACGTATATATTCTGCATAGTCTTATCTTTCATCGCTTTGAAGCTTGAACAATCATGTATTTTATTGCTGTTTTGATCGAGTGCTTGTAGATAAAATTTATGCAAATCTTTTCTTCTCCACACAAAATTTCTTTTCTTCTCCACACAAAATTTCTTGTTTAGAATGTCTTCGATATCGTGAACATAGATATAGATAATTCTATTTTGAAGCCGAGGACTTGGATGATGGTCACTCATAACATCCTATCCAAATGCAGCGCCAAAATTTGCTTCAGACTCATCTACTCGTTTACCAAACACAAGTTTATATGCATAGATTTCAACTTCTCTCATCTCCTAACACATGTGCCCCTAATACCGGGCCGTTACTCTTTAGAAAGTGATTTAAAAGGTGTTTCTTAAAAAACTAGAATGATCTTTTAAACTCCTTGCCGCCTGGTTTATCTCTGTTGCAATTTTGAGCCATATCTTTCAAGGCTTTGACTCCTTCAGATTTTTAATATAATAGCTTTTTATTTCCAAGTGAACCGTGGAGGTGATTTACAAGAGATTCGGGTGGCTCTTTGGGGAGAATAAGGCTTCATCAGCCCATCTTTGCCTTCCCACAAGAGGTTCCGTTTGGATCTATATCATGGAGATTAGATGAACCTTCTTCATTCAATAATCATTTGAAAGTCGGTCGGTCTTTGACAGATAGCTACGTGTACTATCATCATCGGCTCGATGTGTTGAATGGGCAACCATCACCTTGTGCTTTGGTTTTCTCTAGGATAGCGGAAGCTCATATCAGGTGCATGATTCGGGGTCTATGTCATGGCTCAGGTGGCCCCCTCCCTCATGTTAAGTAATATTGCCGCCACCTACTACCCCTTTTTTGAGGGGGGATCTTGTGTCGCTCATGGGGCCTCCGAGGGCATTGAGCCTCCATTGGTCTCTCGTAGTCGTGCTGCCATTCTCTCAAGGCAAGAGGAACTCAAGAAAGTTTGTCTTTTTGGACATGTCTTTAGTGTTGGATCGCCGCTCCAAATTGTGCGCTAGTGTCTTCGAAAAGAGTGGTTCCCCCGCAGGTTGATTGTCAGCAAGTATCAGTTCTTACCGGCTAGTCATATGTTGCTTGTTTTTGAGAATGAAGATATGGCGTTCCAAGGCCTTAGTGTTGGAACATGGAAACTAGGGTGGGCGACCCTATGCCTGTTCAGATGGTCCCCCGATTTTATTCTCGACAAATCAAAATCTCTCCGTTACCCTCTCTGGGTTGAGCTTACTAACCTGCCGTACTTTCTGTACAACTTCATGTGGGACATCGTATCTCCAATTGGCAAGCCACTAGCATCGCGAGAGGATGTTGGTGGTTCATTTATGAAGGTGCAAGGCACTCTTTCAACGCGCGGTGGCACCCTCAAATCCGTGTGAAGGTTGACCTCAGCAAGCCACTTCCATCAAAGATCAAAGTGGATCTGGGCAAAGGAGATATCTGGGAACAAGTAATTATTTACAAAAACCTTCCCAATGCTTGTTTTTGTTGCGGCAAGCAAGGCCACTAGATTAAAGATTTCCCACTAAAACAAAAACAAGAGGCACCCAAAAAGCCCAAGGCAACAATGGGACACTAACTCACCTGACAAACAAAGAGGAAGATAAGGGTCCACAAAACCCAGAAACCCACTCAGACAGGCTCACGGAAGTTAGAAGAAGGAGGAAAAAAAGTCTTAGGGCGATCTCTGAGAGAAACCGTATGACAAATAGCCCCCCAAACAACTTGTATTGCAACTTGGAAAAGGAGATTAATGAGCTTGATTATCCAAGTAGGAACCAGTTTGAGGTGGAAACTAGTGAGAAAGCCCTAGAGATCCCTGACAACAAAAACACCAATCAGGAGGGCTACACTACAAGCAAAGAAGATGGGTTTACAACCAATAACGAAGACAACATGGATAGTGAAAGATCCATCATTGGATTGACGATTTTGGAAGCGGTTTCTTGTTCATTCCAACAAGAGGCCTCTCACAAAGTAAAACAACCTTTTGCCATTCCCTGGAAAATCCCCCAGAAGAACAAATTGCTAAGTCGGGATCCCCTTCTAGTGAAAAAGAAAGACGAGTCTAAGAAGAGAAAGGATAAGGCCCCCTCCCGCAAAGAGGGTAGCTCACGAGAATGATCATCATCTCATTAAATGCAAGGGGGCTGACTGACCCCTTGAGAGCGATCATCATTGGTCAATGGCTTCCCAACATTAGCCTAAACCCTGAATTTATATGTATTCAAGAGACTAAAATCGATGGAGTAGACCTCCAGAAACATCTCAGACATGTCTCCCTGACCCATGTTTGGTTCTCGACATCGCACCCCAGAGGGTCCGGTGGGACAGCAATTGGTATAAATCGATTCTGGTTGGAAAAACTTGAGAATTATATTGAAGACGAGAGCCACAAATTGATTTCCATCTCCTTTGGTGCCTCTTTTCGGCTTACCTTAGTTTCTATGTATTCCCCTAACGAGGAACCGGAGAGACTGATCACCTGGGCCTCCTTGGACTCGCTCCCCAACAACATGTTAATTTGCGGTGACTTCAATATGGTGGATGAGGACCCTGCATACTGATGGAATGGAAAGGGCCAGATCATCGACCATAGAGAGAGAGAAACTTGGGACAAAACCAAACTGCACTTGGATTTGGTAGAATTCAAACATGCGAATGGCTTCTCATGGTGAAATCTCCAAGCGGGTGAGGAGCTGAGGAAAGCTAGACTCGATAGAAGCTACATTGCTCAGAGCATTATCAATTCGTGGGGCCATCCTTCCCTCATGCAATGCACTGACCTCGCCATCTCTGATCACTACCCAATCATTATCTCATTCCAACCTCTCTCTAAAACCGGTAAGGCTCCTTGGTTTCATGCCTGCTGGACCTCCTTCTCTCTCCCCACTGCCCATCAAGAAATCTTCAATGTGTGGAAGGAGGCTTTTGCTTCCTACTCATCCCTAGCCAAGAGCTAGAGATGCGCGGTCAACAAGTCGCAGCAGATCATGATTAGAACCAGGAAAATGCTCTAGACTATTTGGCATAGGCACAGAGAAGCCCTATATCATAGACTCTCAAGACTCGAAGAGGAAGTGAACAAAGGAAAAGCTCAATCCCAAAAGAGTCTACGAAGAATCACAGCTCTACTAAGATATGAGGAAGAAATACAAAGGAAAATTTTGCAAATGTTTAAGGAGTGGTGGTCTAGCAAAGCCGTCAAGCCCACCAAAGAGATGTGTAGCATCCTCAAAAGGAAACAAAATAGGGAATCCCTCCCCCTATTGCTTGACTCAAATGGTGTCGCTTGCAATACGGAAGAAGAAAATATCAGAATCATTGAAGACCATTTTATGAGACTCTTGGGGATTTCCACTCCCCTCTTCCCTCATAGACGTGACTCCGTGGCAACCATCTCTAGGGTATCCTCCCATAGGATTCCACACAACCTTTGATCCTTGCTTGATGCCCCTATCTTGGAAGAAGAAATCATTGCAGTCATTGATGCCCTTCCCAGTGGGAAAAGCCTGGGGCTGTATGGGCTCACTAATGAGTTCTTTAAGTCGTTCAAGTTTATTTTGTCCACCCCTCTTTTCTTGGTCTGGCAAGAGGCTCTCGAGTTTGACGTGCTTCTGACTTGTCTCAACAATGGCATCATCAAATTAATCTACAAAAAAGGGAAAAATAACAGAATTGAGAACTAGCGTCCAATTACGATGCTTCAAACAGGTTATAAGATCATTGCTAAAGTGATAGCCAACACAATTTCTGGCCATTTGAGAGCTTGGTTAAGCAAGGACCAAAAGGGTTTCATCAAAGCTAGGTCTATTTTGGAAGCCATAATTGATATTTGGGAAGGTCTCCACTTCACGAAAGAGTCAAGCAAAGATGTGGTTTTCCTCAAGATCGACTTTGACAAAGCCTACGATAGAGTGGAATGGGACTATATTTTGCAATCACTTAAAGATTTTGGCTGCAACCAAAAATTCACCACGATGATTTTGGCTGGTTGTGCAACAAGTGGAAGTGGGTAATATCAAAGGCCTCTTGTTGCCCCATAACCATGGCCAGATCACCATGATACTTTTTGTCGATGATATGAATGCATTTGTCCACAATGATTATTCTAGTATAAAGACATTTTGGAGGTGCGTGGACACTTTTTGCAAATCCTCTGGATCCAAAATCAACCACTCAAAGACTGCTTTCTGAGCTATTGATGGGATCCAACCTGACCTTCTCTTTGAACAAGCTCACTGCCAAAACATTTCCCTAGGTGAAGTCTTTTGGCTTCTTGGGATTCCCTTGGGCTTTGGTATCTCTATGGAGCAGCGATGGAACTGGGTCCTGACTAGACTCGAGAGCAAGCTAAACTATTGTAGAGGTATGCAAATCAATTTGGTGGGTCTTGCGATGGAAAGTATTTGCAGAAATTTTCTTTGGACGGGAGATCACAACAGGAGGGGGGTTCCTAAAATCAAGTGGTCCATCTGCACTAGCCAAAGGGATAATGGGGGCCTTGATATTTTGGACGTGGGTTGCATGGCTACCAAACTTGCAGCAAAATGGATGATCAAGGCATGGTGCAATGGCTAGAGTTCGTGGGACAAACTGATCCTCAGAAACAAGAACGCGTTGACTTTGGTGGGATTCCCAAATTGGAAGAATCTCCACATTCTAACCCTTTGTTCTCCTCGATCACGATTTTCCCAAAAGGTTCGAACCTTGTTTGATCCCTATGGAAGAGTTGGAGCAAATTCAAAAGTTTTATAAGAATCAGCAAGGATTGGAAGTGGGCGGGCTGGTATTAGATAGAATGACTCTATTTGGTTCCCGATCCATCGCATCAGGAATGTGAGATCTTGAAAACACTCAAAGTGCCAAGGGGCTTTGGAACAAGGGCTTGAGAGAATGGAGACATCTCTGGAATCAAGGCACCAATCAATGGGTCAACTTCGAGGATATTGACCCTTGCATGAGCATTACCTATGAAGAATGGAATATTCTACAAAGGAGATGTCTTGCTTCGGACCGTTCTAAAGTCCATCTTCCCATGGGACACGACTCGTCGTGCATGCTGGGCTCAGATGGCATAATGGCAATCACCCAAATGATATCCCAAATATCAAAGGAAACATTGACTTTCAAGTCAATCTTAACAAGAAGTGGTGACTGTCTTGGATGCGGTTGTGGTGGGAAATGAAGTTCATGGCTATCTAGCACCCACTTATTGAAAACAAAAAGTCTATCCTCTTATGGAAAATTCTTCATTGTGGAATCTAGACGAACCTAAAGGCTAGCAAAATTTGTGGGGCGCCTCCCTGGTGCAAGCGTTGTTACCGGTCCATTGAAGATGCTGTTCACATCTTCTTTACTTGTCCCAACTCTAACATGCCAAATCAGTGACCCTCTGGAATGCCATCAGAGGGGAGGTCCTTTTGAAGATCTGGTGGGAAAGATGTGCTTATAACTTTGGAGACTCCCCCAAAGAGTGGTCAGTTCAAAAATCATTGTTCCTCCTCGGTAAAAAAACTACCAACTGTAAAAAATCCCACCCTTTCAGGCATCATAAAGTGCTTCTCCTAATCAACAACAAGCTTAAACCCAAGTGGGCCCCACATGAGGGTGATGAGAGCGTGATTAACCTTCCTTGTAATGCCATCTAAACTTTGTAAGATCTACCCCCACTTTGTGAAACTTGGGGGGTCCCGTGGGCACTAGTCGCCTTCACTTGTACCTTTCTTTTACTTTATTTAATAGAAGTCCGGGAGAGTAGGCTAATGCCGAACTTCCTTTTATGAAAAAAAGAACATTGGCTTCTAAGATAGAGGGAGACTTTTGAATATTAATTTGGTCCATTCCAATACTGGAACCCGGTAGAAGCTCTCGGATAACGATCATTGACCAATAGTATTTGCATTTAAGATTCACAAATTCCAATATCAGTTTGAGATATAGACGGAGATAGAAATATACCTAAAATTCGGTCTCCAACTCGTGGTTTAATAAAGAAAACTCATAATCAAAGCTTTACAACCATGTCCTTCTATGGAAAGAGAAGTATAGAAAAACGCCGCCTTACATATCACACATTAAAATTTCTATATTCCTTTCAGATGGACGCGCGATTTCCTATTTCTTGGTAGATTCCAGTGTCTGCATCCTACAAGGCTGGAAAACGAGACGCTTCTGCATAACTCTTTTGTCATCGACAATTGTTTTAACCATTTCTCGCCAACACAGCAGATATGGAGCGACGAAGGCAAAGATTCATGCACACGTAGCACATGGCAGTTTATACTTTTTAAAGATGTTACATGTTTTTTTACGTGATAAGATATGCGGTTGGTGTCACGTCAGTAGCATGATTTAAGGATTCTCTCCTCCAACTCAGAATCAGCATGCATACGAACATTTTATGTATAAACATTGAAAAACATGAATTAAGTCTCTAATGACATCACTTTATAATATATTACTTTCTCTTTTAAATTTAAGTACTTCTCTTTATTTAGATGCTTTTCAAATGCATCTCGCACTTGTTCAATTTAATGTTGATGAAATATAGTACATATATCCTTAGATGAATTGCTCAATAACGAAATCATAATAGAACTAAATGTATTTTGATCTCGAATGGTACATTGGATTCTTAATTAGCTTGATGTTACTGACTCAATCCCAATATAAATGATCGCTTCTACATTGATGTAGAATCCCATATCTACACATATGTACTTGATCCGATTCTCTTCCAATACAACTTGTGTGACACCGCTTTCTTTTTTTACATAAGATAGTAGCATCTATCTCTTCTTTGTTGCATAAGATCTTTAATAGACATTTAAATCTTCCATCAACACCATAAGAGTAGTTCAACGCATGAAAATGTGTGCAAGCAACAAGTTCTATGTGAAGCAGCAAGAGGAATATATG
Source organism: Ceratopteris richardii (assembly GCA_020310875.1). Lineage (NCBI taxonomy): Eukaryota > Viridiplantae > Streptophyta > Polypodiopsida > Polypodiales > Pteridaceae > Ceratopteris > Ceratopteris richardii. Next base: position 70,597,966 of record CM035428.1, on the reverse strand, counting down.
GGTTAGAAACTATCTTAGTGGTGGTATCTAATCCATTTATAGAACGACAGCAAAGGGCATACTAGGTCACGAAGAAAATGATTCTGAACGTTTAATTTACTATTGATAAATAAAAAATTGAAGATATGAAAATATCATAAGGAATTAAAGATTTCAACCTCGAATATCTTGTAGAAATCTTTTTACCCCTTTTCTTTTTTACTTTCTTGTTATTGATAAGATCCAGTATCTTGAAACTATTTTCAATGGCTTTCCCATCGTTTTTAATGTAAAATCATGCATTTGGGTCGTCTATTTCATGTTTCGCATAATGCAAATCATGTTCTAGATGATCATACAATTCTATTGTTTGGTGTCAAAATAACGCTCAAAGTTTAGAAAGAAAAATCAAAACCTGATCTTTGTCCTTTTGTTATCCCTTTAATTAATGGAATTCTACATTAAGAAACGAACCAAATAATGTTTACAATTTTATTTCCATTTTTTTTAATTTGTAGTTTCTTTTGTGTTCTATTTTTTCTCTTATTCGAAGGAAGAAATGATCATTGAAATCTACTCCTCCAAACTAGCGTAACTTGATTTGAGCATACAATGAAAGGTAGGCATAGAACCAATCCGACCCTCTAAATCCCATGAAGCAAGAAGTGGATTCTTAGAAGCTACGAAAATAGAGAGTCTCAAGCCCAGTTAAGGTAGACAGTGGAAAGGGACAAGTCTAAAGGTAGAGGGGTATAACTAATTTAAATTGAGAAGAGTGAAGGTCTAATTAATAGTGAAAGGGGCTGATTTTAACATCGCACAACCTAAATGGTAAGAGATGTCGATGCACAATCCAAATGAATTCAAGCCCTTCCCCCAAATTGAGAAGTAAGCGTCCAACTCATTGGACTAAGTTTCTCTAACACATCCATTCAATGTTGTCTTAAGATCATGTAATTTATAAATAATATAAAAGATAACATTGATAGAAACATATGTACAAGATATAGAATGTCGAATTCTTTTGGTTTCTTGGATTATGAGATTTTTCATATCTTCAGTTTCTGACAGTAATGTAAACATTAAAAATCATATCCTTTGTTGAACGTGTATGACCTTTAATCTCCCTTTACAAATGGATTAGACACCGCCAATATAGTTTAAGGCACGTATTTTTTCTTGTTGCTCCACATAAAACGTGTTCGTTATGCAAGTTTTCATGCGTTTGAACTACTCTTATGGTGTTGATGGAAGGATTATAATTTTATTAAAGGGTTATGCAAAAATAGAAGAGATATGTACTTCTCTCTAAATTAAAAAGTAAAGAAGGAAACCAAAAGCTATTAAGAAAATAGAAAATTACCATAAAATAAGACGATGTTTGCGTTCTTTACCTTCGATTGAACCAGGTAGTATATCTTCAGACTCCTGGACGGTTCTCTCTAATTCTTCAATTGTAATTTCTTTAACATCAATAACTTTTGAAGTATGCTCATCTGATTGTCCAAAGATGTAATCACATCTAGTATGTCACAATTTCCATTTTATTTTGCTGTTGTTGTTGCATCGAAAAAAAGTGGATTAGCAGAATAATGCAAAAAAAACTTTACTCACAATACCTTAATATTCCGCCTGTACCATTAAGGTCGAATTGAAGATATTTAAAAATTCTTTGAATTCTTAGGTGATAAGAAGATTTTAAAGTCATGAGGATATAAACAAACATCCATCACTACGGATAATATTCTTCTTAGGTGACTTGTATAAAAGTAAGTTGGGGGTTTTTTGAGGAAAAAAGGATTGAAAATGTGTTTTGCTTTACAAAAAAAAAAATCATTTATTTATTCTTGATCCAGAGTTATTCTAGCCTAAAAAGATCTTTCTCAAATATTCAATAAAGTTTTTCAATTTGATGCACATAGTCTACTAATGAGGGAATATTTGATGTAGAGCGAGAGCACCATTCATGTAAATTGTCAGCTTGAAGCAATTGAAGCAACAGATCCTGGCTTACGAATTGCGAAAGCAAGAGACGATGTTAGTGATATGGAGATCATAACCACATATAAACGCATACACGAGAAATCACGTGCATACATAGAACCATGCCAGAAAGCTTCACTCAGGAGAAAAAGAATGTCAAGGAAATCACATCCATTAGAAAAAAGGGTAAATAAAAAGTAAGGAGGAGCTTATGAATTAGTGTGGGTTCACTTTTCAAGAAGTCCTTAATGAATGACTGACTTCACACTCTTATGTACAATTTAATTAAACGTAGTTCCTAATCTCTCATCTGGTGTTCAATTCAAGTGCCAAAAAAAATAAATTATATGAGAGGGTCAGGGAATCATTGAAATAGATCAAGGAATCCTTGGCTTGCACAAATTTGAGTATTCTACAAGCAATTGCATTTAGACATGTGTTGGATTTTCATACAAAAATGAGTAACTGTAATGAATTTCAAAAACTGATGACAGTCCTTCACCCACATCAAGACATACGTCATGTTATCTTCTCAGGTGAGATTTTATGCAAACCTTGCCACGCACATATGCAACGCCATGCATACCTTGAAGAAAATAAAAGAACCTACAAATTTGAAGAGACAGACATTGAGGTGTTCAAAACGTTGAATAGTAGCTTGCTATGACTCGGTTCATCTTTGTGACCATAAAATTTTTCTATGCTGATTGATCGCATCGCGTAGTTTCCCGGAGAAAACGATGCACATGTTGCAAGAAACGACAGAGGGGGCACACCCATCAAGAACAAGAAGACGCACAGAGAGTCGTTATCAGAACTGTTGTAATCTGTTATAGTATGATCGAACGAGCGATTACATGTATAGATGTTAGGGGTCGTTACAATGACACGTGGTAGGTCCTAGGAAGTCGTGCATGGATCGGTGAGGTGGATGATGATGTGGGTTATTATCCGCCAACATGCCCCCGTAAGACTCATCATCTTTACAGAGGCTATGAAGCATGTGAATGATGTGAACGACTATCATTAGAAGTGCTATGAGTGAAAAAAGCATTAGTGTGATACAAAAGCTTGTCATGATAATTCCTATATAGGTAAGGAGGTTTGAAGATGTCGTTGCTTAAAGATTTTCCATTGCTCTTTTGAATGCAGTATTGTCTGATTGTTGAAGTAGAGTTGTTGATTGCTGCGGCCTTGAGACTTGCTAGAGAGTTGCTTTGCGAAGCCTTGGAGTCTGCATGATTATCCCCTCCCCCCCCCCCCCCCCCCCCAAAGGTGAGAAAAGCATTAGGAAGTGTTCATGTGGCATCGCTAGTTGAGCCTTTCTTCGGTCGTAGCTGGCAAGATTTGAGAGTATAGAAGTCGTGTGCAAGACACTGGCATGAATAGGGCCATCCGATGAAGTAGAAGGAACTGTCGGAATTCTAAGCGCTAAGTGCGTTGATTGCCACTGAAGAGACGACTGACATGGGCCAGTCAAGTGGCCATAGCCATCAAGTGAGGTAGATGCAGTAGATGTGCGCGAGGGACATACACGTCCACAGGATGGGGCGCCGCGCGAGGGGGTCATCGCGTTCCTTTTGTTGCTCGATCGTCGCTGCCAGAACGAGGTGGACATGTGCTCCCAATTGTCGGGAGACGTCAAGGTCATGTGAAGGAGCAGGCATTGATGACACACCCGCAAAAACATAGGTACACGCACAGGGTACGGCACCGTGGGCACTGAGGAAGAGTGGGCATTCGATTGCATCAGAAGGAGAGCTGTGCATCAGCAGATGCTGGAATTGGGCCATTGGTTGGCCAGAGCTGGAAAGCTGTAGAGATGCAACGGGTGTGCATGACGGACCTGCATGGGCAGAGGAAAACGCTGAAGCTATTGAATCTTCTCGCCGAGGGGTGGACGAAGCATCTCTCTGTAGTGGCTGATCAAGTCGGGAAAACAAAGGGGCACCAACTGGGGTGCAAATTGGAGCAGCGACGTTGCGTAGCCACCTTTGATTAGTCTGCAGAGGAGAGATCGAGTGGAAGCTAGTAGATGCCCACGAGCGAGCAGAAGGTGTTTGCTCTGCCTCCATCGATGACGATGGAGCAGGCGCATGGAGAGAGGGATGCACCAAAAAAAGTGCTCTTGATACCATGTTGCAAGAAATGACAGATGGGGCACACCCCTCAAGAACAAGAAGACGCACAGAGAGTCATTATGAGAACTGTTGTTATCTGTTATATTATGATCGAACGAGTGATTACATTTATGGATATTAGGGGTTGTTACAATGACACGTGGTAGGTCCTAGGAAGTCATGCATGGATCGGTGAGGTGGATGATGATGTGGTTTATTATCCGCCAACACGCCTTTGTAAGACTCATCATCTTTACAACGGATATGAAGCATGTGAATGATGTGAGTGACTATGAGTAGAAGTGCTATGAGAGAAAAAAGCATTGGCGTGATACAAAAGCTTGTCATAATAATTTCTATATAGCTAAGGAGGTTTGAAGATGTCGTTGCTTAAAGATTTGCCATTGCTCCTTTGAATGGAGCATCGTCTGATTGTTGAAGTAGAGTTGTTGATTGTTGCGGCCTTGAGACTTGCTGGAGAGTTGCTTTGTGAAGCCTTGGAGTCTGCATCATTATTCCCCCCCTCCCCCAGGTGAGAAAAGCAGGAGGAAGTGTTCATGTGGCATCGCTAGTTGAGCCTTTCTTCCGTCACAACTGGCAAGATTTGAGAGTAGAGCAGTCGTGTGCGAGACACTGGCATGAACAGGGCCATGTGATGAAGTAGAAGGAGATGTCAGACATTTTTTCCACACTTGGGTCAACGGTCACTCAGGAAAAGCTACTCAACAATCTTTTTCCTTATGTAACACACTAGGGGACATGTACAAGGAAATGCTTTATTTTAGCTCTTTCATCAATTGTCAACGACAGCGAAATGGCGGATGTTCGAAATAATTGAACGAATAAACTTGAACTTTGACCGTCAGTGAGTGGGAAGCTCCAATATTTGACAACTTGAAAGGTGTAAGATATTTCAAACATTAATTTCAGAGGAATGATCGAGTTTAAGTGTGTTTGACAATGCAATCAAATTATAAATTGTTTGGATGTGTACGCTTGATCTTTCAGACATTCAAACTATAGATTTCCCTTCCGTGAACATAAGATCAAACTCCCCCCAATCCCCCTCCCCCCCCTTGGTCTCTGTTGGTGCGTAGCTATGGCGTGACCATCACATGCAGAGAAGATGAGAGAGAGAAGATGAGAGAGAGGAGAGAGAAAGAATTCTGAAAATTTGTGGATTCGCTGTGGAGGTGGAGGGTTCATTTAACTTTGTTTGAAAAGAATATGTGAAGCATGAGCATTTGGAAAACATCAACGTATGAAGTTTTTAAGAAGAGAAATGCATAGAGGGAGACCTCTAGAGCTAATCCATAGTGACATGGTTGGACCTCCTATAACAAAATTAGTTGATGGCGATATTCATTGACTGTTATAACCCAGATACATGGATTTATTTCCTGAAGCATAAGAGTGAAGTTTTTGAGTGCTTTATGAGATTCAAAAATATGGTTGAAAAGCAGTTGGGAATGTATATAAAATGCTTACGATGAGATTCAAGAGGAGAATATATCTCAAGAGAATTCGATCAATACCAAAGTGCGATTCAGAGGGAGCTATGGCATGACCATAATGCTCAGAGACGACACACTCATACAAAATAGAGAAAGATCAAATGACTTCGCGGCATGGCGCAATGGCGGTGGAGAGTTCATTTAACTTTGTTTTTTTTGTTTTTTACATAAATATCCAACTCATCATTATTCAAGGTGTGTTGCTTCTCCATGGTTAGGATCATATCCCTTTAGACGTTTTACCGATGAAACCAACATGTTTGTCTATAAAGAATTTGACTATATCTCTCGTTTTTGGAATTGCCTTGAAATCTTTTATGAGGCCTCATAATGAATTATGAGGCCTCATAATGAATGAAACATTTTAAAATTGCCTTCATCGCCACAATCTTCATGCAGTTAATTTCCGTGAGCTGACACAACCTGGAAGAAGAGTGCAAGAAAGATTTTCCTCTTCTGCTTCTTATCCAGACTATGCGGCATATAAAAAATACAAGATCTTTCTGTATTTTACCATAAAGTGTTCGTTTCTTTATCTCACCTGTTACAAGATTTATGAGTGTGGACTCATCCAATCTATGTCTTGATGCAACTAAACGTGTTCTCGAAAATCAAACTGGCGCTATGTTTAAGAGGGACAGAAGTTAAGCTTTGTGTTTCCGCGTATCTATTTCAAATGATTATAGAAATTTTAATCTATCATATGTAAGGCGGCGTTTTTGTTATACTTCTCTTTCCAAAGATGGACATAGTCTGATTATGATTTTTCTTGATTGAACCATGAGTTGGAGACCGAATTTCATGTATATTTCTATCTCCGTTTATTCTTGAAACTAATATTGGAATAAATTAACTACAAGTGTTGTCACTTATGGAGAAGGATTTTTTGTATAAAGGAATTTCGGCATAGTCTACTCTTGCAAACTTTAATTAAAAGAAATTACAGGTGTACAAGTGAACAAGCCTAGCACCCATGGGACCTCCCACTATCCTCAAAAGAGGGCTACTTACACATTACTAGAGAAGTTTACAAAGAAGGTTGATAACCCTCTCGTCCCCCTCATGTGGGGCCCACTTGGTTTTGATTTTGCTGCTCTCTAAGAAGAACACTATGATTTCTAAAGGGTAGGAGACCTCTTATAGTTGGAAATTCTTCTGCCTTAAAGGAAAAGAGATTTTTCAATCGACCATTCTTAAGGAGGGCTGCATACATCTCTTTCCAAAGTTGGTTGCACACTAGCTGACATGTACAAGGAAATGCTTTATATGCATACGAATTTTCATAATCATTGGATTCTTAAATTGGGAGTTAGATTCATTTTTCTGCTCGCTGGTCTCAAACTATAGCAGCCCGTGAAAATCGGGATGATGTCATCAGTTGCTAAACATCATTCTCAGTGTGTGGTTCATTATTTTTTATGCGATTACTCTTGAAACTTATCTCTTTAAGTTAACTAGACTTCCCCAAGAGGAATTAATCTAATTGGTGCTGTGCTCAGAGAAGTATGCAAAAAACTGGACAGGTGTATGAACCAAAAATAGCAAGTTCTTCACCTCTTAGCTAACTCCAACTTATCTGTTTTGATCTATCTTTCTGTGAGTGATCTTCCAAGGTACATAGGGTGTCTAATACATCCATTGGCAAGCTATAAGGGCCCAGCACATACTCCTGGAGTTAATTTGACTGGTGTAGATCAAGGATTTGACAACACCTCTTCATCTTCAAGCACATACCTATCCATCTCTTCACAGTGGTATCAGAGCAAGGTTGGACAACATGGCAGATGGATTTCCTTCATCAATTAACAAATTGGACAGAGGTAACTACTCAGCTTGGTCATTAAGAATGGAAGCTTATCTCCAAGGTAGAAGTTTATATGGTTATGTGGCTGGAGATGAAGTTATGCCAAGTTTCAAGAACAAAAGTCAACCAACACAAGAAGAGCAAGAAAGATTGAGCACATGATGCTCCAAGGATGCACTTGCAAGGTCTTATCTCCTCAACTCTATCTCAAATTTTTAGTTGCCTCACATCAGAAGCTATAAGACATCTCAGCAAGTGTTGGATGCACTTGAAGCTTTCTTTTCTTCAAGTACCAAAGCTAGGAAGCATCAACTATGGCTGGATTTCACAACTCTCAAGAAGGCTCCCAAACAAAATGTGACTGATTTTGTCACAAAGCTCAAGGACATAGTGGATCAGTGGGAAAGCATTGGAGAGGTAATAGACGAAGATCAAATTGTAAGGCAGGTCATCAATGGCTTGAAGGCAAATGAAAAGTGGGAAGCATTCACCACAGCTATGGATTTGTACATGGACATGCATGTACCTGATTTCAATAAACTCATTGGAGAACTACTTACTCAAGAGGCAAAGCTTATAAAAAATGGAGAAAGCTCTAAAGGTAATCAAACTTCAGCTTTATACACTGATAAAAGCAAGTCCAAAGATAACAAAGGAAAGGCAAAGAAAGTGGATGATGAAGGAGGTACATATCAAGCTAACTATGCAGGTAGAGGAAGACATGGTAGAGGTAGAGGAAGAGGAGGTATACAAGGCAGGGGGAGATCCCAAGACTCCAACTCATGTTCTATTTGTGGATTAACTAATCATACAACTGAAAATTGCTTTAGGAATTCCAGGAATCAAAGAGGAAGAGGATACAATAGAGGAAGTTATGGCTACTCAAGAGGAAGGTTCAACAATTATCATGGCAACTACAACAACTACAATCATTCAAACTATCAAGGAGGTTACAAAGGAAGGAGAGACTTCAATAACTACACAGAAGACTCAAACAAAGAGGATTCATTATTGATCATGAACATGGCTATGCCACAAGGTAAATCTGATGAGCACGTTTTCTACATAGATTTAGGTTGTTCAAATCATGTGGCAAGAAATGTGGCACTCCTATCAGATTTAGAAGATCCAAGGAATAAGCATGAGGTACAAACAGGAGATGATACAAGACATCTTGTGGAGAAAATAGACAATGTCAAAGCACCTGATGGAAACATCAACCTACTCAGTAAGGTACTCTATGTCTCTACCATTACAAAGAATTTGATAAGTGTTGGGCAGATAGTAGAGAAAGGGTTGCAAGTTAGGTTCACAAAAGCAGGAGCATTTGTTGAAGATCCAAATCAAGGATTCAGAAGAATTGCAAAAGGTGAAAAGGCAGGTAGATTGTTCACATTTGACTTACAAGACACTAGAAACATTGCTCTCTTTAATTATAGTAGTCAGACACTAATAGAATTGGAAGTATGGCACAAAAGGTTAGCACATATTGGTGAAAGGTCATTAAAGCAGATTTGCAGGGACCAAAGTGTACTTGGACTCCCTAATTTGTCAAAACAACATATGATTTATAAGTGTAGTGCATGTCAATTTGGAAATTCTCATAGGTTATCATTCATGAAGAAAGGTTATATGCATGGAGATCTCTTGGAGTTGGTTCATATAGATGTATGGGGACCTAGCAAGGAAGCTTCAATATCCGGATCAAGGTATTATGTCTCCTTTACTGATGATTGCAGCAGATGGACTATCCTATTCTTTATGAAACACAAAGATGAAGTTTTTTCATGTTTCAAAAGATATTTGGCTCTTGTGGAGAATCAAACAGGTAAATCACTTAAAAAGTTAAGGTCAGATGGAGGGGGAGAATACTTCTCCCATGAGTTTGATTCTTTTCTTCAAGAAAGAGGAATCAAAAGAGAGGTAACTACAAGGTACACTCCTGAGCAAAATGGAGTGGCAAAAAGGAGGAATAGGACAATTGTTGAAGCTGCACGGTCCATGTTAAATGAAAAGCATTTACCTAATTATCTATGGGCTGAGGCTGTATCTACAGCCACTTACTTGATTAATAGGTTGCCTTCAAAATCCCTTGATGGGATGACTCCATATGAGGCTTGGAATGGAAGAAGACCAAGCTTAGATCATTGTAAAATTTTTGGATGTATTGCTTTTGCTCATGTTCCTTCACAGGTTAGAGGCAAGATGGATCCAAAGGCAGAAAGGTGTGTATTTATTGGATATGACAAGAATCAAAAGGGCTACAGGTTATACAACCCTACCAACAAAGGATTCTTGGTAAGCAGAGATGTAGTTTTGATGAGAACAATTCATGGTATGAAGATTCATGCAGGAAGGTCAATTTACCATATGATCTTGAAGAAGATTTTCCAAAGCTTGGTAGAGAACAACGAAAGATTGAAGAACAACACACCTCGGATGATGATAAAGAATCTCAGATGGAAAAGATCAAAGCATGGAAGTCTAAAGGTAAAGCAAAATTGCAGGAACTTGGACATGAGGCAGAATCATCACATCATGGCCTAAGAAGATCTACGAGGGAAAAGAAAAAACCAGAAAGGTATCGGTTTGACACCTCATTAGTAACTAAACATTCTATCTACATAGCAGAGGACTTAAACCAAGAGGAGCCATCATCATTTGACGAGGCCAAAGCAAAAACAGAATGGAACCATGCAATGAAGGAAGAGATTGAAGCAGTTGAGGAAACCAACACTTGGGATTTGGTGCCCAAGACTTCATCTATGAAGGTAATAGGCTCAAGATGGGTCTATAAACTCAAGAAGAATTCTGATGGTTCCATTAACAGGTATAAGGCAAGGCTTGTAGCAAAAGGCTTTGCACAAACTCAAGGAATTGATTATGAGGAGACCTTCTCTCCTGTGGCAAAGATGCCTACTATTAGGGCTTTGCTTAGTATTGCCTCTTCCAAGAATTGGAAGATACTTCAACTAGATGTAAAGAATGCATTCTTGAATGGTTGGATAACAGAAGAGGTATATATGGCACAACCACCTGGTTTTGAGAATCAAGTTTATCCTGATTATGTGTGTAAACTTAACAAAGCATTGTATGGTCTCAAGCAAGCTCCAAGAGCTTGGAATTTCAGACTTGTTTCATTCTTGCAGGACAAAGGCTTTCAACCAAGCAAGGCAGATCCTTCACTCTTTATCAAAAAGAGTAACTCTGAGGTCATCTACTTATGTGTATATGTAGATGATATTATATTGACAGGAAATGATGCAGATGGTATGAAGAAGATCAAAGATCAGATGAGAGAAGAGTTCAAGATAAGTGATTTGGGTTCACTTACCTACTTCCTAGGTTTGGAAGTTGTCTACAAAGATCATGGTTTGTTTCTCACTCAAAGAAAGTACATTAAGGACATGTTGGCAAAATTCAAGATGCAAGATTGTAAGATTGTAGGTACTCCAATGGAGGTCAATCACAAATTGAGCTCACATGAAGGTGAACTCATAGAGGAAATCACATCATATCAAAGTCTAGTGGGTAGTCTCAACTATGCCACATTGACAAGAGTAGATATATGTTACAGTGTGAGTGTGCTAAGTCAATTTATGCACACACCAAGGAAACCACACATAGATGCTGCCAAAAGGATTCTCAAGTATCTCAAAGGAACCATAAATGAAGGACTTTATTATCCTTATGTATTTGATTTAGGTATGAAGCTATTTTTTGATGCAGATTGGGCTGGGTCCAAAGAAGATAGAAGGAGCACTTCAGGTTATCTTACCTTTGCAGGTTCAAAGCTTATTTCATGGTCATCCAAGAAGCAACCCATAGTTGCTCTCTCTTCTACTGAAGCTGAATACAGAGGTCTTGCCATAGCTACACAAGAAGCTATGTGGATGAAGACATTATTCAATGATCTTGGATTGGAGTTTGGAACTCGAACTATTTATGGTGACAATATGAGTTCTATTCATTTGGCTGCTAATCCTATTTTTCATGCAAGGACTAAACATATTGAAGTTCATTATCACTATGTACAAGAGAAGGTTCTTAGCAAAGAGATTCAAATATCATATGTGTCCACTCATCAACAATGTGCAGATATTCTAACGAAAGCATTGGATGGTACAAAGCTTTGCAAATTCAAGGCTATGATTGCTTTAGAGGTAATCTTGGAAGATTGAAGACCTCAAGCATACTTGGCTTGAGAGGGAGCTGTTGGAGCAAGTCTATGACAAGCCTAAGTATTGGCTTGAGTCCCACAAAGTCATAGAGGAAGCCTTACAATGAAGACTATGTAAAGTTCACTTGTGAACTACCTCTTGTAACTTTTGAAGAGTTTACTTAATGTAAAAGTGAAAGAATCTTAAGTGGTTGAGTCCATTTGATCAAAAAGGGAAAGAGGAGCCAGGAATTCGTGATTTGTGGTAGGTAGAGAATCAAATCAATCATTGATTGATTGGAGAGTGATTGAGGGAAGTTAGCCTCCCAAACTCAACTATAAGTAGATGGCAGCTTTAGTCGTGGTTAGAGAGACCTATGTGAAGACCTCCAAGAGCTGAGCTTTATGCCATATCAAGGTGTGATTCAAAGGCACACATATGTATCAGTAAGTCCATTGTATTTTAAAAGCAATACAATTTCATTTTCATGATCATTTGAGTTCATATTTCCATGTTCTTAGGAAGTGTACTACTCACTGCCATTACTCTCAAGTTTCTCAGTCAGATTGCAGAGATGGTTTCTCTGAGCTTGGTGCATCATTTTCAGTGATTGAACTTGGTAAAGTTAGCTCTATAAGTCTAATATATGCTCATCAAATTTCATTTCATTTGGGTATTGCAATCTTCAGGTATTTTCAGTTGAAGTCAACCCTATCTGCCATTTTCACTTCTCTGTCAGGTACCCGATGTTTTTACTCATCTTGTCAGAGTTGTTTCTCCATGTGTACTTATTTAAATTCACGGATTTAAAACTTTTTGGATTCAAAGTACTGTCTAGTATAAGCATACAAATTTTCATAATCATTGGATTCTTAAATCAGGAGTTAGATTCATTTGCCTGCTCACTGGTCTCAAACTGTAGCAGCCCGTGAAAATCGAGATGATGTGATTAGTTGCTAAACATCATTCTCAGTGTGTGGTTAATTATTTTTTATGAGATTACTCTTGAAAGTTAGATCTTTAAGTTAACTAGACTTCCCCAAGAGGAAATAATCCAATTGCTGTTGTGCTCAGAGAATTATGCAAAACACTGGACAGGTGTATGAACCAAAAATAGCAAGTTCTTCACCTCTAAGCTGACTCCAACTTGTCTGTTTTGATCTATCCTTTTGTGAGTGATCTTCCAAGGTACATAGGGTGTCTAATACATCCATTGGCAAGCTAAAAGGGCCCAACACATACTCCTGGAGTTCATTTGGCTGGTGTAGATCAAGGATTTTGCAACACCTCTTCATCTTCAAGCACATACCTATCCATCTCTTCACAAAGGAAAGAAAAAAACGAAAAGAAAAAAGCAAGAAATTAAGTTTTCTTAAATGTTTTATGGTATTAGAAGTACAGTATTCTATCGAAATGTGTTAGAGAATGCAAATGAGTGCCATTCGGTGTCCCATTTTCCTTGTATTTCTCGCCATTTATCAAGTCCTCATAGGTTGCAGAGCAGGACGCAACTTCTGTACACATGATAACGCTTTTGAATATTGCTTCTCAACTGCTATATAACATCTTCATTAAAATATGCCAATCGTGACTCAGAGAGAGAGAGAGAGTTCTTAGAATTATTGACTCTTCTGCCTAAAATGTTAAGAGTCTTATTGATTGACTACTGTTTTGGAGTATTTCTAAGGTAAGAATCACATGTTTCTTTCCAATTTCTCCAAAGAACTTCTCCCCTAATGGCATTCCATAACGTTGTAGAGAAACTGCGTGCTTCTCCAAGTAAGGCTTGTTTGTATTTCATTTAGGTCTGTAAAACTCCTAAAACACAAGAAGAAGACATATCCCCAGTTTTCCTATTAGTGAGATAATGCTTACACCATGGAGATGCCCCATAAATTTTTTTAACTTTAACATAAGTCGAAATTCACTCATAAAGAATTCTCCACATTACTATAAATTTCTTATTCTCAATGAGGAGATTCCATCTGAAGCTATTTCCATTGTGCAATTTTATACCTTGTATCAAAGGGGGACCATTGCAAATGGTTGATCAAGAATTGAAGGCCATCCATGGTAATAGCAGATAACAAAGCAGCCAAGGTGAAACCTTGTTTCATCAAATGTTTTAATCTTTTTTCTTTGAAGATTTGGCCTTTAGTTATAATGCAACCCTCAAGACTACCGATTAGTTTTGAGATCATCTTGATAAACTTGTAGGTGCAACCAAGTTCTTTCTAGGATTTCCAAATTATGTCCCACTCAAATCTACTATATGCTTTGTGAAGGTCGATTTTGAGAAAGAGTACATCCTGTTGGTATTCCTTCACATATCCAAGGCCTTCCCAAGCATTGATGATAGCCTCTAGGATGGACCTCCCTTTATAAGCCCTTTTTGGTGCACATTGATCCAAGAGTAAAGGTGGAAAGCAATGTAATTCATGCTAACCTTTGCAAAAATCTTGTATCCCATTTGTAGCATTGTCATAGGCTTTCCATTTTAAATCTTGTGTTTGCTCCATCGTATTGTTAATTAATTTGATTACGTCTTCCTCGCAACAATCAAACAATGCATCAAAGCGCATGTATTTCTCTTTGATGAGATTCTTTCTAAAGACATCTACTCGTCGTCAAGTCGAATTTGATGAAATATACGTAGATATATCTTGGGATAACTTTCTCAATAACGTCCATTAAAAACCCTCACGTATTTTGGTCTCGAATGGTACATTAGATATTCAATTAGCATGATGGTACTAAATCTGCTAAACTATATTGTCACTTTCTAATAATGTAAAATCCCATATGTGCACATATGTGATTTAAGCTTCTTCAAATATTTTTGTGATACCTCTTTCTTCTCTTGATTTTCAGAGTAATTTCAAACTTTTTCTTTTTGCATGGCTTCTCGAATAAACATGTAACTCTTGCGTTAACATGAAAACAAGTTAGAAATTGAGAATGACATGTGTGGGACTCACATCGAATCCTTTTTATACCTGTTAGCAGTAGTCAAGGAATTGAAGGACTAACAAGACAAGGAAGCTTACGAAGGGAGTGAGAGCGAAGAGAAGGTACAAGCAGACAGAGTAGTCAAAGAAGATCGGGCAAGTAGGCCATTATTTTTTCAAGAAGCTAAAGCATATCAAAGAGGTGGACACATAAGGAGAAGGAGCAAGTAGGGAGCTCAAAGATGTGTATGTCAAATCGTTAGAGGAAATCCCTACAAAAATAGTGATTTTCATCACTAAAAGCCATTATAAATACCATTTCATATTTTTGTAGCTCCATTTTGTGCAAGCCAAGGAGTCGTTGAGCTTGAGGAGCATTAGAAGTAGCTACCTACCAGTTTTCATAATTTTTAGACTCCATTTGAGCCTTCAAATGGGACATAGAACCTAATTTTTAACTAGGCCAGACACTAGGTCTGGACACGGCCAAAACCTAGTCAAAAACTATAAATAGAGCTAGAGAGCTCATTTTTGGGTTAGCTTGTAATTGATTTGAACTTGTATGAGCTTTTCGAAAGTAATCAAAAGAACTCCATTGCTTCTCACTCTTTCTCTTGCCTTGTGTGCACGTGTGTGTATGTGTGTGCATGTTAGTGTGCTTCGCACTCACGCACTTGTGCCTTCACTTGCTCGAGGTCATCATACCATCCTCACGTCTTCCCAGATTGACATTAAAGGAGGTGCTACTCATCACTGAGCTACACCAAATTTTGGCACCGTTGCCGGGGATCGAGCTTTGAGCACGAGCATGTGATGGTAAGACGTAGAATTGAGATGTTGGTGTTGTAGGTAATTTCTTTACTTCTCTTATTTTTCTCTTTCTTATCTCACCATCATCATCACCATCATCATCCTCACCATATCCGATCTCCATCTTCATCATCGCGAAAAATTTCAGTTTTTTGATCATATCACCTTCTCCCTTCCACTTCCTTCATTCCACTTGTGAGAGAGAGCGAGAGAGCGAATTGTGTGCATTGTTTTTCTGTCTGTTTTGTGAGTGATCTTGCAGGTACAACTGTATCATCCCCTCCAGCACGTTGCGCAGGTACGGACGAACTCGGAACTGTCTCTGTGTCGCAGACCTCTATCGATCGCGATCGACAGAAAATTTTGCCTTTTGGTAAAACAAAGTGCACCACCATGACATGCACAAGGAGCACATTCCAAATCACTAGAAAAAACTAAAAAATTCCACGTTTTTCTGTCAATCGCGATTGACACCATCGATCGCGATCGACAACCACGATCGATAGATTCTGTCGATCGCGACCGATAGAGACGACCGACTGACCCTGTCAGTCGTGATTGACACTGTCGATCGTGACCGATAGCCACGACCGACACCTCTGTCGATTGCGATTGACACCGTCGATCGCGACCGACTGAATTTTGACGATTGACTGAATTTCTCGCGTTGCCACGTGTCCATCACGACGGACACATCCCCGATCGATTGAAATTATGGCGAAAATCCCGGAAAACATGTGGATCGTGATTGACACCATCGATCGCGATTGATAGGACCCGCGACCGACAGGCCCGACAGACACCTCTGTCAATCGTGATTGACAGACCTGTCGATCGTGATTGACAGGCTTTTTCGGCCAAATTTCTAAGGTTTTTAATACCAAGTTTTGGGGTAATTTTTGGCATACTTATCAACCAATTAGTGATTTGTGAGGTCCTACAAGTGTCTTTCGAGAAAACTCCTGTATTTGTCAGCGTGTTTGAGCCCTGTTTTAACCCCAAAACCCTGAACTGTCATAACTTCCTCATACGAAATCTGTTTGTTGTGATTCTTGTCTTGTTGGAAAGCTCGTGGGGAGTACAACCAAAACTTCCACTGGTTACGGTAAAATTAATATCAGGATTATTAGGTAGGGTATTTTGAATTTGACCATACCCCGGGGTAGGAAAACTGAAGGATCTTTGGGATTGTTTTCCATAAAGGCAAAGGGAAATTTGGTCTGTGAATTACATGCATGAAAGTGACCTGTCTTTCATTTGAATTGAAGTCTTGAACTAACTTTGGGACTTTTACAGGTCCACTGAGAGCACTTGAGGGCATCCAAAGCAAGGGTGATTTGCAAGCTTGAGAACCGGGTTCTTGAGCACCAAAGGGCAAGGGATCAGCAAGCGAGGTTGGAATACTCTCAACTCCCTCTGTCAATTCCTAGCTTAGGCTAAGTACGAATAGTGCTAGAAGTAAGTCAGGGCGACGATAGGCATTTATCAAGTCGAAGACTACCTAAATACTCAAGTTCAAGCTAACAACATAATCTTTGTACGGTCGATAACTTTAAAGGAAAAGACTTAACGTGGAACGATCAACTTCAAGTGCGAAAATTAACTCAAGTATTCCTGACGACGTGGTATCACACAAGATCCTAAACATGATAATCAACTAAAAAGAACCAAGTGACTGATACAAATTGATCGGCAGTGAGGTTGTACTTTGGGTAAACATTGGGGCTACTTACATAGGCATATGAACCTTAGATCAGGACGACATCTAGGGAGAGATAGACTATTCTTAGGTCTTTAGAGGCTAGTGTCAATTACACTGCTAGGTCTTGGGCCCAGTAGTTGAGCCATTTTTCTCATTACCCTAGCTCTGAGACTAGTGAATCAGAGATGTCTCAAGGTATGGAGAGACCTACAGGAAGTTCAGGAGTGCCATACTTACATAGGGTAGAAGGCCCCTACAAGACGTAACTGGAATACCTTAGGACCAACCAACTAGGTGCTAGCATCTATGAGGACGGCCTAGGAAGATCAGTGGTCTAAATTAAAAACCCTGACCAATCCATTGGACTAGAACACCCAGTTGTCAAGTTTGAAAATGGAGCATACTTGGACAAAGAAGGAACCATATATGTGGTCACCAGTCATCCAGATAGGACAGACGAATTTGGAAATGTGATCCCGGAAAGAGATTTAGGTGACCCGGAGCAAGGAAACATGGGTGTAGAACCTAGAACCCCCCGAGACAAATCTGTTCTCATGAGGATTATCACACTAGAGTGGATTTCCCAAGACAATAAGAGCATAGATCTACTCCTGAACTGAGAGACTGATGAATCCTTTTGGAGGTATAGATTTGGTCAGCCGAATGAGGTAGGAACAATCATGATATATGTGTTCAAAGATCCTGATAGCCCAGGTAGAGTGACCTACTTAGATCACGCTTCAGAGAGGATCTTTGTGGTTACACAAAATGACAGGCATGCTTACACCTGGAAAGGTGAATTTATTTTCCCCCAACCAAGATCTAATGTGTCCTTTGCTCACCCAGGAGTTGGAACATCCCAAGCTCGTGGAGCTCAAAGAGACAAACATAGAGATAGACCTGAGGTAAGCTTTGCCAACCTAGTGGGAAGAGAAAGAACGAGAACGAAAACGAATAGAGCGGAACCTAAGGGACTTAGAGCCCCAAGGAACCAAAGGAATGCTGATGATTTCCCTCTGCCAAGGCCTAGGGAACACACCAGAACCTTGAGACCTACACAGCTGGTTAAGTCCATGAAGAACTATTTTGATGGCACAGGAGACCCATATGATCATGTGGCTGAGTTTAGGCAAGTTTTGAGAGCTGAAGAATTTCAACGTAGACTATCAACCGTAGGGCCGCCATCAAAGAAAATGAGAGGTGTAGTTCAGATGCCCTGTGCACAAGCCCGCGGTGCGACACTGACACCTGAGACAACTCCACGACTTCCGAGGCGTGTACAACCCTTCACTATCAGATTACCAAGACACAGCACTGATGGACCGAATCTGGTGTTTCCACCTGTACCAACCGACCTAGATTTTCCTCACGGATTCACATTAGAAGACCTAACTGATGAGGAGGTAGCTAGGATAATCAAGGCTGTTAACGCGGAAGTCGAGGCAGAACAGGCAAGCGGCCAGCAGACAGTCACAGACCAACCCCATCCGGTCCAACCAAGAGTAGTTGAAGTGGAGGTTGAAGAAGAAGAAGAGCAGGAGGAGGAATGAGGAGGACAAACAGAAGAAGAAGAGCAGGAATATGAACAAGAAGTTCTACAGGAACTTGAGGGTGCCCTAGCTTATGCGAAGGAATTGAAAAAGCTGTATGATACCATCAACAGAGTTCAAGAACAACACAAACTATCCCTGGCAGCAGGAAAAGCTCTCATGAACCAAACCCTTGAAGAGGAGGGTGTGGACAAGCAATGCCGAGCGACCCTGGATATGATTTCTGATGCGTTGGGGGTACCAGAGACGGTGCATACAGCTCTTGCACACTCGAGAAGATCGGAGCGACCGATATGGCAGATGCCCCCCTCGATCAGGAAAACAAATGAATATCTTAGTATCAGAACCACAGGGCACCACATCCACAACCACGGGCACAGCTCATATCATTCAGGAAATTGAGGAAGCCCATACATCCAGTGCACCCCCATCACCCCCTTTACCACCCCTACCCCCAACTCCACCAACTTCACCTCCCACTACCAGTGTAACCACTACTATCACCGCCTCAAAGTCCACTGCCCATACCGAAGCACAGACTGTCAGTCAACCCTCACAGCCCACACACCCTATCACCACCTCACTTGTATACACTACCACTGACACTGTAATTCTAACTGCAGCCACGGAAAACCCCTTCCCCCGATCACACTTCCTGGCGGTTCATATTCACAACTACACACACCACTTTACACTTTCACCACCATCACCGCACCCACAGTTCCCATGTTCACAATCACCCCCACGACTGCATCCACTTTTGACCTCATGGACATATCACCCACCTCCGCACCTCTCCCTCCCCCCATACGTCCACAATCTCCCATTCCCCCACCACCAACTTCACCCTTTTCGAGCACAGCATACACGCTCCCATTCCCCTTTCCCTTCCCTTCTGCATTCAACACCTTTCCCGCATCCACTCCCATTAATAATGTATTTAATAACATGTACCAATGTATATCTCAGCTACAACAGCATTATCAGCACCTAGATGCTCAGCATACAAGTCTGTTCAGAAGCCATGAAACATTACAAGGACGATTCATTGACTTAGAGAAGGAAAAGCAGCTACTACAACAACAGTATGTCACTTTACAGGAACAACATGAGCAGTTAGTGGCCAATCCACCCCAGTCAGATGCAAAAGAAAAACAACAACTTGATGATTTGCTACACTCCGAGATAACAGAGAACCTCAAGCTTCGACGCAACCTGGCCCTATTACGGAAACACATGTCTACAGCACTCGAGGAAAATAAGCGACTACAGAAACAAAACGAAGGAAACTTGGAAGGATCAATGGAGGGTTCACCATAGGAAATCGACTCAGAGAAATTCAAGGCTATCCCATCTGGAAATATGCAAATCGTCTTGGAAACCCATGCTGACCTCTTGGAAGCCCACGCAGCCTTAGAAAGAGAAAGAGATGATCTACTCAAGCAACTGGCAGCTGAGCAGGAGTCTCCAAGCAAAGTCACAACTGAAGCCGACACATCTGAAGAAGTCACAAAACTTAGAGCAGAATTAGAAGAACTACGAAGTAAAGTTCTTCAATACGAACGTCAACCCTCCCCCCTGGCGGAACCGGAACCTGAAGATTTAGTGCCAATTCAAGTGGAGGAGATCTTGGAAGACCCATACGTTCCCATGCCAACACCCGGAGGTAAGCAAACAGAAGAAGGAATGGACACAATTGAGGTAGAAGCGCCTGAATGGATGCAAAGGTTGGAGAAGGTTGCTACAACCCATGATGAGAGAGTTGTAGTTCAGATAGCGTCAATGTCACGATTGGAAGAAGTCATCATAAAATCGGATTACTTCAGAA
The DNA here is from genome assembly GCA_020310875.1 of Ceratopteris richardii. Lineage (NCBI taxonomy): Eukaryota > Viridiplantae > Streptophyta > Polypodiopsida > Polypodiales > Pteridaceae > Ceratopteris > Ceratopteris richardii. The sequence continues at coordinate 70,577,568 of CM035428.1, read as the reverse complement.
ACCTCTCCCATCATAGGTGGATTGGCATGTTCGATGATCTGTATATTCCATTCTGCGTATTAATGGCAGATTACAATGCTGAAATCAAGCAACGCACATCAAAAGAACCAACCTCGGCGACACAGTTTGCACCGGATGATATCCCTGCAAGTGCCAAGCAAGGGAATATACATCAACCTACTTGGAGGATCCGCCTGCTTGAAACCTACCCTGAGAAGAATCGCACGTGGAATAACATGCCTCTGTATATCAAGTATAATCCCTGCTACTGCCTTGTCTTTCGAAGAAGGTCTTGGCCGGAGTACACAAAAATAGTTTTGATGGTTAAAGGATGTGAAAAGTGGTTAAATTATGTGCACCTAGCACCTCCTAATGGCCAACCCACAGTCAACTACGTGATTTCAACCATCCGACACTAGGCAGTCTGGTTCAAGAATGTCCCAGATGTCATGGCACAGATGTGCCTAAAAATTTTTGAGCTCATGCTGATTACATTCAGGACATTTAAGAACATCAAAGAACCTCATCTTTCGGCTATTGGATTTAATGAAGGGAATCAGGACCTTGTCTATGACATGAGCACCACGCCCTCCATTAACGTCGTCTATGCCTGGCATGCCTGTATAAAATATCTACCTGCTTGCTTCAAACAAACGTTTGAAGAAATGTTTATCACGGGGTTCTGGGAAAATCATCCAGAGATATTCATTCCCAGACCATCTCATCTATTACAATTATTTGCCGTGGAACAAGCTCTCCATTCAGAAAAGCTACGTATACCACATCCAGAGGTTCTCGGGCCTGTAGATTGGGATGCCCTACTCACTGACTTGGCCAAAGGATTGAGAATTGCGGAACATCATTTAGCCACAGACATTGTGGAGTACTACATCCAACGACCCACTCAACAAGGGTCTCTCAGAGACGACAGACGCGAGAGAGGGGGGGGGTGTTAGCAATAGTCAAGGAACTGAAGGACTAACAAGACAAGGAAGCTTACGAAGGGAGTCAGAGCGAAGAGAAGGTACAAGCAGACAGAGTATTCAAAGAAGATCGGGCAAGTAGGCCATTATTTTTTCAAGAAGCTAAAGCATATCAAAGAGGTGGACATATAAGGAGAAGGAGCAAGTAGGGAGCTCGAAGATGTGTATGTCAAATCGTTAGAGGAAATCCCTACAAAAATAGTGATTTTCATCACTAAAAGCCATTGTAAATACCATTTCATATTTTTGTAGCTCTATTTTGTGCAAGCCAAGGATTCCTTGAGATTGAGGAGCATTAGAAGTAGCTACCTACGAGTTTTCATAATTTTTAGACTCCATTTGAGCCTTCAAATGGGACCTAGAACCTAATTTTTAACTAGGCCGGACACTAGGTCTGGACACGGCCAAAACCTAGTCAAAAACTATAAATAGAGCTAGAGAGCTCATTTTTGGGTTAGCTTGTAATTGATTTGAACTTGTATGAGCTTTTCGAAAGTAATCAAAAGAACTCCATTGCTTCTCACTCTTTATCTTGCCTTGTGTGCGCATGTGTGTGTATGTGTGTGCATGTTAGTGTGCTTCGCACTCAAGCACTTGTGCCTTCACTTGCTCGAGGTCATCATACCATCCTCACGTCTTCCCAGATTGACATTAAAGGAGGTGCTACTCATCACTGAGCTACAATACCCCTCACCTAGTCACCATCTAGAGTTCTCTCTAACATTTCTCCACTTGTATGAACATTAGCAATAGGTGTTGGGAAAGATGGATGGACACTTCAAGTGATGAGTAGGTACTGCCAAATCTTGCTTAGTACTAGCGCTTTGTGACTTCAGAGTTGCTATGTGGGCCCTCTTAGCTTTCCAATTATGCCATAAAAGTGCCTATGTACTTTGGAAATGATGTACGAAAAGATTGAATCAAAACAGACTACTCCCAAAATAGAAGACTCAATGAAAACCTTGTATCTTTTATTATACACCTACTACTTGTAATGCTCAGTGCGACCATTAGAGTAGGAATTTGAAACCTTACTTTTAGAGATATCTATTTAGCTTAGTAATCCAATGATTCCAAGTGGAATCACTTAAAATCATGCACTATACCTAGAGCAATCAATTTAGCAAATAAATCATTACCCCCGATTTTTTAGGACCTCTGCAGAGTTTGACCAGTGAGTTCTTTGATGTGTTTTTCTCCACATTGGCTGAATGGATTTGATTCACACTTTGTCAGAATGTAGACAACGTTGAGCGGATTCCAAGAAGCTATAGAGCATTGAAATGGGTTGAGAAATGACTGAGATATGAGCAGCACAAGTTGACAGTTAAGAATGACTATAACAGAGAGATCATAGATGAACAATGTAGATGTAGTGTATTAATGAAAATTGTTGTAGAAGATCATAGGCTTGATAATAATAGCCATATGATGGAGATTAGTGTAGGCTACAATTTAGTCACTACACACATACAAAATGGCAATGGAGAGCTCGGATAATGAAGCTACGACACACGACTTTTTTAAGTGACTTTATATAAGTGTTGTATTCAAATTTGAATTTGAATTCAACTTTTGGCTCTCTCTAAAAGTGTTCCTTCATTCTAGGAGATATTCTATCAATGAAGTACTTACTTTTCTAACTAACAAGTCCACGAATTTTTGGTAGGTGATTACAAATATTCTCAAGTCAAAAGGAAATGACTTTTACAAATGTAAAAGATAAATTTCCACTAGCAATGGTTTCCATGGGACTTCATATCTTTATGAACCTCAAGCCAAATGTGTGGGCTTGGACTTTCCCTCAAGCCAAACATTTTGGTTTGGTCTTCATCTTCCATCTTCATGAATGTCTTGCAATCCAATCATTGACTTAAACCTGCAAAGTTTTGTACGATCTAATGCTTTAGGCAACATGTCTACACATTGCATATTAGTTGATACATATGCCAGCTAAATATCCTTGATCAATAGCTTCTCTCTCACATAATGATAGTGGAACTCTATATGCTTGGTCCTAGCATAATAAATAGGATTAGCTGCAAGGTGTAGTGAACTTTTATTATCTCCAAAGATCATTGGAGATGTAATGTGCAAACCTAAATCTGTATACAATAATTTGATCCATATAGCTTCTTGAGTAGCATTGGCCTACAATACCCTGATGGTTGGCATTTTGGCCACAGGTGAGAAGGTTTCTTCATAATCAATTCCTTGGGTTTGTGCAAAACCATTAGCCACAAGTCTAGCTTTGTACCTGCTTACTCACCCATCAGAATTCCTTTTGATGTTATAGATCCACCTAGAACCAATTACCTTCATAGACTCCTGCTTTGGTACTAGTTCCTAAGTATCACTCTCCTTGAGTGGTTCAAACTTCTTATCCATAGCTTCTTTCCATTCTGTCTTGGTCTTTGCCTTCTTATATGACGCTGATTCTTCAATTGATAAATCCTTTGCAAGATAAATAGAGTGCTTAGTAACAAGGGAAGTGTCATACCCATATCTAAGGCTTCTTGCTCTCCCTTTGTGATCTTTTGATTACTTGGTTGGATGATTCAGGTATATCCTCCAATTTTGTCATCTTGAGTTTGCTTTTGGACTTCCATGCCTTGAGCTCTTCAAGGTTGATGATGTCTTCATCATCTGAATTGATGTCTCCATTCTGAGTAGGCTCCTCCTTAGTGATGCTTGGAAACTCCTCTTCCAAGTCATAAGGTAGTTTTACTTTCCTGCATTCATTATCAAACCAAGAATCATTCTCATCAAAGAAAACATCTCTACTGACCATGAATCCCTTGTTTGAAGGATTGTAGAACATGTATCCTTTTTTATTTAGATCATACCCTATGAAGATGCACTTCTCTGCCTTGGGGTCTAGTTTACCGCTTATCTAAGAAGGGATATGCACATATGCTACACATCCAAATATCCTGCAATGATCAAGTGAAGGTCTTCTACCATGCCATGCTTCATATGGGGTCATCCCATCAAGAGATTTGGAAGGCAACCTATTCACAAGATAAGCGGCACTGGGTACACTCTCTGCCCATAAGTAGTTAGGTAAATTTTTTCATTTAACGTTGACGTAGTTGTTTCAACAATTGATCTATTTCTTCTTTCTGCGACCCCATTTTCCTCAGAGGTATACCTTGTGGTAATTTCTATCTTGATTCCTCTATCTTGCAAGAACATATCAAACTCATTTGAGAAGTACTCACCTCCTCCATCTAACCTTAGCCTTTTTAGATTTCTCCCTGTTTGATTCTCAACAAGTGAAAGATACTTTTTAAAGCAACAGAATACATCATCTTTGTGTGGCATAAAGTACAATACAATCCACCTATTGTAATCATCAATGAAAGATACATAATACCTTGATCCAGAGATTGAGGGATCCTTGCTTGGTCCCCATACATTTGTATGAACAAGTTCTAGATAATCCTCATGCATGTAGCCTTTCCTTGAGAAAGGTAACCTGTGAGACTTTCTAAACTGACAAGCACCACATTTATAAATCATGTGTTTCTTGGATACATTAGGTATCCCAAGCACACATTGATCTTTGCATATTTGTTTCAAGGTTGTTTCACCTACGCCCTAATCTTTTATGCCAAATTTCAAGCTCTGATACTGTTTGATCTTTATAACTATAAAGTGCAATGTTCCTTGTTTAGTTTCATATTATGATAAGATCTATAAACTATAATACATACATACATACATACATACATACATACATACATACATACATACATACATACATACATGCATGCATGCATAGATACATACATACATACGTACATACATACATACATACATACATACATACATACAAACATACACACTTGGAAACAAACAAACAAATATACATACATACATAAATCATATGTGTTTACATATATACATACATACACATGGAGATAGAAATGTACATACACACATACATTTATACATAAGGGGAAAAAGTGAACCCTCGCTTAGCCCTAGAAGGATCCCTAATTTTCTAGGATAAGAATTAAAATTTTTAGGGATAAAGGGCATATTCAATATCATTGGTCGTTTTTTGCATTAAAAAAATAGAATAAAGATATGAAGTTGTGGTCAAGTTGATTCTAAGCTATTAGATCTTGTATCCATTTGAATGGTTTCTAAAAGACATGACTCAACCAGAATCAAGAGGAAAATTGAAATGAGGAAGATTATGACACAATAATTATATAAGGATGAACACATGTATGAACACATACATAAGCACATATTTATACATATATATATGTAAGCTCGTATTTGTACATATGAACATGTTCTTGGATGTGTATGCAAACATTCTGGTATGTACGTATATATGTTACAATATATCATGTAGTTCTATATGGATTGATGTTTCTAACTATGTATGAATGATTTTATGTATGTAAGGATGTTTGTTTGTATGTATGTAGGTATGTAGGGATCTATTTTGGCATGTAATTATGTATGTGTCTTTGTTTTTTGTAGTGTATGTATCCATGTCTTGTATGTACCCACACAAAACTACGAACGCACATATGTTTGATATGTATGTAAGTATATATGCATCTTTGGTTTTCATTGTAATATGCATGTGTTGTATTTACCCTATCGAAAGGAGCAACACCCACATGTTTGAGAAAATTCTAGTTATAAAATAAAATACCCACTCTTCTATTGGGACTCATATAGTTATTATTGAAGTTGTGTCCACCTCTACCTCTAATGTTTCCAAATCCACCTCTATTGACTCCTTTCTGAGTCCTTGCATTGAACCAAACATTTAGAGTGGTTTGCTTGGTCTTGTTACACATGGCACAAGGTTGAACATCCTGTCCTATTCATTTGTCATACTTTGATCCTTTCTTCTTTCCTTTACACTTTCTCTTGCATGCATAGTTTGCTTGGGAAATCTCCTCATCATCAGCTTCCTTCTTCTTTACTTTGTGCTTCTTAACATTCTTATTTGCATAAGGAGCATTTGTTGAGTTTCCTTGAAAAGATTTACCTTCCTTCATATTTTTGTTAGCCTTTTGATTGACAACTTGTCCAAGGAATATGATGAGATCAGAAGTTGGCACATCCATGATGACGACTAGCATCTTCTTCAATCAGCTCTGCAATTGAGGCTAATTGATTTCCAACCTCCATGAATGTTTATTGTTCTTTGGAGTTAGCCTCTCCAATCATCATAGCATAAAAGATTAACGACTTAAACAACTCTAATTTGTTAATCCGACAAGTATACTAAGGACACAACCTCTCCATCAATGGAATCCAAGATTTGTCAACAAAATCAACTTCATTAGAGGTTTCATTAAATGTTGCAGAAAATACTAGGGTTTCTTGTAGTTTGAGCTAGGAAGAAGATTTTGCAATGAGTAGTTTGCCTAAATCATGACATTTTTCATGTAGAATATAAATATAATGTCAAAGCCTAATTCTAATACATGTGTCACCAAGATGCGACAATCATGATTTTGATGGATTGCACACATCCAATTTACAGAGCATTTCACAAGATGATGGAGACTCATTATGGTATAGGGAACTCCTAATAGCATCAAATACCCAAAGGATAGCTGATCAACAAAACAAATCCATGATAAACACTCAAATTCATCGACAAATCACCATGAAAGCTAATTCATGAGCTTTAGAGAAGATAAGAGCTCTCAAATTCTCATTAAGAAGTCAAGTAAAAATGATCCAACCCTAAAAATAAGTCATAAATTGACTTATATACTTTTCCAAGTGTCCTACTTCATACTTGAAAATTAGATCCTCTAAATTTCTATACTAATTTTCTATGTATTCAACAGCTCTAAAAATCATCAAAAATTTACATAAATTAATTCTTCTCATGAGGAAGACTCTTCCTCATTTTTACATACATCAAATGCTTCTATAATACAAAAACCTAATTTTAAAATTTATTTCCTTGTCCAAAAAGTATCTTCTAACAATGACATTGATGATAAACTTAGTGATAGTTTGCTTTGGTTTCTTCTTCATTTTTTTGAACTCATTTAGTAGATGGTTCTTCCTAGCATGATGCTAGCAGAGAAGAAGGTCTCAAGTGCACCCCAAGTCCCTTGAGATGTTTTGCATCCTCTAATATGTGTTAACAATAAATCAAAGAAAGAGTTTCATATATATGACCTTGCTTCAGCATTTCTTTCACACCAAAGTGTGAGCTTCTCAGTCTCCTCTTTTGTAGGTCCTTCTTTGGATTTTGGAGTATGCATAACTTCATCACCTCCTATAATTCAATAGGGATTTCTACCTTGCAAGTAAGCTTGCATTTTGTTTTGCCAAGAAACATAGTTATTCCCATTAGGATTCTCAAACATTGTGGGAAAACCATCACCAATATTGATGTAGCTTTGATACCACTATGAAGACTTCGAGTAGCTTGATGTAGTAGAAACATGTAGTGTGAGTGTTGAGCTAGGTCTAGCTAACCAACACAAGAACAACTCTTGTGCTCTTGGAGAGTTACAACTTATTGGCTTCCAATTTTTTCCGTAAAATAAACTATGTGCTTTGGATCATGAATAATAAATGTTTGATACCAAACACATGAGTTTGTACATAGACTAGATCAACTACCTTGATATTTTGAGCTGATTCAAAGAACTTCTAATGTTTGGTATAGCTAGCTTGATTGCAATTGACTGAAACCCTTTTAGAGGAAGGTCAATTATAGGATTTAGTGGCTAATATGTAGAAGAGAAAAATTTATAATCAAGCTATGCATTAGTTATACTCTTAACATTGAAAGATAGTGATCGTGATGTTTAAGGGATGAGCAGAGATAGACCTCCATACCATACAATAGCCATACTAAACAAAATACTATAAATAGAAAAACATGTGTAAGCTTAAAATAGAAACTTTTAACTTTCCTATTCAAAATATTGGATCATTGTGGATAGAGGATCAACCAGTACAAGTTGATAGATAGTAGGGATGATGATGCAAAAAATGGATGGAGAGCAAAGTGTAGCTGAAGCTGATTTGTATATTGCTTTGACATGAAATTACAAGTGATTATGAGTTTTTATGTAGACTCTTTGAGGCATTCACAAATCATAAAAAAATGATTTGAATTTGATTATCATGCACAACTTGGTTCTTGTGTTGAAGATTTTTTTCCCTATATACTAGGATAGATGAGAATCAAGTTTAAGGATTAATTGAGATGCCTCATTTATTACCAAGAACTAGAAACCTCCAATCTCATGGTTTTTCGGCTTCTTATGTTTATACTTTTGAGAAGAAAATGTTGGAGGAGATGGTGGACACCTTTGAGAGATGAGATCGTGCTGCAAATTCTTGCTTCACACCAGCCAAAACTGAGTTGAGGAGTGCAAAGAAGACCTCTTCAGCTTTTGAGGAAGCACAAATAATCTTCCAAGTACTTTGGAAGATGATCCTCAAATTATTGGATCAAGATAGATAACTTGGAGTTTCATTGTGAGGTAAAACTTGCTATTTTTTTCACTACACCTACTTAGGGAAACCAACAGTACTCCTTTCCTAGTAAAAATTTGGCAAAATCTTTTTATAATTTTCTAATGAATAAGATACATGACTTTCACAAGTTATTTCACTTGAATTGATCAACTTTGCTAAGAGAATGATGCTTAGAAAATTAGATCACTATCCTCACATTTTAGGGAATTAAATAGTATACAAACAAAAGAGCACTATTTTTCATATTACTCAATAATGAATGAATCAATTTAGCTAAAAATTTGTAGCATGAAAATAGACGCTGTAATAAATCTATAGCAAGTTAAATCACTGAAAATGATCAAGTATCCACTGAGAAATGGATTAGAGAAGCGCATTGTTCTGAGTGATACATGACAAAGAACAGAAAACGGAACATAATCAAAATGTATGTATTGATGCACATAAATTACAATGATATTGGCAATGAATGATTGCACAATATGAGGGCAATAGCTTTAGAGTGAGCTCAATATACACTTGAAATTTCTCTAAATGTTTCTCCAAATCGGGCTCTCATTACGGGACTTTTAAAGTCTACTTTTATAGCTAAAATTGGAGCCAGTTTGAAATTCAAACTCCTACCAAAACGTATCCCTAGAGTTTAGGATTTCAATCTTCATCTAGCTCACCAACCAAATCCTAAAGAGATATCCTAAGAACTGATTATTGCAAGTGATCTTTTTACATATGCACTTTTACAAAGATAAAAGTGGTGGTTTTACAAGTGGGTAGTCATATGTGACTTCATGTGAGTACATAGAAGTGAATAACCAAATGTCCAAGTATGTAGGCTTGTATCCATTTGCACCAAAAGCTTTCCCTCAATCCTAACATGCATGGGCTTCAACTCTCTTTGATCTTCTACAATCCAATCATCATCGTGAACCTATTCAATTTAGTTCCAACCAAAGATCTAGTTAATAGATCTGCACATTGCACGTTTGTAGATACATAGGATAATTGTATGTCCTTGCTAAGTATCTTCTCTCTCACAAATGGTCATGGACTTCAATATGCTTATTCCTTGCCTGATACACACCATTAGCAGCCAAATGTAATAATCTAGTATTATCTCCAAGAATCATTGGAGTGTATGTTTGCAGTGCTAGGTCTGAGTATAGTAGCTTTAACCACATTGCCCCTTGCATTGCATTTGCTAGACTCCTATATTCAGCTTTAGTTGAGGACAATGCCGTAGTTGGTTGTTTCTTTGATGACCATGAAATTAACTTAGACCCCACAAAAGATAAGTATCCAAAGATGCTCCTCCTATCATCTTTTGATCGAGCACAAACTGCATCAGAGTATAGCTTGAAATCCAAGTGAGATGTAAATGGATAAATCGTCTTTCGTTTATGGTACCCTTCAAGTACTTTGAGATCCTTTTGGCGGCTTCCATCACTACAACAAATCGGCCGTATACCGAGGTTTTTACCGAGGGAAATGAACACGCATTTTTTTGGCCCGACATTGGTGTAGATATCGGTATGCATGTTGGTAGTAAAGCATCGGTATGGGCATCAGTATGGGCATCGGTATGAGCATTGGTATATGCATCAGTATATGCATCGGTATTTTCGACGGCCATACCGATGCTCATACTGGCGCCTCTGCTGGGTGCACCATTGCGTATATCAGTGCTCGTTGGGTGTATCGATGCTTATTCTGATGACATTACTAGGTACACTGATGCTTATACCGATGACCATATCTGCAAAAAATATTTTGGTTAGAGTGTGTTGTCTTTTGCTACAACAACATTACCATGATGTTGCTTAGCAAAATACAATACACTCTGCCAAAAAAAAACCGAGTACATGTGATGTGTACTCTAATGTCAACGAAAATATGATTTCATAAAACATAATATTATTGGACACAAAAGAGATAATCAGAATGAATCATGAACCATGTACAAAAAGAGTTCTATATTTCATAAATGAAGCATGTACAAGAGTGTGGCAAACCACTGTCATATATGATGCTTTTACAAAATGTGCCAAAGCATTGCATTCCCATATAAAAATCAAATACAAAATTTGGGTGTGCCACTGCCATACACATGCAAAGAGCATTCCATATCAATAGTCCTGCAACAAAGAACATTAATGAAATTAGATAAATTCACATGAAATTTACAAACAACAAGTAAAAACCAAGTTTATAAATTAATGACCTCATCGCAAACGCTCCCATGAAACGACCACACTCCATCCATCCAAGTCCTCCAATAGAGCAATCAATCCAAGATGATATCCATAAGCCTCCTCCGTTCGTGTAGGAGGACGACCCATTTCCAGCTCTTGCAACAAATATACAAAACATTAGAGGAACATACATGAGAAACTGAACACAAAAAAATTCAATAAATCAAATGGTACTTACAAACTCATGATGCATCGTGTCATATCCGTCCCTGCCCAAATGTGACAGTCCAACTGTATCTAAACGTGTGGCTCTGACATCTCGCTGCTGAGGATATCGATCAGGAGTCTGCTGCTGCTCGTCGTGAATCATATCCCACTCCTCAACATCTAAGCATAAAGGCTTTGGTAAGCCTGCTCTGAAAGCATCACGAGCCTCGGATCATCGATGGGACATAACTTCACGTGCGGTGTGAAGAATCCACTCTGAACTGACAAGAGGCTGTCCATCGGCTGGTTGGAACTCCTGATAAATTTTCTGTGTGATATAATTCTTCTGATCTTTATCTTGTTCACTCCATTTCAACGTGATAGAGTATCCAAAGTGTATGGAGCAAGGTTGTCGTATACGTGCATGCATTGCTTTGCCAGCCGCATCCATCACCGAAGCTCCATCTCTGATACTATACACCTTGGAGTCATCATGGTCATGAGCACCCCAAGGTGTACATGGTGTTCCACGTGGTGTACCGGGTGGCATATCTAGAGGAACTCGTCCTAGGAGTAAAAGCGGGCGACACAACGTTCGTCGCACTGCCTCCACAACAACCGCCTCCTCCACACCTACCTATAGATCCACTCCTATAACCTCCGGCTCCAGAGCGTGACCTCGACCTACGAGACGAGCCAAAACCTGTATCGTGCTGAGGTGTCAAACGCACATGTCTACTACTAGAGCGAGTAGGGGATGGCCGAAAAGATGGTCGTGGTGGAGTCATAAAGCTAGGAGACATACCTCCTGTGGGAGTAGCACCACCCATAGGAGTGACACCGCCAAGAGTGACACGGACCGGAGTGAGGCCGACAGGAGTGAGGCCGGAAAGACTGAGGCCAGGAGGAGTGCTACCATGAGCGATCCAATACTGTGATGCAACAGCCATATACGCAGAAGGTACTTGAGAGATGAACTCTAAAAACTGCTCCTCTATCATGGAATGTGAAGTGACTGGAGGAATGTCTCCCATCGTGCTCTGTAACAAAAGAACTCAAATAATTAGCATGTGATAATTAAGGTAATATAGAGAAATGATAGTGTATAAAAAAACCTAGCAAAAAAAATAAACAAAAATTAGTACGTACAAGTGTTTCATTCAAAAATCCTCTAGTCTAGCATCCTCTTGGAGATACGATGCACCGAGAATATCTATCTCTATATTGATGACATCTAAATCGCTTGCTATGCTAGTTTCTTCTTGATCATTGTACATTACTTTGTCTTCTCGAACAATAACCTCTTCTTCTCAAACAATGATCTCTTCCTCTTCAACGATCGAATGAATCTCTGAGTCCACTACAGATGGACTTTCTTATACATCTATGTTCTCACATATTTGTCTACTACGTGGAGCGACTTGTAAAACAAACAGCCACTTTGGTTCTTTTGCATCTGGTATAAAAACAACTTGCTCACAGTGTTCGGGAAGTACAAATTTATCCCTTTCATCCGTCCATAATTTTTTGGAGTCGACTTGAAGTAAACCGCTTTTATTCTGCCTCCTTGTTGCCTTTCTTCCAAAGGTGACTACTTTGAACCATTTCACATCAAAAACAAAGTAATCAAACTTCCTAAAAGATAGTTTCAAGATATCTTGAATCACACCACAATAATCTAGTTGGCCTTCTTAAGCATTATCATCTCTTGCACTCGCTCTACTTTTTTGCAAAAAGTTCACCATCACCCCACTATCATAACTAGACCTATTTTTATCGATTCGTGCGATCCGAAAGTGTCATCCATGAGACCATAGTGCACCGTATTTAGTATACTCCCAATCACATCCCTTTGCGATTTCCTCTTCTTCTTTAGAGATATCTTCATCCGATGCCCTTCCTTGTGAAACCGCTGTATCTAGCCATCTACTCATTGGAAAAGGTGGAAGAGGTCGAAGAATTTTCTAGAAGAGGCAAAAAACGAGTGGAACGATTCCTTCGAAATTGAGCTCTTTCCTTTGCATTGGTTTCCTTGGCAAGATCATACTTTTCTAACCACTTCTGCATAGGCTCAGAGTTGACTATGAAAAACTTCATTGCCTTCTCTCTGAAAGATGCATCCATTTTTCTTTGCAATCCTTTACCTTAAGGTTCATCACCTACGAGACGAACATCTTCATCATTGCTCCATAAGAGAGGCATTTTGGGATCCGACATACGTAGAAACTCAGTTATGAATATAAGAGACGCTTGTACAAGCCATCCCTCTACCATGCTACCCTCCGGACGTGCTCTCTGTCAAACAAACCCTTTTAATGTCTTCATAAAGCGCTCTAAGAAGAACATCCATCGACTATGGACACTTCCTGCTATTGCAACTTCATCTACCACATGAACCAGTAAATGAAGTTGAATAGTGAGAATACTTGTGGGAAAGTACTTCTCTACCATACAAACAACCTCGATAGCATTGAGTTTCGCAACTCTCTATGCTATCTTTATAGATCTCTTTAGAAGAGATCCACCGTGCTAAAGAACTAATTTTATAAATGGTTCTTCGTACATCCTCGGAAAGACAATCTTTCAGGGCTATAGGGAGCACAAACTGTAAATACTTGTGCCAATCATGAGACTTGAGCCCTCCAAGATCGTCGTTTCGTGTGAAAGCAGTTTTTAGACACGTCATGCATCTAGTAGGTATCCGAAACTCTGAAATTGTTTTCTTCACTTGTTGCTCTTCCATCCTGTGAAGCACCCAAGGATCGTGTATGTGTATGTATGTATATATGTTATGTAGGTGTTAAAACCCTAAAACTCTAATTAGAAAGAGTTAAACCTAAAATACTAAAACCTAAAGACTTAAACCTGAAATACTAAAATCTAAATACTTAAGCACCTAAAAAAACCTAAACCCCTAATCCTAAAACCCTTATCCTATTTTATATATATGTTTATTTATATATTCAGATTTTTTTCTTATTTTTCCTATATTTTTTCTTAATATAAATGTAATTGAATTACATGTATGCCTAAACCCTAAAACCCTAATCTTAAATATCTAAACCTAAAATATGTATATTTATGTATGCATGTGTATATGTATGTGTATATGTGTGCATGTGTGTATGTATGTGTGTATGTATGTGTGTGTGTGAATGTATACATGTGTGTATATGTGTATGTGTGTCTATGTATGCATGTGTGAGTATATGTGTATGTGTGTGTATGTATGCATGTGTGTGTATGCATTCATGTCTTTGTGTGCATGTATGTGTGTATGTATGTGTGTGTGTGTGCATGTGAGGTATGCATGCATGTTTGTATATGTGTGTGTATGTATGCATGCATGTGTGTATATGTGTGTATGTATGCATGTGTGTACATGTGTGTGTATGTATGCATGTGTGTACATATGTGTGTGTATGTATGCATGTGTGTACATGTGTGTGTGTGTGTGTATGTATGCATGTGTGTACATGTGCGTGTGTATGTATGCATGTGTGTATATGTGTATGTGTGTGTATGTATGCATGTGTGTATATGTGTGTATGTATGCATGCATGTGTGTATATTTGTATGTGTGTGTATGTATGCATGCATGTGTGTATATTTGTATGTGTGCATATGTATGCATGTGTGTACATATGTGTGTGTATGTATGCATGTGTGTACATGTGTGTGTGTATGTATGCATGTGTGTATATGTGTATGTGTGTGTATGTATGCATGCATGTGTGTATATTTGTATGTGTGTGTTTGTATGCATGCATGTGTATATGTGTGTACGTATGTGTGTATGTATCTGTGTATATGTGTGTGTGTGTATATGTATGTGTGTATGCATGTGTGTGTATGTATGCATGTGTGTATATGTGTATATGTGTGTATGCATGCATGTGTGTATATGTGTGTGTATGTATGCATGCATGTGTGTATATGTGTGTATGTATGTGTGTGTATGTATGTGTGTATATGTGTGTATGTATGTGTGTATGCATGTGTGTGTGTATGTGTATGTATGTATATGTGTATATATGTGTGTGTATGTATGTGTGTATGCATGTGTGTGTGTATGTATGCATGTGTGTATATTTGTATGTGTGTGTATGCATCCATGTGTGTATATGTAAGCATGCATGTGTGTACATGTATGTGTATATGTATGCATGTGTAGATATGTGTGTGTGTATGTGTGTGTATGTATGCTCTGTCTTCCTATCTCTATCTTCCACTCTTTCATCTCTCTTTATCTTTGACTCTCTCTCTCTTTATCTCTCTATATCTCTATCTCTCTCTCTCTCTTTTCTCTCTCTCTTTCTCTCTCTATCTCTCTCATCTCTCTCTATCTCTCTCATCTCTCTCTCTTTCTCTCTCTATCAATAGAGAATAAAACAGTTACTTACAAGTATGTTCCTCTTTTGGATCGTTGTCGTCAAAGCGTAATGTATGTCGTCTATCGTCGAATTCCAAAGAATCGACATCAAAGAGCTTCTGCAAAATAAAAAAGAAGAGAAATTATAATACCTAAAGCATAGACAAAGACAAGGGCTAAGAGTACGCGCACCACTTACTAAGATGTGAGATCTAAACAGAGAGAGAGTGTGTGTGTGGAGAGAGAAAGATCTCTGTGTGTGTGTGCACAAGACAATGCAGGTCGCAATTGGGTTCATGCGGGCAAGTTCGACAGTGCTCAAATACGCACAAAAATGTTGAGTTTTGCTCTCAGGTTCCCGGTATGTTTAAAACGCGGCCTCGGTATGGGCGTCAATATGGCCATCGGTATGGGCGTCGGTAACTTCCAGTAATTTACCGATGCTTATACCGACGCTCATACCGATGCCCATACCGACGCCCATACTGACACCTATACCGGCGATCGTGACACACACCAATGATCTGTTTTAAACCGTCATACCGACGGTCACTTGACCGTCGGTATCTTTAAGTGGAGTTTTTCAACGTTTATACCAACGTGGAGAGTGACCATCAGTATAGTCAGCATCGGTATGGCCCTCATATGTTGTAGTGCATGTGAGGTTTTCTTGGTGTATGCATGAATTGACTCAATGTACTTACTCCATAGCATATATCCACTCTAGTTAGGGTTGCATAATTGAGAATCCCAACAATACTTTGGCACCCTGTAATATTTTCAAGCAGCTCTCCTTCCTTAGCACTAAATTTGTGATTCAATTTCATAGGTGTACTTGCAATTTCCATAGGTGTACCTGCAATTCTCTAAGTAAGGAAGACACCTGAATCTATATGAAAAATTTCTAAGCCAAGAAAATATGTAAGCAATCCACGATTATTGATCTTGAACTCCTCCTTCATTTGGCTTTGATCTTCTTGATGCCATTAGCATCATTTCCTATAATGATAGTGTCATCCACATAAACACATAGATAAATAACTTCTAAATTAGTCTTCTTAAGGAACAATTAAGAATATACCTTGCTTACAATAAAACCTTGGTCCTGCAAGTATATGATGGGCCTATGGCTCCAAGCTCTAGAAGCTTTCTTTAAACCATACAGTGCCTTTCTTAATTTACATACATAATTAGGTTTGTCTTTGTCTTCATATCCTGGTGGTTGAGCCATGTAGACCTCTTCAGAGATCCACCCATTAAGGAATGCATTTTTAACATCTAATTGGTACACGTTCCAATTCTTTGAAGCAGCAATACTCACTAAAACTCTGATAGTTGGCATCTTGGGCACAGGTGAGAAGGTCTCCTCATAATCCACTCCATGGGTCTCAGCAAACCCCTTTGCTACTAGCCTTGGTTTATACCTTTTGATTCTGCCATCTGAATTCTTTTTCTCTTTGTGAATCCACCTAGATCCTATCACCTTCATGAATGATTTCTTGGGAACCAAATCCCAAGTGTTATTCTCTTGAAGTGCCTTCAATCTCTACTGCGTAGCTTCTGTCCATTCTTCCCTTTTGTTAGCTTCTTCAAATGTGGATGGTTCCTCTGAGATAGACTCCTTACTCATATATATAGAATGCTTGGTGATTGATGTGTCATAGCCATACCTTATAGGTTTTTTGCTTTCCCTTTTGAGATCTTCTAACTGCTTAATTGGATGACTTTGGAATGTCTTCCAATTTTTTTATCTTTACTTTTCCCTTGGATTTCCAAGCTTTGAATTCTTAAAGATTGATTTGTTCTTCATCTTTTGAATTGATATCTTCAAAAGTATATGGTTCTTCCTTGGTCAGATTTGGAAAATCATTCTCTGAATCATAGGATAGCTTTATTTTCATGCAATTGTCCTCGAACCGAGAGTTATTTTCATTAAAGACCACATCCCTACTAACTATAAACCCTTTGTTTGTGGGATTATATAACCTATATCCTTTCTAATTGTGATCATAGGCAATAAATATGCATCTTTCATCTTTTGGATCAAGTTGTCCCCTAATCTGTGAGGGTATGTATGCATAAGCAATGCACCCAAAGATCTTACAATGATCTAAAGAATTTCTCTTGCCAATCTATGCCTCATATGGTGTCATCCCATCTAGAGACGTGGATGGAAGCCTATTGATTATGTAAGTAGCTATGGAAATAGCCTCTACCCATAGATAATTAGGGAGTTTTCTCTCATTCAACATTGATCTTTCAGCTTCCATTATTAATTTATTTCTTCTCTCTACCACTCCATTCTGTTCACAAGTGTCCTCCATTATTGAACCTACCTCTTGATTTTTCATAGCTCCTCTATGGAAGCCTCTTCCTCTCTTATTCTTTGTATTTCCAAAGCATTCATCCATGGTATGATTGGTCAAGACACAAATGTTGGAAGGTGAAGAAATGTATGGTCTCCCCCTGCCTTGCTTTCCTCCTCTACCCCTTCCTGTAGTACTTCTTCCTATACTTGTGAAATTCACTTGAGAGGTAGATGCATCTTCTTCATTCATCTTACCTTTGCCTTTATCTTTACTCTTATTTTTATTTGTGTAAAGGGTAGAAGATTGATTACCTATATAAATATCTCCATTCTTGTTGAGCTTTGTCAGCTATCTACATGTCCATATATAGGTCCATTGCTATGGTAAAAGACTCCCATTTGGCATCAGACTTGATGCCATTTATGATCAGCCTTACTATCTCCTCCTCTTCTATTTCTGCTCCGATACTCCAAAGTTGGTCAGCTACATCCTTCATCTTGGCCACATAGCTACACTTTGCTTTGGTTGCTTCTTCAAGGTTGTGAACTCCATCAAAAGTTGGTTCTTTCTTGCTCTTGTATTTCATGAGAAGTATGAAGATATTACTTCCTAAGTTTCTTGGAAAGTCTTACAATTCCTAATATGAGGTAACAAAATATCATAGATTGATTTTCATATGTATGAACTGGCTAGAGCATCCTTTGCACACCATGCAGCTAGTCTCTCTTGCTCCTCTCTTGAAGGTCCGTTTTTGCTTCTAAAGGTTGGCATTTCTTCATTTCCATATATGTATCTATACAACCTTCTTCCTTGAAGGTAAACTTTCATATTTAGGGACCATGGTGGATTATTGTCCCTGTCCAATTTCTCAATGAATGATGGAAATCCATCTCCCATTTTACCTTGATGTTACTCGGATACCAATGTTGGAGGAGATGGTGGACACATTCGAGAGATGATATGGTGCTGCAAATTGTTGAATCATAAGAGCAAAAGCAGAGTCAAGGAGTCCAAAGTAGACCTCGTGGGCTTTCCAAAAAGCACAAATAATTACCCAAGTACTTTGTAGGTGATCCTCAAATTATGGGGTCAAAATACATAACTTAGAGTGTCATTGTGAGCCAAAGACTTGCTATTGTTTTCACTACACTTGTTCAGAGAAATGAACAATACTCCTTTCTTGGTAACAATTGGACAAAACCATCTTGGAAATATCTAATAACCAAGATAGATAAAGGTGTTTCACTTGAATTGAAAAACTTTGCTCAGAGAATGATGCTTAGCAAGTCAAATGACTATCCTGACATTTTAGGGAGTTAATAAGTTTGCATACCAAAGAGCACTATGTTCCATATTACTCAATATGACTGAAGCAATTGAGCTCAGAAATTGTAGCACACAACTAGACGGTCTAGTAAGTCTATAGCAAGCTAAATCATTGAAAATTATCAAGTATCCATTGAGAAATGGATCAAAGAAACTCACTCTTCTGAGTGATACATGACAAAGAAGAGAAGATGAAACATAATCCAAATGTATGCATTAATGCACATAAGGTACAATGATATTAGCAATGAATGATTGCACAATATGAGGGAAATGGTAGATCTATAGTGTGAGATCAATATTCACTTGAAATCCCTCTAAATGTCTCTCCAAATTGGGCTCTCATTATGTGACTTTTGAAGTCTACTTTTATAGCTAAAATTGGAGCCATTTTGAAATTCAAACTCCTACCAAGAAGTACCCCTATATTTTAGGATTTTGATCTTCATCTAACTCACTAAACAACTCGTAAGGAGATGTCCTAAGAACTCATGATTGCAAGTGCTCTTTTTACATATGCACGTTTACAAAGATAAAAGTCATGCTTTTACAAGTGTGTAGTCATATGTGACTTCATGTGAGTACATAGAATTAAATATCTCAATGTTGAAGTATGTAGGCTTGTATCCATTTGCACCAATAGAAGAAAATATAATATCAATTCAAAATTATGGATAGAGAATTCTCATGAGGTGCCATAAGTGATCACGCCCTTTTACAAGAATAAATATCCTCAAGGAACTCCATATCTCTAAAGCTCATTTCAATTAAATATTTAGATCTTGAGAAGAACTTTACACACAGATTGTAAGCTAGATGTCCCAACAAAAAAGTCATAATGGCTATTTTTTGTCCTAAAAGTGGTCTTCTAAATATCATTATGCACCATACATATCCAAAGATGGTCAAAAGGCATACCACATATTACATCATAAGACCCCAAACCACGAATTAAAAACTTTCATGCATTCACTTATGAACCAATGCAGATTTTAACATCATGGACTTTAGTTTTCACATTCTATTGACTTCCTTAAAATGTAGCCTTATCTTTATATATGGAATGAAAAGAATTTAATTTTTCTTGTACTAAATTATGCAAGATAAAATCATGAAGACTACCATCATCATGTAAGATATTAAGAATCCTATCATTAATAGTACTCTACATGGAAAGTAAAGAATGAATAGAAATTTTTAAACCCAATCCACTTAGATTCTTTTCCAATGCTCCTTCTCCAAAGAAGATAATCTTCTCCATGAAGTGCAACCACATTGTGCATTTGGGTTGTAATATGTTTCGTATTGCGACGCCACAATTTGCACTTTGCTCGACCATTTCTCGGTTTTCTCACAATTCGAACATGTGATACATGATATTGAAGATTAGGAGGTTGGGAAGTTAGTTGGAATCAGGTTATGGATGTTGTTAAAAAGTTGGAATAAGGAGCTTTTCAAAACCTAGGAGTAGTAAAAATGTGTGTCAAAGGAAAATTGGGTTTGACTAGTGATTGTCATTGACACTATTATTGCAACTGGATTGACTTGATAATAGATTGAAACTCCTTCTCTACATCATAATTGAAGGAAATAGGTTCACAAAGAGTTGTAGGTTGTAGTGTATGTGCTTGGCTCGGATCCCCATCTCCAAACCATCTTCATACTTTATCTTCAAAGTATACTCGAGAACTATCTTGAGCATGTGAACAAGTAATAGGTGTTGCCAAAATCACTTAGTACAAGTAAAAATGGTATCACACTCCTTCCATATGAAAGTGGTCCACAAATGATGAACATGTAGATGAACTTGAGAAGGAAGCATTCACAGACTAGCATGTTCAGGCATAGGAACTAGAACTAAAACAAAAACCAAAACAAAAGCACAAATAAAAAACAAAACTTTAAGATGAACAAGGATAATAATAGGGCTAGAAATAGGAGCAAAAATAAGAGAAAGAGAAGAAATAGGGACATTGACAAAAATTAGAATCAAAAGTAGGAATTAAATCAGACTTAGGAACAAACATTGAAATTGAAAGCACCAGAATGGGTCTACAGACATGCACATAGGCTTTGATGCCACTATTGCAAACTTTTGTAGACATAAGTACATAGATACAATATGAAATCTAAAAGTCAAAGAAATTGAGATGCTTTAAGAATAAAACAATACGTAATATTGGGTTCCATCTCTCCACACTCACTGTGTTGGATGAGTCTTTATAGTGCATGTATTTATAAATTTTTCATTACCTCAAAAAATGGAACTTGATGCTTTGAAAATTGGCAGTGTGAGTAAAATGTTGTTCACTCTTACCATGAGACTTATATTTTCTTTACAAAAGTATGTTCGCTAGCAATTCTTATCTCAACCATTATTTTTAGAACTTGCTGGAAACAAACCTTTGTGTGGGTAATTTGTTTATAGAATATATGGAGAATATAATTTCTCTATTTATGTCTGGATGCATTCAACTTAGTCCATGTCCATCGACACCCTCACCAACCTTTGTGAAGAACATTAAAATCTCAATAAAATAATCTCCAATAATTCAAAATTTCATAAGTGATAACAACGATCTTTTTGCATATAATCTCACTAAATTAAGAGAAGATGAGAAGCAAAAAGCATTTAATTTTCCATGTATAAATGATATCCTAGTCAGTTTTTAGGATCTTATGGAGCTAGTTAGTGAAAATGTGAACTATGTAGGCTCTAGGCAGACAAAGACATCAAACGGCCTTAATGTAGATAAAAGTCGCAAGTTACAACACTTAGAGAGGTCTCAAGGTCATGCAAGGTTTGGCAAGGTAGTCCTAAGCTGGTGGAAAAGTCAGTAGAGGCATCAAAAATTTATATAAGAAGGTGAATAATCATCAAATCTATGGTAGTCGTGTAGGTCATTGAAGACCAAGAGACATATACTCAAGGAGGCTGAAGGAGAGAGTCATCCAAGGCTCAAGGAGTTGAAATGTAGGACTCCAAGCTAAGAAAAATGTAGAGGAGGACATAACATGCAGAAAGGAGGAGCAAGGAGGAGCTATCAAGCCCAGACCCCCTCTAGTCTCTTGTATGTATAGACATAATCTGCTCATAATAGTTGTAATGCCTTGTGTACATATCAAAATCAAGAGATTTAAATTTCATCTTGTAGCTTATATATTTATCTTACTTTTTGTAAGAGGGCCTATTGAAATCATTTTTATGTGCAAAGAAATGTGTGTATCTCTGTAACCCTAATTTCCATATCCTATATCTCTGCATAGTCTATTTTGTACAAAGTTTTTGATTGACATAAGAACTCCTTTTGAGGTGTTCTATAGCATGTTGGAATTTTAAGAATGATGCTATGTGTGGTTAAAAGCATAGATGATCTGGATCACTGTAAGGCAAGTGAATCAGAGTTTTGCTCCATGGTAGTAGAAAAGGTGTATGAAGGGACCTAGGCATTGAGTTCATTTAACTTCTAGTGTGCAAATCTAAGGGATTAAATTCCTTCAGTTGATATCACAGCACGAAACATCCTTTGAAGACTCTAGGAGAAGGGCACAAATTTGTTGACATCAAGACTAAGAGGTACATTTCAGTCTAGCCCTAATTTTTCATTCATTATGGGAGATCTAGGTCAACAATTCGAGTTTCTTGACAAAGACAACTATCAACCATGGAGGTTAAGAGTCATGAACTACCTCATGAGGAAAGGTTTATGGCCTATTGTGTGTGGAGATGAAGATAAGTCTAATGGGAATCAAATCCAAAGGTCACAAATCAAGAATTGAAGATGTTGAAAGATAGGGAGGAAAGGAATACGAGAGCTATCTTCTACATACCATAGGTAATCTCTAACACTATGATTGGTCATATATCATAGTTTTATCATCATATAGATGTTTTGGAGGCCTTAGAGAAGATATGTTCCACTTCCACAAGAAGTAGAAAGATGCAGCTTAAGAATGAACTCCATTCTTTGAAGAAGGGTAGTGGTCAATCTATTGTTGACAACACCTTGAGGGTGGAGGAGTTGAGGGAGCAATTAGCATCCATTGGATACAAAGTACATGAGGAAGATCTTGTGCAGATTACTCTCAATGGTTTGAGAGGGGAAGACAAGTGGAAAACCCTCATTGTTACCATCTTGTATAGAGATCCTCTACCAACTCTTGAGGATTTGATGCCACACCTAGTGGGAACAGAGGTTGACATAGGAGAGACACATCCAACAAGGATGGTCACTCATAGGTCCTATATGCTAGAAAAGGAAAAGGAAAGAATGGCATGAAGTGGAAAGGAGGAAAAAGTAAGTGGAAGATGTCCAAGGAAGAAAATTCAGATTGGGAAGGAGATAGCAAGGCATCATCTTCAAGGAAGGGCAAGAATGGCATAGGGACGAACAACCCTCATGAAGGTAAAACGTGTTTTATATATGGCATGCATAATCATATTTCTTCAAATTGCTAGCGCAAGGAGGAAAAAGGCAAGAAGAAGAAGGTGCAAGGGATCTATGCTAACAACTCCAAGAATGATGATGAGAAGGAGACCCTCCTAGCCATAAGACATGGCCACACTAGTGATTCCAAATACACAAAGTGGTACATAGACTCTTGGTGCTCTGATGAAATGTCATGTATGGAGGAATCTTTTGTTCATATGTAGGTCCCAAGCTCAAAAGGTTGTGTGGAGACAAGAGATAACATTGAGCATCCCATTACACATGTGGGAGATGTGAAGCTAGGTGAAGATAAATCTATCAAGTCTCTTAAAGATGTGCTCCATGTTCCATCTGTTTCCAAGAACCTTATCTCTGTAAGATAGATGCTAGAGAGAGGTATTCAAGTTATATTTGATGCAAAAGGTTGCATGGTGAAGCAAGGTGGCAAGGTCATTGCCAAGGGAAGGAAAGAAGGCAAATGTTTCACACTAGATGTAATTGCTCGTACACACAACAAGGTATATTATGTGATGATTGGTAACAGAAAGATTGCAAATATTTATCTTTGGCACAAGAGATAAGAAATATCAATATTCCCAAGTTAGAAAGCATGTGCAAAGCAGGTTGAGTGCAGGGACTACCAAATCTTCAAGGGCAAGGTCTAGATGACCTTTGTGATGCTTGTCAGCTATGTTAGCAAGCAAGGAAGCCATTTCCAAAGAGTGAGTAAGAGTACTCTAAGCTCTTGGAAATTATACACTTGGATGTATGGGGCCCGAGCAGATAGATTTCATTGGGAAGAGCTAGGAACTTTGTCACGTTCATTGATGACCACTCAGAAAAGGTATGGCTATATGATATCAAGGGAAAATTAGAATTGTCTTCATGATTTCAAAAGTTAAGGTTCCTAGTTGAGAAAGAATGTGATGCACACATCAAGACACTAAGGTTAGATGGAGGGGGAGAGTATTTCTCCAAGGAATTCACAAATATCTTGTAGGAAAATGGCATAAAGAGGCATTTTAAATGCAGGTACATCCCTCAACAAAATGGTGTTGTAGAGGGGAAGAATAGACATTTGGTTGAGATAGCTAGATGTTTCATAAATGAAGGTAAGTTACAATTCTCTTATAGGGCTGAGGTTGTGAATATAGCTTG
Organism: Ceratopteris richardii; assembly: GCA_020310875.1. Taxonomy (NCBI): domain Eukaryota; kingdom Viridiplantae; phylum Streptophyta; class Polypodiopsida; order Polypodiales; family Pteridaceae; genus Ceratopteris; species Ceratopteris richardii. Next base: position 70,553,103 of record CM035428.1, on the reverse strand, counting down.
TTACTTGATAAATAAGGTTTCAACAAGTAGTGTGCACAACTTGACTCCACATGAAGTCCATTATGGCAAGAAACCAAACATGGAGCAGGTCAAGTTATTTGGATGTGTAGGCTTTGTTCATGTTCCTAGTGAAGTGAGAACAAAGTTAGAGCCCAAGAGTGATAAATGTGTGTTCGTTTGCTACTAAAATGAGCAAAATGGCTACAAGTGCTACAACCCTTCTCAAAGAAGCTATATGTGTCAAGAGATGTTGTGTTTGATGAGTCAAGGACATGGTATGGAGGCAAGGGCAAGGCAAAGTTGGATGAAGAGGATCAAGACGAGTGTTTGGAATTTGATGTGCAGATTAAACCTCAGGAGTCAATAAAAAATAGTGCACCAAAGGCTTCTACATCTAAGGTACACTCATATGATTACTCTTACACTTATGATTATGAAAGATCATCCCCTACTTCAAAGTATAGAAGCCTGCAAGAGATAGACTGTGACACCAAGGAAGCTCAAGAGGGGTCAGCAGAGGAAGAACTTGAGGAGGTCGTTATTGCGAATGTAAAGCTCAATAGAGTGAAGAAGCAATAGCCCAAAGGTCAAGAGAAGAGGTCTACAAGGACAAAAACACCCCCACAAAGGTACACACATGTTTCTTTCATGTCAAAGCACTATACATACATGATGAATGTCATTGTAGATCAAGAGCTAGATTCTTGTGAGGAGGCAAAGACCAAAAGAGAGTGGAGGAAGACTATATATGAAGAGTTTAAAGCTCTTGAGGAGAAAACCACTAGGGAACTAGTACCCAAGAAGGAAGGCATGAAGATAGTCCGAAATAGGTGGGTGTACAAGAGCAAGAGGAATGTAGATGATAGCTTGGCAAGGTGGAAGGCTAGACTAATAGCCAAAGGCTTCACATAGACACAAGGGATGGATTATAAGGCAAATTTTAGCCCTATGGAAAAAAGGCTACCATTAGATCTCTCATAGCCCTATGTACAGGAAGGAGGTGGCCTATCTACCAAATAGGCATAAAGAATGCCTTCTTGAATGGTGAGTTAGAAGAAGAGGTGTTCATGGAACAACCTCAAGGGTATGCAGACCCATAGCATCCTACTTTTTTTTTAGGTTGAAGAAGGCCTTTTATGGCCTAAATCAAGCTCCAAGGGCTTGGATTTAGAGGCTTGTGGACTTCTTGAAGAGATGTGGTTTCTCTCCAAGTGATGCAGATCCATCCTTGTATATGAAGAAGACAAATGACAAGATATGTTTGATATGCATACATGTAGATGATCTTCTTGTGATAGGTGATGATGCAAGATTAAGGAACATCAAAGAGAAGCTTGGAAGAGAGTTCAAAATATCAAATTTAGGTGCACTAAAGTACTTTCTTGGCATTGAGGGGATCTATGGGAAGGAACGTATCTATCTCTCTAAAAATAAGTATCTTTGGAATGTTTTGTTTAGGTTTGGCATGATAGATTACAACCCAATAGCTCAACCTATGGATTCAAATGTCATGTGAAGCAAGGAAGATGGTAAGAATCTAAAATACCTTACACTATACAAGAGCATTGTGGGATCATTGATCTATGCTACACTCAGAAGGCCTAACTTCTACTACATATTTGGAGTTCTATCTCAGTTCATGCACGCAACCACAAATACACATCTCAATCATCCAAAGAGAGTGTTAAGGTATGTGACGAGTATAGTTAATTATGGGTTGCTATATAGGTATGATGAAGAACTTCAAGTAAGAGCATGGAGTGATGTAGATGGAGCAAGGATTGTTGATGATAGAAGTTCAACTTTTGGCTATCTTTACATGCTAGGAACAAAAACAATTTCATGGATGAGTAAAAAGCAGACCACAGTTGCATTGAGTTCACCAGAGGGTGAATATAGAGATTTAGCCCTCACTACATGTGAAGCAATGTGGCTTAAGAAGCTCTTCAAAGATCTTAGTATACAACTTGGACCAATTCGAGCTTATGGAGATAACATGTCAAGCCTACATCTTGTGAACAATTCCATGTATCATGCAAGTAGCAAGCAGATTGATGTGCATTACCATTATGTAACATAAAAGGTTGAAAGTGGGGACATTCATAATCATTTTTTAGGTACAAAGGACCAAGTTGCAGATATCTTCACCAAAAGCTTGGATGTGACCAAGTTAATAAAGTTTTCAAAAGCTATGAGCTTACTTGCTATAGACACTACCACCTTAAGCTTGACGGCGGGGGTGTTGAAAATGTGAACTATGCAAGCTCTAGGTGGCCAAAGGGGTCAAAAGATCTTATTGTGGACAAAATTCACAACTTAAAACACTAAGGGTAGTCTCAAGGTTAGGCAAGGTTGAACGAGGTAGTCCTAAGTTGGTGGAAAAGTTGGGAGAGCCATCCAAAAGCTAGAAAAGAAGGTGAAGATTCATCAAATGTATGGAAGTCTTGTAGGTCATTGAAGACCAAGAGACATATACTCAAGGAGGATCAAGGAGAGAGTCATCCAAGGCTCAAGGAGCTAAAATACATCGTTCCAAGCTAGGAAGAATGTATAGAAGCACATTACATGCATAGAGGAGGAGCTATCAATCCCACACCCCCTCTAATGTCTTGTAGGTACAGATATATTGTGCTTATAACAATTCTAACCCCTTGTGAAAATATCTAATTCAAGAGATTTGAAGTGCATTCTATAGCTTATATCATGTCTTACTTTCCCTAAGGGGGCTTCTTGAAATACGTTTTATGTGCAAAGAAATCGGTATATCTATGTAATGCTAATGTTTGCATATCATACATCTTTGCATAATCTATTTTGTATAGAGTTGTTGACTAACCTAACGAGATCCGTTGGAGGTGTTTTATAGCTTTTTAGAAAGATTATGAGCCACACTTAGTGTTCCTAAAAGCTTAGGTGATTTGGATTAGTATCAGGTAGGTGAATGAGAGTTTTGTTACAGGGTAGTAGAAAAGGTGTATGAAGGGACCTAGGTATTGGGTTCATTTCAGTTTTAGTGTGCAAATCTGAGGATTTAATTCCATCACTAATGGTCATTGAAGAAATTAATATAGCTTGTGGTTAGACCAAGGAAAATCAAGCCCAAGTACTATTTGCAAGACATTTTGAGAGAAAACGTAGACGAGGTGGACAAGGAAGGGATATGTGTAGATTTGGCAACATAAAAAGCAAAAATTAAGGTCAAACTCAAGGAATGCTCTCATTTAAGGGTACAAAGAAAGGAAGGTCTCATTGAAGAGAGGTAGATACAATCAATAAATAGCCAACAAATTGGAGAGGTGTAATATACGTGGAAATCTATGACCTTCTACACAAAACCAAATGTGAAACTAATTTTCAAAATTTCATTCAAATTATATTGAGAAATGTGTTGGTTATAATGCAAATGAGTGACCATAATTAGAGTCTTTCTAATGTTTAGTACATTGATAGTTGGTGCAAAAATTATATGAGATGCATTAAAGATTTTTTCAACTATGAATCTCTCAAAAACAAGTTTTGGGTGAATACAAGAGGTGATATTCCACACCACATCACATGCATCAGGGATATGATATTGGATTGAAATCAAAATGAAAATTTCATGAAGGATGTCCTCCACATGCATACCATCAAGAAGAACCTAGACTCTTTAGAGGGGATGATGGGAAAAGGATATCACGCCAAATTCAACTATAGATGATGCTTGATGGAGAACCCTAAGGACAGATACAAGCTTATAACCTAAGCAAATAAATAGAGAAGACTATTTAAGATTGAGGTTTAGCCTATCCCCAATCACACTATCTATTCATGTTTATAAAGAATTCGGATGTAGAATTCATCTATGTAAAACAAGAATCATTTGCAAGAATGTTTAGAAGATGATGAAGATGCAAAATAAGAAGCTTCGCAAAGGAATACCAAACTTTAACACCCATGTATTGAAGATTTTATATGGAGCATGTGAATTTTGCAAGAAAAGTAGGTTTCTCTTGAAGGTGAACAACTTTATTATTCACCCATTGGATTGGGTCCATACAAGTGTTTTCTAACCATGAAAGTAGTATTACTTAGAAATTAATATATACTTTTTTGAGCTCACTAGTGACGGTACTTAATGGTATCATCAAATTGTATTAAGCACAAATTTTATGTCTTTCATCACTTCATGAATATTCACAATCATCCTAGAGAAATAGACAAGTAGATATATCAAATTCTTTAGGTAAGTGGATGGGGGAAGGACTTCTCCCATAAGTTTTCAAAGTTTCCAAGAAAATCATGGCTATTGTAGATAGATCTAAAAGAAAGTGATTAAAATAGGTTGCATTATTTGTTATTGGATATTTTGATTATGCACTAATAATTATGCAAATTTATGGTAGCTCCTTATTGTTCGACCAAATTATTTGATGCCACACTAGCTTATTTTGATGAGTCCAAGTTGTTCGTTTATAGGCAATTGGAGCTATTTGAATCAAAAAGTTGTTTTCTTTTAATCCAAAACATTTATGATAAAAAAGTTCTTATTTGAAAATTTTTCAATTGAAAAGCTTTCAATCAAAAGAGTATTTAATAAAATAGTACCCCTTTTTGTATTATTACTAGAATTGCCTTGTCTTATTGGAACTGAGGGTGTGAAATTAAGGTATAAAATAGTTCTAAAAATATATTTAGGAATATAAAATAAAAAATATGGACTTTAGAAAAAAAAAATAGAATCATTGCATGTGTGTATGTTTGTGAGTTAAAAATTATTTCAATTTTTTGAATCAACAGTGATTCTAACTTCACAATAGTATCTTTTTTTGGATGTGTGTATGTAATGTGATGGTGAGATCTAGGAGAAACCCTTGATAATCATGAGATAATGCCATCTTATATTTTACCAAGATTGGGGAAATCCATGATAATGCTTGACCACATAGGAGGGTTCTAACAAAAATTTCCTTGGATGCTTCAAGTTGATATCCATCACGATGCATCCAGATGTAAAATTTGACTTGCTACAACAATCCTTGAAACTTTGTATGATCATCATTGAGCTTATCTTGCATGTAGTTCTTGGGCTCCATCTCTGATTCTCTTGTAATATTCTCCTTTTTCTTCACGTAAAGCTCTTTTCTATAAGAAAAAGTTAGAGGGTTCCTTCATTAAAAATAAAATAGATGATTTATTTACTTGAAAGCTTCCTTGACCTGCTTGAAGAATTCCAATTCGTTCTTATAACTTTTGGATTAGTGTGAATACATGCATTGGTATGCAAAGACATGATGGATAGTGAAGACCAGCCTTGATAACTTCAGAGAAACTTAAAAGAGTCCCTAAGCTGCCAAAATACGTGTTTAGACCATGATACGACCTTGGAGCATCAATATCAAACCATTGTGTCAATATAGATATTTTTCACTTGATGATTGTTAGAGATTCCACCTAAAAATGACTCTAGCTTCTAGGACTGACTTGAGCTTTTAATTAAATTTATTCATTGCTTTTGGTTGCTATTGATCTTACGTGAATTTCACCATGTATCTTTTTTTATTTTTTACTAAAAAAAATTAAAGGTTTAACCTTTGAAATTTCCAAATCATATACTAGTGAATGTACCTTTATGCTTCTTGAATCAAAAGAAGTCCAATTTGCATTTAACCAAGCAATTGGGCTTGCATCATGTACCAAGATCTCCTTTTCAAGCCGAAGTTTCTTGAGTCTTTAGGCCTTCAATACTTTGTAAAGTCCAATCATATCTTTGAATGTGTTTAACCTTACTCCACCTAACGCATTAGTCATCATATCTCCACATTGTTATTGGGTGGACACATTTGAGACTTCAATTTCCTCACTTGTGATTTTCTCCCTACCATGGTCATAATTAGCGTCTATGTGTTTGGTCCTAGCATGATAAATTGGATTTGTTGCAAGATGAAATGAGCTTATGTTATCTCCAAAAATATGAGGAGTAGAAGTTTGAGACCTAAATCTAAGTACAAGTTCTTGATCCACATGGATTCCTGAGTTTCATTAACTAGCCCTCTATATTTCACTTCATTTAATGAAAGCTTAATAATAGGTTGCTTCTTTGATGACCATGAAATGCACCATGTACCTGTAAAAGTAAGGTATCATGAAGTACTTCTCTTATCATCTTTACAACCTAACCAATTTGCATAATAGAAAAGCTTTATGTCTATATAATATGTATATGGATAATATAGACCTTCATTTATGGTTCCCTTCAAATATTTGAGTATCTAATTGGTTTCGTGCATGTGAGGTTTCTAAGAAGTATACATAAATTGACTCAAAACAATTACTCTATAGAAAATGTCTACTCTAGTCAATGTGGCATAGTTCAAACTACCCACTAAGCTCTCATAACTTGTTACATCTTCAATCTTCCCTCCTTCATGAGCATTTAGCTTCAATTTCATCTCCATTGGTGTACTGACAATCTTTGAATTCTCCATCTTGAACTTGAAAGCATATCCATGATGTGTTTTCTTTGAGTTAGTTATATACCCTTTTTTGTACCCAACTTACAAACCTAGAAATTAAGTGACTTGTCTTAGGTTACTGATCTTGAATTCCTACTTGATTTGTAGCTTGATCCTCCTAATGCTCAACATCATTATCTATGAGTATTATATCATCTACATCTACACAAAGGTATATGACTTCTCCTTGATTCCTCTTGATAAAGAGTGAAGGATCTGGTTTGCTAACCATGAATCCTTTATCCTACAAATAGGTGAGAACCTACTATTACAAGCCCTTGGGGCATGCTTTAGAGCATAGAGGGCTTTCCTTAACATGCATACATGTTCAAAACAGAGTGAATATTCAAACCTAGGATGTTGAGCCATAAATATCTCTTTACATATCGATCCATTTAGAAATGCATTCTTTACATCCATTTGCTAGATCTTTCAATTCTTGGAAGCTCCAATGCTCATAAGCACTCTGATTGTAGGCATCTTTGTCATAGGTGAGAAGGTCTGCTCATACTCAATCCCTATTCTTGGAAGTTGCAATGCTCATGAGCACCTTTATTGTTGGAATCTTTGCCAAAGGTGAGAAGACCTCTTCATAGTTAATCCCTTATGTATGAGCATACCCTTTAGCAACAAGTCTAGCTTTATAGATGTTTATGGTTCCATCCAGGTTTTTCTTTGCTTTGTATATCCACCTAGATCCAAGGATCTTCATGGTTGAAGTTTTTGGAACCAATTCCCAAGTGTGATTCTTCTACAAGGATTCAATGTCATCTTCCATAGCATTCATCCATTGTGGTTTTCTCTTTGCCTCCTCATAAGATGAGGGCTCCTTAGAATTCATGTCCCCTTCTAAATAGATAGAGTCTTTACTTACCAATGATGTATCATTGCCATACCTCATTGGCTTCTTCTTCTCCCTAGTAGATCTTTTGGTGGGTTTTCTTTTGCGCATTTTGATACATCCCTCAACTCCTTCACTTTAGCCTTTCCTTTGGAGTTCCATGAGTTGATTTCTCTTCTTGGAGTCTTCTGATCATCTTTAGAATCACGTAATGCTTGAAGTGTATGTGCATTCTTGCTTGTAAGAATTGGGATGTCTTCCTCTATATCATATGGTAGCTTAATCTTTATGCAATCATCTATAACCCATGAATTTTTCTCATTAAAAAAATATATCGACTTACTATAAAGCCCATAATGCTAGGACCATATGGTCTATAAACGTCTTCATTACCTTCATAGCCTATGAACACATACTTCTCAACCTTAGGGTCCAATTCACCTCTAATTGGGGATGGTACCTTTGCATATACAATGCACCAAAAGATCCTGCAATGGTCCAAGCTTGGTCTTCTCCAATTCAATGCTTCATACGAAGTCAAATAATCTAGAGACTTTGAAGGTAATCTATTTATTAATATGTGGTAGTAGATAGTGCCTCTATCCACAAATAGTTTGGTTGTTTCTTTTTATTTAACATAGACCTTGCTAACTCCATAATGGTTCTATTCCTTCTCTCTAAGACTCCATTATGCTAAGAACTATATCTTGTAGTGATTTATCATTTCATTCCTCTATCTTGCAGGTAGGAATAAAATTCAAGGGAAAAATATTCTCCACCTCTATCAGACCTTAGTCTTTGTAGGGTTTTACTTGTTTGATTCTCCAAAAGAGCTAAATATTTCTTAAAGCATGAAAACACCATACTTATGCTTCATGAATTATAAAACAGTCCATCTACTACAATCATGTATAGATGACACATATTACCTTGATCCTGAGATTGAAGGTTCTCTCCTTGGTCATCAAACATCTATGTGGACAAGCTCTAGAAGGTCTCCATGCATGTATCCTTTCTTGGTGAATGGTTGCCTATGTGATTTTCCAAATTGTCATGCACTACACTTGAATATCATGTGTTTTTTAGATATTGGGTAGTCAAAGCACACTCTTATATCTACTAATTTGTTTGAGGGATCTTTCTCTGATGTGAGGTAGCCTCTTTTGTCGAACCTCAAGCCGAAATAGGGATTGGGAGCTATAGTTGAACAAGGCTGTTCTTGATGTATTGGAGCTCAAATGTGAACAATCTACATGTCTTCTCTACCTTTGCTATCTTCTTGAACCCTTGATATAGGTGTTGATCCATCTTCTGCCACCACCATCTAAAGTGGCAATCAAAGTGCATTGATAGTTTATGTTCCATGCTTGCACTACGCACATTGAGGTGCATTATCATTATGTTAGGGAGAGGTTCTGTGCAGGAAAGATCAACTTGGCGTATGTGCCCACATAGGAGAACATTTTAGACCTTTTCACGAAGGCTCTACCTAGGGAGAATTTTGAAGCTTTTCACAAAACTTTGGGCTTACTTCCTTTTGTGGATTGATTCCACATAGCTTAGAACTTCCTTATACATGAGTGCCAGTTCCTTTTTCACCACATCATTCCTAGAGGGAGTTTTGTTGATATATTTAGGTAGTGATGTGTGTGAACACACTAGGACCATTGAGGCACTTTTTTCCCTCTTTAGGAGGTTTTTCCCCCAACTTGTATATATGCCTATTGCCCTAGCAGGTCACTCATCTTTGTATATTCTACTGGTTATATATTGAGAGTTGTGTGTTGTGCTCTAAGCTTCTTCTTCTTCCTTGTGCGTTTTGTGTGCTTCCATAGACCTTGAACTCCAATAGTTATCCGTTGGATTTTGTAGAGCTTGGATAATAATGAAGAAGATAAGTGAAGTTGCATACAAATTACAATCACCAAATGATTGTGAAGTTCACTCGATTTTGCATGTTAGCAAGTTGATACCATACATTTCTGGATATGAGAACTATGCAGATCGGGTAGTTGCTTTAGGAGATAGATTATCTCAACCCATTGTTCTGTCTTGTTTTCTTGATAAGAGGGAATGTTCATTGCGGAATATCTCCATACCAAAGTATTTGGTAGCAAGGATGAAACATCCACTCATAGATGCTACTTGGGAATCGAAATCTTTTTTATTTGGAAATGATTTCCTTCCTTGGTCACTGATCACACTAATCTTTAAAAGGGGAGAGAGTGCTAGAACTATTTAGATCTCCATGGGCTACCATTGGTCTACGAAAATTTGGTCAAGGATCCTAACTAGGTCAGGGACCAAAGGTCAGGGGATCCAAGGCTCTAGCATGAGTCTTGGAGGTAATTCCATCCCCTCTCAAAGTCCATATGAGGGGTAGAGTGTAGATGTGGTAAGGAAAATGGCTATTTAAGGTTGCGAGGAGAGTGGCAAATAGCTCATCTGGATCTTTCACAAGAACCAAAAGAAGGAGAGGAAGCATGCAAAAAAGGGATACGTGTCTTTCTTTTGTCAAAGCATGCAATTCCTAAATAATGATTCTTATTATTAGAGCTAGTAAGTTAAGTCCATTTTTTTGTAACATGTGAGTAGATTAACATATTTTATATATCTTGTTTGAGGCCCTAAATGAGCCCCAGGTTATATTTTCTAACTTTTCTAGTTGTGAAAGAATACAAAGCTAGTAGAGAAACTATAAATAAAGTTTGTAGGCTCATTTGGGAGATTCACTAGTGTGACGAAGGAGATTTGGTGACATACCTTTGTAATTTTCTATCCTCCAATCAAACTCTCCATTGCTCCACTCATTTTTGCTCTTTATCATATGTATATACATGCATGCATGTCTTTGCTTGTTCTCTACACATTTTAAGATCTTATTTGAGCATGACCATTATATCATTACTTAATCTCTTTAGATTGATAATTTAAGGTAGGAATTATCCCTTCACATTGATGCTCACCATTGATCTACATGAGATCCAAAATGACTTTTTGGCAACATTGTCTAGGGGCTACTTGTGGACGGAGTGTGTGATGGTAAGTGTAGGTTACGAAGAAAAGATGTCAAAGGGGTTTGCTAAGTAGTTTTGTTTTTTATTTATTTATTTTTTGCTTCTATGGTACCATGTCTACACTTCAACACCCTCATTCACCATCTTACACCCCCCCCCCCCCCCTTTATCTTCTTCATCATCAAGAATCTCAATCAAGATCACAAAACACCCCTCCACCTGCATTTCTCTCATTTTCGTCTATGTGTATGTGTGTCTAAGAGAGAGAGTGAGCAAGAGAGAGAGATAAAGAGAGAGAAAGAGATAAAGAGAGATAGAGAGTCAGATTAATTTTTACATACTTCTTTTTCATTTTTTTTTTTGTACAGTTTTAAGTTTGATTAGAGCTCCACCATGTTGTTCAGGTACATTTCTACATTATCAATTCTTGAGGCATTCTGCATGGAGTTTCATGATAGAGTGCCATAGTCATTAGTTAAACATATGAAATAGTGGACAACCAATCCTAGGGGAATAGAGGAAACCCAATGCATGTGGATTTGTCAAATAGGTGATCTCTTCACTCCATTGTGATAGACCAACTCTAGTGTGACAATTGGATTTCCTCATGAAACACCTCGATATCATGATAGAACACATTGCTACACTATATCAAGACCATGATAGAGTGATTCATCATCATAACGACTTTCTATCATCACATATCATACATATAATATCTTGCTTGATTTTGATTTACAATATCCATTAGACAATGTAATCCATTATTGTGAGGGGCACTACTGTGAAGGTCATTCACTTTTGTGATTGACCAATCCATTCTCCTGGTCACCCTTCATCACGACAATAAAGTGTGATCCTCATTGAACACCATCATTAGTGCCCCCAACTATCAAGATAGAGAACTCTCTCATGATAGACTAGACCATCGCACATAGGGATCTTCATGAAAATCCAAATCATCATGGTAACATTTGGGTTAGAGTGTTTTGGTGTATGGGTATTTGAAGAAGAAAAGGATGTGTGTACAAGTTTATGAGTTAGAGAGAATGAGAGATAATCACTAAGCAGTATCTTGGCTTGCTTCCATCTTGTATGCTAGGGCTTGAGACAATCCTTTTAAGGCTTTGAGTGCAATATTGGTGCCAATAAAACTCTCTATATCAATTTTATTCAACACTAAATGTGGAAACCTAGGACAAGATTGTAATGGTGCAATAGGAATAACAAAAAATCATAAGAAACGTTGAGCAACGCGTGTTAATATCCATAAAAGGAATACAGAAACATATGGGAATGAATACTAATTGCAATAGAATAAAAAGTTCAAATGGTCAACTATATTGATGAATCTTCTAAAAAAAACATGATTTAGCTAAGGAAATTAAGGTTGCGCTATGCAAGTGCAAGATACTATGTGGAAAGGAGCCCTCTATTGCAGCATGGAGAGAAAGAAAATTAATCACCTAGCTCATCATTAGACCTACAATAATCAAGACGTGAGGCTGACCTATCAATAGCCTCAAAGATACGAAAACTAGTATCCCCGTATGTATCAACAAATAAAAACTACAAGAACCAAAAAAATAACTAATAGTACTATAACATGAAATTCGCACTTTAGAGAGTACTATGATAACAACCACCTCCACCTACCAATGCAGTTCCAATAAAAATTTCCACAATAAAAGTGAATCAAGATAGTAGTCTAATACCCATCTCCCTACTTATTATTGAGAATGACCAAAATGCAAAATAGCTCTGATTCAACTGATGGAAGGAATGTACCCGCATACTACGTGGAGTCTTTAAAGCATTGGAAGTCTTACTCCTATGAGACTCCTCTTGTTGAACTCAATTGGGAATCTAAATATGAAAGTGTATTGTATAGACATCCAAGCGCTAGACCACATGTGAGGAAACTAAAGCCAGAATCCCATATAACCCTTTCTATAGATGTGAATGGGAACACTTTATTCTTGATTGCTTCCATCTACCATCCTAGGGTCAAGTAGAGTCAAGTAGATGTTCCTAGGGAAGGAACATCTCATTCAAGAGTATTCCGAAAATTCTTTCCAATGCCACTAAATTCACTCAAGTAAGCATAATAGTTGTACTAACTAGAGCCATTCAAGGTGCATAAGAGATCTCTCTAGTTGACAAAGTTACTAGAACTCATGCTCAAAATCAAAGTACACACTCATACAAAGAGATAGAAGAAGAATCCAATGAATATGAAGGACTCAATAGCAGGAAATGTAGAAATTGGAAAGATAATAGGTATAGAGATAAGAGCTACTGAACAAAGAGAATAGTGGAGCTAGAAGGAACTATTAAGAAAAATCCAAGGGAAAATTATAGAGAATACATCTCAATCTCCTTTTCTCTGAACCATTCCATCCATCCCATCCCTTAAACATGTATCATCCCCTATGTTTGCCTCAAAATGAGGATCATCATTTGCGGATCGTACTTCAGAAAACTTCAATATGATGTTGAATTCTTATCAAACTTTTCATTAATAAGGGCCAAATGTAGAAAACTTGGAAAACGTATATCCTCATGGAGACTTAGAAGTTGAATGAACAAAGGTTTGTGTAAAGATACTACAAATAGCTCATGCCATATTCAAGGCTTGTAAGCTCCTCAACCTCTTTAATCCCATAAACCTAGATTTGCACCTACAAAATGCATATTAGAATGATAAGAGAAACTTTATTCCAAGCAAGAACCTACGACACCATTTAAGACTTCATCCAATCATGAGCAAATAGAAAGCTCTATGTATGGAGAGGTACATGTCCCTAAATCTTTTGAGTATGCGACACCCCCATCTATAAAAAGTTAATCTAAAGAATATTCACATGGAACTCAAAATGATACATGGGAGAAGGAAATCATCTACCCATGTCAGATATAGATGACCTACACGACGAATTTGATCATGTTATCTGATCTCTTTATGGAAATCTTTTGGATCACCTACAAGAAGAAGGATTACAATTTGAGCCTATTTCATATTGCATGAATTACCTCCTTTTTATTGGAACTTGGGATCGTAAACACATCCCCATAAGAGAACAACCTATATAGGCTAGAAATTAGGATAACATTATCTTAGAAACACCAATTATGTAAGGAATACCAAAGTCAAATGTCATCTCACCCTTGAGGAGCTATGCAAAATGAACCAATTCTGTAAAAGCATCTAGTATATCAAGTTCCAAAATGAGGATATACACACCTCATCATAGGCTCCAAGTAAAAATTACTTAAGGTCTCTATGAATGAAATAGAGAAGGTCAAGAGGGTGAGGAAGGTAGTACTATGGTAAGATATATTGAGTGTTACATTACAAAACATTTAGATGTGAATGTTTCATGCATGTACTAGAGTAGATGTGAAACAAGATTAGAAGAAAAGGTTACAAGTTTATTTTCCTTAGATGTAGAAATAATCAAGAGGGTTACATGCTATATGATCTAACGGTGTAGAAATTATTCACAATCGATGATTTGATATTCATTGCGTAATCACATAAAGTAGAGGTGAGCATTTCTACTTTATCATAAGTAGAAAAGTAATCCACTTTGAACCTTTCTCAAGTGCCATTGCACTACTAGAATAGGAAGCATCTTTCAAAGGAAGATAAATAGTTTAGAAAACAATAACATACTTTTGATATTGGCATGAGATCGAGATCAAGAAGTAGAGAGATATTTATATACTAACTTCTTTATGTGACATGGTATATGAGTTATTTTTATTTATTTTTTCAGTGAACTTTATTTATTTAATTTTAAGCATACTATTGTGTGTTTTTCTAGCACACCTTGTCTCCATGGATTATTCCACATATGTCAATGGCCTCCTAAATGTTTATGATATCCATTCATAGGGGAGAATAAACAACTTCCGTATGTAGCCTCGAAGCATAAGTGGCCTCACAAACAAACTCACAAAACCAATTTTCACTCACATGATTGGTTCTCTAAACTCTTGAGGAGTGAACCCAGGAGGTTTTGCACACATAAACTATACTTAGATACCTTGCTAATGCAAGTCTACTGGGAGAACCAATGCCTGCATGAGTGACAAGTTATTGCCTTTACTAGGCATACAAAGATAGACCACTAGTCACTTCCAAACTTGGTTCTCTCACAATATGCAAAGATTCAACAAGACGTCCTTTGGAAAACCTTTAGAAGACAATAATAGATATTTAAAATAACCAAAGATTACAAGGTATGAGTGAGAAATGATAATTAAACCTTCCTTAATGCTGAGAGTTGTTCAGCTCATACACATAGAAATGTGCGAACTAGAAATGGATTCACAAAGATGAGTGAAAACATTCAAGCATGTATGGGGCCTCATAACGAATGGCTCTACTAGCGTATTCAAATGCTCAAAGAGCTATCACAAAAGCATGGATAGAATTTAATGTATAATGTATTTTATTAAACAGTTTAAACGATTCCCTATATGTTAGGAATCATTTTTCGAAATTATAGGCTTTATCACACCTAAGTGCTATTCATGACATATGCTTGTTGTGAGGGGGATTTCAAATTCAAAATTGTGAATTTTATTTCCTGTAATTGGTGTCTTACTTCATGTAGCTCCCAGTGGAATCCATTCAATGGTCCATTTATGAATTAAGGCTGAAGCTTGAATTTCAATAGTTCCGCTCAAGCGTCAAGCTCCAAATCTTCAACCTAGCTCCAACAATCCAATGCCTTTCTTGAACTTTTTTATACTTATTGAATACAAAGCTTTGGTAAACATATCATTACACGAGCCCTTGATACTTAGATGTTGCACATGAACCTCCTTAGAGAGTGCTTTCTCTCTAATGTAGTGATAGTGTACCTCTATGTGTTTGCTCCTAGCATAGAACATAGGATTGGAAGATAGCTAGGTGCTACTCATTTTATCTTACATAATTGGAAACTGATTAACCTAGAAACTTAGTTCAATCATTACCTTTTTGAGCCACATAAGTTCACAATCCACTTCACCTAATGCCCTATATTAAACTTTAGTGTGGGTTTCCTCTTTTCAATCCACTTTTTTACTTGCAATTCATCTTCAAAAGGATATCTTTAACCTTCATTAAGTGTACCTTTGAGAATCTGAGTAGCCTTTTGGCTCCAAGTAAATTTGGAACCCTAGGTGTGTGCATGAAGTAAGATAGCACACCAACTATATATGCTAGGTCTGGCCTTGTAATGGTGGCTTAATTCAATGATCCTACTCTAAAACTATAAAAACGTGGATGAGTACTTCACTACCCTCCACTCAAGTCAATTTTTTTTACCTCCATAAGCTTCCTCAATTATTTGAATCTTGTAAGTCCATTCTTCGTTAACACATTCAAAATATATGTTCTCTACATAATGCAAATACCATTTTTCTTGTATATGACTTCAATACCTAAGAAGTACCTTAGATCTCCAATGCTAGAGATCTTGAAATCCTTTCCAAGTATCTCTTTGATGTCCTTGATACCTTCTTCATTATCACTTGTAATAATTAGGTCATCTACATATTCAGAATTAGACCAATGATTTACCTTCCTTCTTGTAGAATAATGATGGATTTTCCTTGATTTAGTTGTATCTAGAGCTAATCAAATAGTCCAAAAGCCTTGATTTCATGCCCTTGGGACTTTCTTGAGGCCGTGTAATTCTTTCAACAACCTACAAGCATATGCATCCTTGAATTTGACTTAAAACCTTAATGGTTGGTCCATGTACACACCTTCCTCTAGCTCTCCATCCAAAAATGCATTCTTCACTTCACATTGATCATCTTCCAGTTCTTGCTTGTTGCAATGGCCATAATAGCTCTCATGGTAGTTAGCTTAGCTACAAAGCTAAATGTCTTCTCATAATGTATCCCATATGTCTAAGAAAATCTGTTCATTACAAGTCTAGCTTTATACCTACCAATACTACCATTTGAATTCTTCTTTATCTTATAAACCCACTTGTTTTTTATTACCTTCATATCCTTCTTCCTTGGCACAAGAGTCCAAGTATGATTGTCTCGCAAATCTTTGATCCCCTTTTGCATAGCTTCTTGCCATTCCCTACATGTGTTTGCTTCTTCAAAGAATGTGGGTTCTTCATTATACTTAATCATGTAAGAAAAAATTCTAAACATAAATGAATCACAGATAAGTCATTCAACTTGATACCTTACCCTATCTGAACTTCTTATCTCACCATTCCATTGATTTATATATTCATTGTTGGTGTTTTAAGTTCTCTACCTTCTTCCCATGATGGTGTAGATTGAGCTCAATCCATAGATCTTCACTATCTTCTTTCTCTGTGATTTTGGCCATGCCTTTACTCCTTGCATCACTTAATTGACTTGATGTAGAGCCACCTTTATCCCATGATGGTTGACAACTTGAATCCTTTTTTCCACTTAAATTCATGCTTTGTGGTTTATTCCTTGAAATCTTCTTTTCTTCATCTTAATTACCATGCATACATACATTTGTAGCATGCCAAGGTAAAGTTTGATCAAATGTGACATCCCTTCATACCTTTATCTCCATTGTTGTGGGCTTATTATACCTATAACTCTTTTTCTCTCCTACATACCCTATAAAGACATACCTTTTTTTAATCTATAATCAAGTTTGGTCCTTAGTTCACTTGGAACCAATAAATAACATGTGCAACCAAAGACTCTCAAGTGTGATATATTTGGCTTCCTATTATACCAAGTGTCATAAGGTGTGGTAGCATGTATACCTCATGTGGGAGTCATGTTCATGATGTATATAGTTGTGGCTACTGCATTAGCCCAATAGAAATGGGCATACCCATATCCTTCACCATGGTCTTAACACATTCTACAATGTACACATTCTTCCTCTCTGCCACACCCTTTTGTTGTGATGTGTACTTGTATGTGATTTGTCTCTTGATGCCATTGGTCTCTTAAAACTCTAAGAAGTCATGGGAGAAGTATTTTCCCTTGCCATCTGACCTTAAATAGTTCATGTACCTATCACATCCTCTTTCAACCATAGATTTGTAGGATGGGAGAAGTATTTTCCCTTGCCATCTGACCTTAAATAGTTCATGTACCTATCACATCCTCTTTCAACCATAGATTTGTAGGATTCACATTATGGTAAGAGCTTGAATTTGAATTTCAAAATTGGCTCCAACTCCAAGCTATAAAAATAGATCGAAATCTCACAGGAGGGAGAGCCCAATTTAGAGATCAATTGAGAGGAATCTATACTACTTAGAGAGCTCATTCTAAAGCTCCAGCACTAACCTCACATTGTGCACTTGTATATTGCCAATGTCTTTCTAACTCTGACTTAATACATATATATTGATCATATCTCATTCTCTCTTCTTTGACAAGTTCACTTCAAAACAATGATCTTCTGAGACTTGGCTCTCAGTGCATACTTCATCATTTGATGTGACTTAAAGTGGTATAGATTTAGAATATGGTCTTTTTTATTATTACAAAGTTTAATTGTCATTGCTTTACTCAATCTCGAGATATATTCAAAACTCTACTCACTAGTCTACATATTGTAGAAGTGCAAAAATCTCGAGATGGTCACTTGGCTTGCTAAGCTTGGTTCTCAGAGCACACGATCATTTCAAGTGAAATAACTTGTGACTGGTAGCTATTTACATCAGTTAGATACTCCCAAAAAGAATTTGATCAAGAGCTAGCAAGTTACGAGCACTATGCATTTTCTTCAGCATGTGTATAGACCAAAATAACAAATCTTAGCACATAATTGAATCTTCTATTCATCTGTTTTGAACAATTGATTCAAGAGTCATACTTCAAAGCACTTAGGTGATTATTTGTGATCTGTGGGAAGCTCAAAGAGTCTAGTTTACAGTCCCCAACTTGTTCTTTGGCTGGAATTTGTAGCACCACTTCATGAATCTAACCACCATCTCCTCAAACAGTAGTACCAGAGCAACATCGAAGCAAAATGGGAGATGGATTTGCATCATTCATTGAAACATTGATAGGGGCAATTATCGATCATGGTCCCTAAGGATAAAAGCTTACCTTCAGGGAAGAAGTTTCTATGGATACATCTGTGGAGATGAAGAAATGGCAATAGTGAGAAGCCAACATCAACCTACAAGAGAAGAGAAATAAAGACTAGCTCCATGGTTTGCAAAGGATGCTCTAGCCAGGTCTTATTAACTTAACTCAATATCTGATTTTTTATTACCTCATATTAGGAATTGCAAGACCTCCCAACAGACTTGGGAAGTACTTTCTTCATACGTCTCATCAAATACAAGGGCTAGGAGGAACCACATTTGGATGGAGTTCACATCCGTGAAAAGCAACCAAAGCAAAGTGTAGCTAACTATGTGACCAAGTTGAAGGATGTAGCTGACCAAGTTAGGATTAGAGAAGAAATAGAAGCGGATCAGATAGTAAGGCAGATCATAAATGGCATCAAGGTTGATGACAAATAGGAGTCCTTTAGCACATCAATGGATTTGCATATGGACATGCAGATACGTGGCCTCAATAAATTCATGGGACAACTTTTCACACATGAGACAAAGCTCAATAACAATGGAGATAACTCTAGAGGTAATCAATCTTCTACCCTTTACACAAATAAAAGTAATAACAAAGATAAAGTCAAAGGTAAGAAGAACGAAGAGGATACAAGTACCTCTCAAGTGAACTTCACAAGTAGAGAAGAGGTACTAGAGGAAGGGGTAGAGGAGGAAAGCAAGGCAGGGGGAGATCCTACAACTCTTCACCTTGCAACATCTGTGCTTTAACCAATAATACCACATATGAGTGCTTCAAGAACATCAAGAATCAAAGAGGAAGAGGCTTCCATAGAGGAGGCTATGCACAATCTAGGGGCAGGTTCAATAATGGAGGAAGCAATTGCCATCATAATAACAACCAAGGCTACAACAACAAGTATCAAGGAGGCATCAGATATAGAAGAGACTACAAAAGATATACAGAAGACCAAGAGGATTCTCTATTGATCACGAATATGACATCTAAGCAAGGTAAAGATGATGAGCATCTATTCTATATCGATTCTTCTTGCTCAAATCATGTGGCTAGAAATGTAGCATTGTTATCTAATGTTGGGAAGCATGAAGTGCAAAAAGGTGATGACACTAGGCACTCTGTTAAGAGAATTGGAAATGTCAAAGCTTCTGATGGTAACATGAACCTCTTAAGTAAGGTATTATATGTGCCAACAATGACAAAAAACCTAATTAGCGTTCCGCAGATTGTTGGGAAGGGCTTACAAGTTAGATTCACAAGGCATGGAGCATATGTAGAAGATCTACAACAAGACTTCAAGAGGATTGCAAAAGGTGAGAAATCTCGTAGACTCTTTACAATTGAAGTTGAAGATACCAGAAATATTGCTCTCTTCAAGTACAAAGATCAAACCCTATTTGAACTAGAGATATGGCATAAGAGACTAGGTCATATAGGTGAAAGGACACTAAAGCAAATATGCAGGGATCAAAGTGTGCTTGGCATTCCAAATGTGTCCAAGAAACACATGATTTACAAATGTGGAGCATGGAAATTAGGCAAATCACACATGCAACCATTCAACAAAAAAGGATACATGTATGAAGACTACTTGGATCTTGTGCACACAGATGTGTGGGGTCATAGCAGGGAGCGATCAATCTTAGGATCGAGGGATTATGTTTCATTCATAGATGACTATAGTAGATGGATAATTATTTACTTTATGAAGCATAAAGATGAAGTCTTCACTTGTTTCAAGAATTATTTGGCATTGGTTGAGAATCAAATAGGGAGAAGCCTGAAAAGAATGAGATCTAATGGACGTGATGAGTATTTCTCACATGAATTTGACTCCTTCTTACAGGACATAGGCATAAAGAGAGAGGGCACAACAAGCTACACTCCTGAACAGAATGGAGTGGTAGAGAGAAGGAATAGAATAATAGTAGAGGATAAAATATCAATGTTGAATGAAAAGAAACTTCGAAATTACTTATGGGTAGAGGTTGTTTCCATAGCCACATACTTAATTAATAGGCTTCTATCCAAGTCGTTGGATGGAATGACATTTTATGAGGCATGGAATGGCTGGAGACCTTCCTTGGACATTGTAAAATCTTTGGGTGCATTGCTTATGCACATATATCCTCACAGGCTAGAGGAAAGCTTGATCCAAAGGGTGAAAGATGTATATTCATTGGCCGGCTATGACCAAAACTAGAAAGGATATAGGTTGTACAATCCCACTAATAGAGGATTCATAGTTAATAGGGATGTGGTATTTGATGAAAATAACTCTTGGTTTGAAGATGATTGTAGGAAAATAAAGCTACCCTATGACTTGGAAAGTGATTTTCCAACTCTAAATCAAGAAGAACCACAAATATTAGAAGATGTCAAATTAGAAGATGAAGAATAGATTGACTAGAAATCTTGGAAGTCCAAAGGCAAGACAAAACTCATACAATTAGAATACATTCTAGAGTCATCCAATCAAGCACTTAGAAGATCTCGAAGAGAGAGTAAGAAACCTCTAAGGTATGGCTATGAAACATCACTAGTCACCAAGCATTCTATATACATGACTAGAGATTCCATGTCAGAGGAGCCTTCTTCATTTGAAGAAGCCAATAAGAAGGAAGAATGGAGAGAAGCTATGCAGGAAGAAATCGAAGCACTTCAAGAAACCAAGCGTGAAGGTAATAGGATCCAAGTGGATTTACAAAGTAAAAAAGAATTCAGATGGTTCAATCAACAGATATGAAGCAAGGCTAGTAGAAAAAGGGTTTGCTCAAACCCATGGAGTTGATTATGAGGAGACCTTCTCACATGTGGCTAATATGCCAGCAATGAGAGTTTAAGTAAGTATTGTTGCTTAAAAAAATTGGAACTTGTACCATTTAGATGTGAAAAATGCATTACTTAATGGATGGATCTCTGAAGAGGTCTACATGGCTCAACCACCAAGATATGAAGACAAGGACAAACCAGATTTTCTATGTAAATTGAGGAAGCCATTGTATGGTCTAAAGCAAGCTAATAGAGCTTGGAACCATAGGCTTCTCGCATATTTGCAAGACCAATGTTTTGTTGCTAGCAAAGCAGATTCTTCTTTGCTCATTAAGAAGACCAACTCAAAAGTTATTCATCTATGTGTTTATGTGCGTGACATTATCGTTACACGGAATGATTCCAATGGCATCAAGAAAATCCAAGCTTAGATGATGAAAAAGTTTAAAATTAGTGACCTTGGTTTTCTTACATACTTTCTTGGATTAAAACTTGCATATTCATATTCTGGTGTCATTATTACACAAAGGAAGTACATTTTTTATATGCTTGTTAAGTTGAAGATGGAGAGTGCAAAAATTGCAGTATACCCATGAAGCTCAATCACAAACTTAGTTCTCATGATGGAGAACTACTTGAAAACATTACATGTTATCGAAGGCTTGTTGGTAGTCTGAATTATGCAACCCTAACAAGAGTGGACAGATGCTATGGAGTAAGCACACTACGTCAATTTATGCATACATCAAAACAACCTCACATGGAAGTTGCCAAGAGGATCTTAAAATATCTTAAGGGTACCATAAATGAAGCGTTATTTTATCCATTCACATTTGATTTGGACATCAAGCCATATTTTGATCCACATTGGGCTGGCTCAAAGGATGATAGGAGGAGCACTTTTGGATACTTATCTTTTGCACGTTCAAAGCTAATTTCATGGTTATCAAAGAAACAACCAACTATGGATTTTTCATCAACTGAAGCAGAATATAGAGACTTAGCAAATGCAACACAAGAGGTTATGTGGCTTAGGCTACTTTACACATATTTAGGATTACATTCTTATACTCCAATGATCTTTGAAGATAACACTAGCTCACTTCATTTGGCTGCTAATCCTGTATATCATGCAAGGACTAAGCACATTGAAGTGCATTACCATTATGTGAGAGAGAAGCTACTTAGCAAGTACATACAATTTTCCTATGTTTCAACAAGTTTACAATGTGCAAATATGCTAACAAAATCTTTGGATGGAACTAAGATGAATAGGTTCAAGATGATGACTGGATTGCACAAAATCATAGAGAAATGAAGACCAAGCATGTTAAGCTTGAAGGGGAGCTATTGGCGCAAATGAGTCCGGACTACATACTTTGACAAATTATTATTCACTTTATATAATCATTTGAAGTCACATATGACTATTCCCTTGTAAAAAGCATTTACTTTTATCCCTGTAAAAGTGCATATGTTAATTGTACTACTCTCACATAGAGTTAGGAGGAATCAAATCACAAATCACTTGGTAGGGGATTGATGAGAAAGCAAGTTCTAAAATATGGGATTCACTTTATGGTAAGAGCTTCAATTTGGATTAAAAAATTGGCTCCAACTCTAAGCTATAAAAATGGATCAAAATCTCGCATTAGGTATTTGGAGATCATTTGAGAGGGATCTATAGTGCTTAAAGAGCTCATTCTATAGCTTCATCACTACCCTCACATTATCCAATTATATATTGCCAATGCCTTATACGAAGTTGGATCTGATTGCAAATATTGTTCTTTTGAAGCCTCAAAATATCACTACCTGATTATTGCAAGAGGAAGAAAAGCAAGAGAGGATCTTTACCATGAAGATAAAGCCATCAAATCCTCAAACTTCCTACTTGCTTTTGGCATATAAACAGACTACAAAGATTGATGTGTGGCACAAAAGAGTTTTGCACATAAACTTTATACACCCCAACAAAATGGACTAGCGATAATAGAAAGTAGATATATAATAAAGTGTATAGGATAATGCTAAAATGAGATGGATGTTCCTAATTCCAAGTGGGCCGGTGCAACAAGTGCATCAATCTTCCATTAATTACAGCTTTCAAGCGCAATAATTCATGGAACATCACGTTATAAGTATTGCTTTTGTTAAGAGACCTAACCTAACACATTTCAAGTATTTTTATGTGTGTTAAGTGGACATATACCACACAAGCATAAGCTAGAACCCACGCTAAATGGATCCATGGTTCTTGGATATTCATTAGAAGAGAAATTTTATAAGTGTTACAATCATAAAAGTGAAGAGCTTAAGGTAAATAGGGATAACTCCTTTGATAATATCTTTTCTTCGTATGGAAGCAAATATATCTTTTAATGTAAAGATGTATATGGTCCATCCACTTATATCACAACGTGAAAAGAGAGTATCAAATTACCGGGCAGTGAAACAAAAAAATAGATATCAAATTCAATTGAACGATGCAGAAACAAGAAAAAGGGAAGGAGAAAGCGGATGATGAAAATAAGTTATCATAGTCTCTCAAATAGTGAACAAGGTGGCAAAATTGAATATTCCAAGTGTCAAAACATCTAAATAGAGGAGAAGGAGATACTGGTTTGAACAAATGAATCAAAAGTTAGGCTATTAAGGAAATTGGGACATGGAACTGGATACATGAAACAAAGTACATGAAGACCATAAGAAAGAAGTGGGTCTATAGGGTAATGTGACATGTAGATAGGAATGTTTCTAGGTTCAAAGCCATATTGGTTGCCCAGATTCTCATACGAAATCATTGCATAAAAGTTTCAACACATTCACACGTTTAGCTGAGATGACAACCATCAAAACTTCATGTGTCATTATAATTGCCAAAGCATTGAAGATGTATCAACTAGGTGAAATATGGTTTCCTAAATGAAGTTACTGAAGACATACAATTCACAGAGAAACCTCAGGTCTTTGAGAAAAAAGCTTGCCCGATCTTATATACAAGCTTGAGAAAGCTGAATGATGGCATTAATCAAACCCGAAGGGCTTGAAACCAAGGGCCTCTACATTACAGGGAAGCTAATATATTTTCATTGATTTTTCATCATTTTTATTTAAATAATCAGGATAGAAGATCATGAAGCCATCATCAATGACATAAACAAGAAGATTACGTGTTAATTTAAAGAATCTAATTCGGAGATTTTATAGTATTTTTTTCAAATAGGACTTAAATATAAAGAACAAGGGATATATCTTATGCAAAAAAAGTACGTACTTGATCTCTCGAAGAATTATGGTGCATGCAATTGGAAACCTATTTCAAATCCATTAGAGTTTATTGTAAGCATAAGTTCCCAAAAATGATATTAAATGTAGGATGTGAAGAAGAGTGCAAGTGAATATTAATGGGTGAAGAAGAGTGCAAGTGAATATTAATGGGTGAAGAAGAGTGCAAGTGAAGAAGCGTGCAAGTGAAGAAGAGTGCTACGAAAGAAGACTATCTGATGGGTGTACAAGAAGGACCCGTTTGTATATCTTTTTCTAACTATACTAGAATATAGAGGCTTAGTCTTAGTCTCATGTGAGCTTATGTGGCTCAAAAAACTCCTCTTCAATTTTGATGTGTAGGTGAAACAAGCTCCTAGACATTAGGACAACCTGCATAACATCCCTTGCACAAAATTCAATGCTCCATGAAAGGTCCAAGAATATGGAGGTCCATTACGAACTCATCAAGTAAAAGGTGATATTCAAGGATGTTGAGGTGGAGGAAAAAAAACTTCAATCACTCAAAGCATGCATTGGAATGGAGGACTTAGTTAAGACTTCAAATCGAGTAATGACAATCAATTTTTAACACTAGAGAAGGATTAAACTTATGAGTCTCACAATTGGAAAAAAGGAATAAAACTTGCAAACTGGTAAATTAATCTTGGAAGCTCCATCAAAAAATAAAATTCTCACCTATATTTGATGCCACCAAAAAGTGTACCTATAATGATTGGCGGTTTTTCTCCTAGGCTGGAAGAAAAGTAGATTTATATACTAAGATTTGTAAAACTTATGTACATGAGTCTAAAATCATTAGGACTATGTATCACATATAAGTAAAATATGATCAATGCCATCAAGCATAGCCCTAACTTGATCACACCCTCATCTAGATCACTTATCAATATTATGTACCCATATGTTTGTGCATGTTGGTTGATTCTACTTTGATGATTCCTTAGCTGCATTGAAGATATATATTTGATAAATATCTCTTATAAACTTGATATAGTCTCTCAAAGAGCGCTTTGGTTTTGGGCTTGATCCTTGCATAGTTTTTGAGACCAAATTCATCTTGTGAAAGTATATTTTTGCACATAGGGAGTGAGATTTGCCTAAAATTAGGCATTTTTTTTAATTGGACTAATCTTACTAATATAACATCCAAGTGAAATGCTTCAAATAAGTTGTGGTAAATAGGGTCTAATTTAATAATGTATAGGCTAGAGATCTCATTAATGATCAATTTTAATATTCAAGAAGCGAGAGCATTTATCTTTGTCTATAGACATTCATGGAGCGAAACTATCTTCTAAAGCTGGTGTCTTCTTAATCCTTCCATGAAAGAGACATAGAGCATGTAGACACAAAAATAAATTTTCATTATAATTGGATCATTTGCAAAGGTAGAGGCCATCTAAAAAATTCATGCTTCCTTAGACTTGAAACTCTCATAGTAACAATAGATTTATCTCTTGTTTCTTCCTATCTCATTATGTTCTTGTTTTCTTTAGGATCCTCCTTTCCTTTATTCTCGTCTATCCCTACATGAATATCATAAAAGTCCCTTACTTCATTTCTTAATGGGGTGATATGTTCCTATAATTGAAATTATAAATTATTATTTTTTATA
The DNA here is from genome assembly GCA_020310875.1 of Ceratopteris richardii. Classification (NCBI taxonomy): domain Eukaryota; kingdom Viridiplantae; phylum Streptophyta; class Polypodiopsida; order Polypodiales; family Pteridaceae; genus Ceratopteris; species Ceratopteris richardii. Next base: position 70,527,012 of record CM035428.1, on the reverse strand, counting down.
AATGTTTCCTTCTAGCCTCTTCCTCTTTATTATGACACTCTTCTAGTAGATGAACACTCATTTTATTTATATCACTTGAGCCTCATCTTTCTTATAGAGGTTTGATCCTTAAGAGTTTTGAATCTTCATGTTATAATATAACTTAAAAGAAGAAAAACATTTTATAAACCACAAATATATTTATAATAATCAATGAAATATCAGTATCATACACTACCTTTGAAAGATATTAGATCTAAAACCCAATTGCATGTTAGATATGCTCAATGCCACACCACCAAGTGATCATAAATGATTCATGGTGCTATAAGTTTTAAGGATCCCCTTATGAAAAAAAGCCATTGTGAGAGATCAAACATTTGTGGAAACCTATCTCCCAAGTTAGATGTAGTCTATGTGTGACTATTGATGATAATAGACGATCTTTGTTAGACTAGCCATGAGCTTACATAGGCATATGTTTTTGAGGCCATTGCGCTGATAGTCAAGGTGAAAATAACGGCCCTGTGACATCACATGTTTTTGACATACAACCTTAATCAAGGAAGTGTTCAAGGGGGACCTAGCCCTTTTTATGTTGTGGAGTGGGCCTATTGAGCATGCCCATAGGATGGAGACAATATGACCTCCATTCATGTAGATATTGTTTCATATTATATTTATCCACCTATTTTGGACCTCCCAACCTTGTTTACCTATACCAACTCACATTGTAAAATCTACATAAGCATTGTGTATGTGAAACTCTACAGATTATTGGGCACTAGTGAGGATTTTATCTAGAGTCTTTCTAAATCATCAAGTAAGCTCCAGTGTGGGAGCACATGGGTGGAAAAACACCATCTTTGTAGGTGCATTCCTCTTAGTAATTTGAGAATTTGAGTTTTGTATCTCTCACTATGTGTCTCTATTTTTCTACATTTTTCTCAACTCCATATATTCATCTATTCCATGTTGTTATTTTTTGTTACATGGTATCAGAGCTAAGCAGGATCTTAGTGGAATAGAAAAAGAATGCAAAGGCTTCAATGATACTCAAAAGAAGATGTCAAGTAGTGCATCATCATCTAAGACTCAGAATCAAAGTGGTTGGTCAACCCAAGTAGGTGAAGCACAAGTAGGAGTAGCAATGATATCTAATCATCCCATCATTGTGAAAATGACCACCTCCCTCCATGCTTGATGGTAAAAGTTACACCCTTTAGAAGTTATGAATCACTTATTTTCTTGATTCATATGAGCTTCTAGAGAATGTTGTTGGACTTAATCATGAGCCCAAAGTAAAACCTCATCCTAATCATCCTAATTGAATTATTCTTGGTGATGATGTTCTACGTGCTTAGAAACTTAGAAACATAGATGCACTATGTGCTATAGTTACATGTACTAATCATAGTTTTATAACATTGATTCCACATACAAGCAAGGCTTATGAAGAATGAAATGTTGAGATATGAAACTTGTAAGCATGCATAGAGTTCCAACTTATAGAATCACATAACAGCAGAAGGGTTTGGAGATCGGGAGACAAGAGAGGTATTGATCACTTGCATAAAGAATCTACAAGATCAAATGATGGGAGGAAGTGTAAAAACATCTAGAGATGAGCTAGCTCATCATTTCCATCAAATCTATCCACCAATTTTTGATGGTTTGGTAGTCTCCCTTGATGCTCAAATTAGACATCAACCTTTAAACTTTTGAAGAATTTAGTTCCTCACTCATGGAGGAGGCATTGTGGCTCAATTCAAGGAGTGGCAGAAATAAAGGAGGTGCAAATCTCACAATATTTCCAAAGGAGGAAAACCAAACTCTTCAAGCTATGGAGACAAAAGATAGCCCATAAAAAAAAGTTGAAGGGAGAATGATTCCGTATAAGAAGAAAGACTATAGAATTCAATATTATTGCATCAAGAGAATGGAGGAGAAGAATGTTTTGTCAAAAGCTGGCACAAACATGGATGCTACCAACACTATAGAAATATAGCTTGAGTTATTTTTTATGATAGAGGAGATAAGCTCCTTGATGACAGATTCAGGAATGGGTGATTGACGGGTGTTGGATAATGGTGCCTCTCATCATATGAAAAGTAGAAAAGATATTCATACTAACCCATCATAATGCAAGATGTCCTATAGAGGGTGAAAGTATGGATTCTTTCATTAAATCTAACGGCTATAGGAAAAAGCCTTTAAAATTTATTATATGCTCTAAAAATCAAACAAAATCTACTTCTAGCGGCTTCTATAATTGATGAAGCTCATGAAGTATCTTTTAGTAAGATAGGAGCTAAAATTATGGATAAGAGCAACAAAATTGCCGAGAGTGGCACAGGAAGGAGAAACCTGTATGATATTCCTAATCTTACACCCACTACAAGCATGGACACAAGTAGCCTATGGCATGAGAAATTCAACCCATATCAAAAATCATGTACTACAGGTATATTCAAAGCATATAATTGCAAACCTACCATTGATTTAAAACATAAAGGAATATTGTGAACCTTGCATGATCAAAGGCAACAAAGGAATGCATTTCCACAAGAAATCAAGAATAGAGCAAGCTATCCTCTAGAGTTGGAGCATGCTACGACTTGTAGAAAAATGACTACATAGGCCATGGGTGGAGCTTCTTACTTCATCTTACGCATTGATAAGTATCGCAAGAATATGTGCATTTACTTCCTTTCTAACAAGGCTCAAGATTATTGTAAGTTTTGAGAATGGATTCATCTTGTTGAAATTCAAATAGAGAAAAAGATTAAGAAATTTTGGATAGATGATGATGTCAAGTTTACATCAATAAAGAATGAAGACTTTTACAAGAGTAGGGAATGAACCATAAATTCATAGTGGCACATAAAACTCAACAAAATGGGGCTCTAGGACATCCCAAAAGCACCATCATCAAGATGAAAAGGTGCATCTGAAGGGAAAATGTTTGAAAAATCGTATTTGTGTAGAGACCATCAACACTATTATCTACATCTTGGATAAAAGTTACACCAAGGTACTTCATTTCAAGACCCCACAAGAGGCCTATAGTGTTAAAAGTACCTTTGTTTTCTATTCCAAAGTGTTTGGAACTGAATGTTAGGTACATGTTCTTGCTAGGAAGAGATACAAGCTTCAAGAAAAAGCATCAAATGTATCTTTTTAGGGTGCAACAAGGATAAGAAAGATTATACGTTTCACAACCTTCAAGCTAATAAGATCATTGTGAGACATGATGTTGTGTTCAAGGAGAAGAGGGAACATGTAGTGACAAGGAAAAGAGATCCCTTTTTTTTACCATCATGCAAAGGGGCAATGCACTTTGAAATTCTGCCAAGAGCTATCCCTTATACACAAGAGAAGGAGGCATCATCCTTGGTAGATGAGTCTCAAAGTCACCAACCTGTTGTCATCGAAGTGGGAAAGCCATTACCACCTTGGATGAGGTAGCTCTATGATTTTGAAAACAACCCCATACCACAAAGCCTTAAACAGGTTGAAAGTGGAGCAAGCCATTCACAAAGAGTAGATGAGTAGAAATGAGCAAGCACCCATAGTGTAAACACAACTATAATGGATAAGGCCATTCAAGAGCAAGCTAAGGAACCAACGAATGTGGAAGAGGCACAAATGGATCCTAGTTGAAGGGTTTCCATGCAAATAGAATACGAAAGTATGAAGAAGAATGAAGCATTGGAGCTAATGGATCAACCCCTAACCACAAACGCATTAGCACCAACTGGGTACGAAAGCTAAAGTATAATTATGAGAGCATAGAGGTACATAGTATGTAGAGATTAGAGCACAAATTTCCTAGGTTTTATAGATGCACTTAAACTTAAAATTTGTGGTAGACCATGCCAACATATGTTCAATTAAAGAACATATACAAAATTTTCTCACGACCACTTGGACTTGCGCATGGATAGCAATGGTAACAATCTCCCACTCAAGGCCAATATGGAAAAACTAAACCATGGGAGAAAAAATTGAAGAATGATAAAGGACACCTAATGTTGGAAGTTAAGTTGCATTTCAAGCTCAAGAGTGTGGGAACATGCCAAAAACTTCAGCTTCCACATCATTCGAAATCAAACGAGGATGATTTCCACGAACTGGAGGCATCAAATCATGTAAATAATGGAAAGAATTTGATTAGAGAAGAAATAGGTCATCTCGTGATGTGAGTGGACTCACTTTTTGACATGTATATTCTTTTGATTCATTAAAGAGGTTATGTAATATTTAGAACGTCTAAATTTGAGTTCTAATGTGACTTAGAGTCATGAAAATATGTTTCCAAGCTACCCCCTTGCTTTAGCACACCCCCTAGTAGCTATTCTTTGCATATTTTGGAGATTTTCATTTTTCACACTCTATCTCTCTAGATGATCTTGGTAGACCCCCTCTTCTTATAATTGTTATTTCTCATTCATTTCAAATCCATTTTTAGTTATTCTTGTGTTGTTGGAAATCATATAAGTTTTATTTTGAGTGGTAAAAGTTGCATGATCATTTCCTACACGTGTAGAGATATTGCTAGAACACTTTATGTGTAGTTAGTTAATACTCTATGAAGAGATCAAGTTGTATGCTTTGTAATTAGCTCGCTGAGGCATCATCCAGTGTCCATCTTTGAAAGCACTCTAAATCTAGTTTCTTTCTGCAATGTTTGATTTTCATTCTCTGAATGTACTAAGAGAAACTCAAAAAACATAAAGAGTGTGTCTAAAAAAATCACGATCATAGGAGGGTTCATTTGCTTTTTTTGTGCAGATAGGAATGGTTATCCTCCAACAATGGTATCATAGCTATAAGTAAGTGTCAAAGAGAGAAGAAGGAGCTATTGAAGTGAAGTAAAAACCTTAATATCAAAGATTTAATGGAAGAAGCAAAGATTGGGTAGGTCAACATTAAGGGGAAGCAAACAAGTCATGAAATCAAAGATGAAACTTCATCAAGAGGAGTACCTCTTTTTTTTTTTAGGTATAAGCCATCTTTTTAAAATTTATTAAATCAAGGGGGAGGTTCATCAGAGCTACAAGGCATCATGGTTAATCTAAATGCTCAAATTGAGAAGCTCAAAAAGAGAAATTACCAACCATGGCAATTTAAAATAAGCAATGTTTTGATGGGGAAAGGTTTATAAAGAGTTATGAGTGGTGGAGAGCCAAAACCCCATATAGATGAGTTAAATCCAACCAATGATGGGAGAAGAATAGTAAGAGAGTGGGATGAAAGAGACAAAAGAGTCTTTTTTTTTATCTTAGCATATTAGCATCTCCATGATAGGACACATTCAAGATTTGAATACATCAAAGAAGGTGTGAGAGTGCTTGGAGAGATTATACTCAACCTCCACAAAAGCTAGAAAATATTAGCTGAAGAATGAGCTAAATAATCGCTAAAAAAGCCACTCTCAAGGTACTAATGATTACATAACATTAAAGAGCATGTAAATGCACAAGGGTCAATAAGTTGTGCCTTGGATGATGGCAATATCGTAGCTTGCATGCTAAATGGACTTAGGGATGATGCAAAATGGAGGTCCTTCACAACTTCATTTTTGGTAAGAGACTTTCTTCTTGATTTTGATCAAATAATCACTCTCATGGTGGGAGAGTAGATGAAACTTGGCGATAATTATGTCAAAGTTAGCTAAGGGCAATTGTTTTATGGAGGTAGATGAAGAGGAAAACACAACCGAGGTGCTACAAGAGAAAGAGGAAGATATCAAAGCAACCAGGAAGTTCAACGAAAACAAGTCAATGCATGTCAAAGAGGTGGAAGAGCAACAAATAGAGGAAGAGGTTGAAGATTTGGTGGAAAAGGACAACCCAATTCCAATGGATGCTTTGAATGTAGTAAGTCATTCTCTTGGTGGAAAAGGAAGACTAGGGCATCCATCCTAGAGAATGATTATTTACTTGCCATGAAATATGGTGAAGATACAACTCAATTTACTGAAGATGTATGGTATGTAGACATTCGATGTAGCAATCATATCTCATGATGGATCTTTTTCATAATTTGCAGATCCCAAAGAATCAAGGACATGTGGGAACACGTGAAAAATCATAGAATTCCATTCAATATCTGGATGATATCAGTTTGGAAGGGACTCAAAGGGAAAAGTGCTCATCAGAGGTGTTAGATGTCCCTACTATTACCAAAAACATGATTTTGGTAGGCCAAATGCTAAAGAAATGGAACTTATATCAGTTGGATGTTGATGTATTTCCTAAAGTTATCACTTCTTACATTGTCGTCATTTGAGATTATTTCTATGGTTTCCATTATTAGATTTGATTGTTTCGCATATGGCTTTATGAGAAATGTATTGCACATCTCATAAAGTTTATCAATAGTAGAAGGTAGGAAAAAATCCGTACCATGCAAAAACCTAAAGATATGGCATTGTTAATTCAAAACTTCAAATAATCATGAGTGATTTATGCTATGGAAAATTAAAATCCTCCAAAGATGCAAAAAGAAATTAAATTCTTTTTCAAAATCCGTCACTATGTTGGTCATCTATGTATACTTGATGGGCTCATCATCATACATAGGGGGCAAAGTTTGAAGAACGTTCGGAGTCTCAACTATGAGAATGATGTAATGCAACTTATGTCATATCCTACAAATATTGTTTTAGTACATTTCACTTAAGGGGTCCAAATCCGTCACTATGTTGGTCATCTATGTATACTTGATGGGCTCATCATCATACATAGCCCATCAACATACATAGGAGGAAAAGTTTGAAGAACGTTGGGAGTCTCAACTAAAAGAGCTTGATGCAAAGCATCAACTATATGCATACATTTGTTATTTTTTGTTTAATGTATAAAGGGATTCGATGAAAGGCATGCTTTGCTACATAATTTGATGCTTGGCGTAAAATGTATGCACAAACTCGAGTCTAGGCATCCAACGCTATGCATGGGTCTGATGTTAAGTAAGGACTTTATGCAAAATCCAATGACAAGCGTCCATCGTTTTCAGATCATTGATGTAAAACTTTGAAAATCTAAATAAATTGGATGCGACGCATCAAGATTATGAATGCGGAAAACCCTTGGCATCAGATATATACGTTTATTTGATGTCGAACATGGAATTTATGCATTGATGCAACACTTACCATCAACTTTACGCGTACAATATTCATACATTTGATGCTTAGCATCGAGTTTATCCATAGTTTTGATTCTAAGCATTGATAAGTGTAATATAAAACATCATCAATAAAAAATATTAAAACAAATTAGCCCGTAAACAATATGAAATATCTAAACAAAGAATTGTATGAATACATCACTATGTAATCTTCACACACTTCTTCTAAGGTGATGTGTCCAAGTCTTTTCATCATTACTTCTTCAATTTTCATGTGAAATGTCCAACTATAAAAAAGGCTTTTTCATGTAGAAAATCAATGCCCAAAAAGTAACACAGCTAAGCGAGATCTTTCATGAACTTCTTGCATAAAGATTTGCTTTACCTCTTTACTACTTTTTTCATAATCACCACCTAGAATCAAGTCATCAACATAAATAGCACAATTTTTATGCCATCATCACCCTTCCTTGTGTATGGCACATAGAAAATGTAGGTAGTCCTAGCATGCGAAGCAGCAGGGGTTTGTTTAAGCTCATACAAAGCCTTTTTCATCCCATAAACATACATGAATGCTTTGATTCATCATATCCTTGTAGTTGGTCCATGTATACTTCTTCCTGCAACTCACCATGTAAGAAAACATTCTTCACATCCATGTGATGAAAAATCCATCCTTTTGATATAGCCAATGCAACAAGCGCTATAAGGGTACCCTTTTTTGCTATAGGGCAAAATATTTCTGAAAATCAATTCCATATACATTGGTATATCTTTTTTCAACCAATAATGACTTATACTTGTTTATGCTACCATCAACATTGTGCTTTACCTTGTAAAAACCGACTTGCAACCTATGGGTTTCTTTCTTGATGCCAATGGAACTATCTTCCATGTTTCAATTCCATAAAGTGCAACCATCTTCTCATCCATAGCTTTCTCTTTATCTTCATTTCCAATTTTATCATCAAAATCACAAGGTTAAGCAACTTATATTAAACTGTTCATGTGGGCACAATGACAAGCCATTTAGCTGTCATATGTTAATCATTGCAATGAATTTGGCATCCTTCAAGATCTGTTTGATCTTGGGTCACTTGTTCTTTTTGTAATATCAGTATACGCCTTTCTTACTCCTAGAGTCTTCACAAATGGTAATCCAAGTTCCTTGTCAAGGCTCTTTTCAGAAACTCTTCATTCTCCATCAATATCTTGAAAACTTGTAGATCTTTTGTTCTTGCAAGAAATCTTTTCTTTACCTTTCTTTGATGTATTCGATGAATTTTATGGAAAACATTTCCATGCAATCTTCCACTCCATGGGTTTGTGTTGGAGCTATTTCTATGTGAAATATCTCATCCACTAAGAACTTGAGATATTCACTTCATTTTGTAGCATTTCCAATATCATTTGATTCAAGATTAAGTCCTTATTTTACACAATCATAATAGATTTCCATTTCATCAAATATCACATATCTGTTTGCCTTCATCGAACATGTGATTGGGTTGCATCATTTATATCTCTTTGCTCAAGGAAGTACCCAATGAAGATACATATTTTCTTGTTTAGATCTAGTTTCGTCCTCAACTCATGTGGAATGTGTACATATGCAATACAACCAAATACATTCATATGTGATAAGTTTGTATCTTTACCTATAAACTTCTCTTCATGTGTAACATGGTGTAAAATACCATTTGGAGTTCTATTAATGATGTGTATGATGTAAAATAGTAGTTGGAGTTCTATTAATGATGTGTATAGTAGTTTTCCCAATAACCATGAGACATATTTTGCTCAATGCTCAAGGCTCTTTAATTTTTTGTGATGTGTCTATTTTTGGTTCACCAAGATCATTCAATTTGTTGTGAACCTGAATCTTAAGAATCTCATGAATTTTTAGAAAATCACTCAATTCATTTGATATGTATTCATCTCCTCCATCAGATCTTGAAATTAATGTCAGAATATAGTTACTTATCTACTCTTCCACCATCAGATCTTGTATTCATCTTAATGTCTGAATATAGTTACTTGTCTACTTTTCCACCATCACCTTGAAATTGTGAAAGTGAGTAAACATCTAATTCTTCTCCTTCCCTCTCAAATGCACGCTTACTTTTCATGTATGTTCATCAAGAAAAGTGATCTAAACCTTGCAACCTCTAATAGGTCTAGTCTTTGGAGGACCCTAAACATCTCTAGATCATTCTCAATAACATGCTTGTCATGCCAAAATACATATCTTTGAATCCTTGTAGCCTTGAAATTTGGTAGTCTATTGATAACGTCCTTTGACTGCATCAACTTCAGCCTCTATCAGTTTTAGAGTCTAATTCACTTTCGCCAAATATCTCAACAATAACATCAACACCTTTCACAAACACGGCTACATTCATTTCAAGAATTTTAAATGCAAAATGAAAATCTTGCTTAGATTTTTTCCTTTTGGGATAAGCTTTCAACATTCTTTTTAATCTTCTACATACTAACCATCAAAATTGAAACTGACTTGCTATCCCTAGTCAACAATTTGTCCAATAGAAACTAGGTTCTTCATTATATTACAAACATGGAGTACATCACGAAGATGTTGTACCTTGTGATAGTCCATCGATAGTGCTATGCTTCCACTATGTTGATAGGATGTGATGTATCATCATCTGTTTAAACAAATCCAAAAATTGACAATCTTTACAATCTATTAAACCATTATGCATAGCTACACATGAGATTTGAAGCACTTGAATTCACATAACAAAGATTACCATTCAATTCATTAGAGATTGTATTCATTATGTGATAATGGACCATGAACAACTTCTCTAAATCACATGCACTTGTGGATGCATAGTTGTTTTGTTATTTTTTGTTGTTTTGATTCTTCAAACTGGAATCAGATTCAAACTAATGAGGTTTACCCAAATTCAAGCATCCCTTAGTGACATTAATTGAATAATTTCTTTGGAATTTTGTATGAGATCTTTGACTCCCTTTACCTCTAAAATGTCCTCTTCCTCTTGCATTAGTATGTGGTTGACCTTGATCTTGGTTATTGTTTCATATTTTACTTCCAAAGCCTCTAGCTTGGCCTCTTCCTCTACTAGAGTAGAATACGTATTGAAGTCTAGCTTTTCCTTAGGATTTTGAATCTTGACCAAGGTTCTTTTCTTCAATTATGAGCATGCACATAAGATCAATAAAATTTGCAATATTCTCCTTAGTTGAATAGGACTTATAGATTGCTTATATGCAACTCCTAAACCATGAATGCACACTTCAACCTTATCATCATCATCATCATCATCATCATCATCTACATTCATGCCAATGGATGCAAGCAACTCTGGTGTAAGAATCTCATTCTTGAATTGCAACCTCCATGCCTTTTTATTTTGTATTGGTCTCATACAATGTCAGCAAGCTGTTCCAAGCCTCTTTCAAAGTTTTGGCATACTATATGTTGCCAAGCATCCTATCCTATATGCTAAGAGATAATCAATAGATTATCTTCCATGTTCCTTGATTCAAATTTTCATATGCTCCTAACTGATCCATAGTTTGATTCCTCTCTAATCATTTTGCAAGGTTCTCATGGTCTCCTTCAAAGTAGTTAGAGAAGAGTGTTGCTCATTATTATACTCTAAGAGCACTAGAAGGAGACCCTATGCTTGAATAGTATTGCTCTGTGACTTGAGAGTTTGATCTTAAAAAAAACATAGTTTTCATGTATCAACTGAAGACTAGATCACTTGAAATTCTAGATCTAGAGCATTTGGAAAATGTTGTAAAGAGCACACATTGTAGTTTTGCAAAATAACCTCTTTTTTTCTATGATTTCCACCTTGCACGATTTGAATGGAGGTAGAATTAGATCCCGATAAAAGATGTGACCCTTTAGGCATAACTTTCAAAAAAATTCTAAGGCCTTCTACCTTCACACCAGCTTTCATAAGAATCTGATATTGTTTGTGAAGGATGCATTCTGCTTGCCTTTTCATGTATTGTTCACTAACAACCTTCTTCATGAGATCCCTAGAGCCACAATAGCTCAAATGTCATCTTAATAGAAAGGAGATAAGGAACAAAGCACTCTCATAGTCTCAAACATAAAGAGAGGATTTCACACAAATTGAGGCAAGGAATAATGATCTTCTTCTACTTTGTATATCTCCTAGAGGGAATATAAAAGAATGACCTTATACAACAATACCACCAATACAACATGTCAACAGAAGTATATAATGAGAACCCTAATGTGCACAAATGAGCGAGGTCACAAGAAACAAATGTGTCCTTACTCTTGTTAGATAAATCTTGTAAAGCTAATAACTCAAATGATCCCTTACATATATTGATGTAACCACTATAGATGTTAGAGGAGTGAAAAGTAGTACATGTTATCCTTGATCATGACATGTTGAGCTCTATATCTCAAAACAAAGGATATCATATTATATCATATTCTCGAAATATTTTGACATCGTATTTAGTGAAATGTTTGAAAAAAATAATCCAATTGAATAATGTTTTCCAAGCATTCACAAAGAACAAGAACCGTCAGGCACTTTTTCCTAAAGCCTCATCGAATAGATCAAATACTTATCTTGCCTTAGTCTAGATTGATCTTCGTGACCCTCTGAATATAAACTCTCAATGGGTCTCTCTAGACCTTTTTGTCATTAGTTGACCACAACAGTTTTGTTTGGCTGCATTTTTCCAAGTCAAGTTAAAGACATTCCCCACTCTTAGAGAGTGTACATAACAAGCGCAGAATGATTCATCCAACTCACCCATGGCTATACATTTTTGGTAGGATTGAAGAGTTTTTTAATCTGAATTTAACAAATGGATCAAGTAAAAATATATCAAAGAAGAAGTTATGCAACCTCATAATGTATCTTAGAATGGTTTTGCAAAAAGGAAGATAAGAAAATTAATGGAAATAAATAGGAGCACGTTACATAGAAAAAATATACCTCTTTAAAAAATACCATGGACATACTCAATAGAGGATATACTTGATTATATTAAAATTTTTAATAATTACTACAGACGTAAGCCAAATGTGAGTCATTATAGAGTACTCGGTAGTGATCTATATGTGCATGTGCCTAAGTAAAATAGGAACAAAATTGCTTCTTAGTTTAAGAAGAACCTTTTCATTGGATACAATGAGAATGTTAAGGTTTTGAGATATATGATATGGAAAATCATACTATCACTACCTCTAAGAACGTAACTTGTGAATAATCTAAATAACAAACAAATGATCCATGCTCAAATCAAGTTCTCATGTCTAGCCTTCAAACGTAAAAAAGTTATTTAGAAGGAAAATTTAGATGCTAGTACTTTAGACAAAACTAGAATCTTCCTAAGAGTTCTTCAAAAGTAATAAACACACTTTTTCAACTATCCACTTATTCATATATTTCATGAAATTATATGACCTTCTAATTATAAAGAATCTCAAGGCCAAACCAATTGGGAAGAAGCTATGCATGTAGACATGGCAAAGAAAAATATGATTCCTCTTATTGGATTTCTATGATCCTTAGAGAAGCTTAATTTAAATCAAAATCTCTCAACCCTAAAGCAAGTTGTATCCAACTTGGATGATTGTTATCACTTCCAATTTTAGTTATTAAGTTAACTCTTAAACCTCTTCTATTGAGTGAAAAACTAAAAAATTCATACCGTCTAGGAGTTCCGTGTATCGTACAACTCTCCTTCACTTGAGCCTAGTGTCCCATAACAACATTTTTACATCTAACTTGGATATGAGGATGTTGTATATCTTAATGTATAGATGTAGCATTCTGTCAAACTTAGAGTATATTAAGATTCTAGTTCTTGCAATGAATATCATTCACTTGCATCAATCTATCTTACTTATTGTTTCAAGTGCTTAAAAAATTCTCACTTTATAAATTTTTATTTAGCTATATTAGTTTGAATTTGGTTTAAGAATTCAAAAAATAACTTCTATGATTAAACCTTCTTAAGTGATAGTTCTTATTTAGATGGATTAACAAAGTTTGTTTTTGAGATTTTCATCCAAAGGACTAGAGTGGATGAAATTTGATTATTCTAGGAGTTACATATTCCTTACTAGAGGGTACCCATGGTAGCATACTCTTAATACTCAATGCTTTAAAAAAACCTTTATGATTTCCTAATCCTTTGTTCATTATACAAGAATTTATATAGTTTTACAAACTATTCATTGGATGTTATTACCCCATTGCCCTTGAATCTCTTTCCAAACCTTTGATTGCAGGTTCTTGCATAAGTTCTTTTTCAAGCCTATAAAATCAAAATTACTCTTGTGATTTCTTATCCCACTTGGAATTCTTGCTTTTCCTAAGTAGGTACCAAGTAATTTCTATTCTACTCCTACATACTTGGAATGTAACATCCTCTTATCACTTCCAAAGGGAATCTGAATCCTTGTTGAATTTCTTTTCAGGCTTAGGTGTATCTTTCTCTACTATCTTATGCAATAATGGTAGATTAAAAGTCCATAATTTATTCAAATTCTTAAATTACACAACTATTAATGAAATCCATTGCAAAAAATATTTGGAGCCATTTCAATTAAGCTTGTGTAAGTGTTGGAGTTTGACGTCTGTGGAAGCACGTGAACAACACAAGGAAGTAGAAGAAGCTTGGAGCACAAAGCACAATACTGAATGTATTACCACTAGAATGTACAAAGCTAAGTGACCTGTTAGGGCAATAGGTGTATATACAAGCTGTGGGGGAAGAAACCTCCTAAAGAGGGAAAAAAGTGCCCCAGTTATCCTAGTGTGCTCACACACATCACTACTTAAATATATCAACAAATCCCCCTCGGGAGTGATGTGATGAACAAGGAGCTAGCATTCATGTATAAGGAAGTGCCAACCTATGTGGAATCAATCCACAAAAGGATGTAAGCCCAAAGCTTTGCGGAAAGCTTCAAACTTCTCGCTAGGTGGAGCCTTCGCGAAAAGGTCTACAATGTTCTCCTGTGTGGGCACATATGCCAAGCTAATCTCTCCAGCAGAGAACCTCTCCGTGACATAATGATAATGCACCTCAATGTGCTTAGTGGGAGCATGGAACATAGGGTTCCTTGCAACTACTAGTGTGCTCTAACTGTTAGTGAAGATGGTGCTGGCAAAAGACTGACCAGCATCCAAATCAGCCATAAGGCATTTGAGCCACACACACTCAATAGTCATTGTGAAAGCTGCCCTATACTTAGCCTCACAGCTGGAAATAGGCATAGTAGGCTGCTTCTTGCTCAACAAAGATATATATGAGTTACAAACATGAAGCAAAAGCCACTAGTGGATGCAGGAGTGTCATAGAAACCAGCCAAGTCACTGCTAGAAAAGGCATGCAAATTTAGCGGTAGTGATCCCCCCTTGGGTTAAAAGAGACGAAGTAGTTGGGCATCACTCAAGTAGCAAAAGATGCATTTAATTGCCTATCAATGCTTGACGCTTGGGTAATGCATAAACTTGCTAATCTATGAGACAAAAAACTGAATATCTCGCCGAATAATGCATAAGTAAATCAAGCATCCAATACCTTGCTCATCTATGAGAACCTCTGTAGGACTGGCAATAGGTTTACTGTCCACAAGGCCAAAGTACTGCAATAATGTGTCAATATATTTTGTTTGACACAAAGCTATTCCACCATTTACTTGCATAAGTTCAATGCCCAAATACTGATGCAAGTGCCCCAAACTTGACATCTAAAATGAGGCATGCAAATCAGCCTTAAAATCAGCAATATGCTTCTCAATAGAACCAGTGACCAGCATGTCATCAACATAGACCACAATGATCAAAGCACATAATTTTCATGTGTAGCGTATAAGGTGCTCTCAATTGGATTGTTCTCAAAAACATGTCAATCAAATAGGCATGTATCGTTTCATACCAAGCACGTGGTGCCTGTTTCAAACCATGTAACATGCAAGTGACCACTCAAAAATGCAAATTTAATGTCCAAATGATGTGTATTCCAACCATGATGAGCTGCAAGTGCACAGATTATATGAACACTAGTCATTAGGTATGTAGGTGCAAAGGTCTCATCAAAATCAATGTCTCTTTCTTGCGCATAACCCTTTGCAACAAGCCTAGTCTTATATATGTCAACTGTTCCATCAGGCTTATGCTTCAGTTTGTATACCCACTTAGTGTCAATGGCCTTCTTGTCAAGAGGCAAGTCACAGAGAGACTAAGTACCATTTTTCATGATAGCATCATATTCTGATTGCATAGCTGCAATCCAATTTTCAGAATTTTGTGCCTCATCAAAGGAAACAAGCTCATTCTCATCACAGACACTAGATGCAGCCATAGCATAACAATCTGATGCAAAAGAGGCACTATGAGAGCCTGAACGAGTATGGTATGACAAAGGTACATCTAATTTGTTGTAACACAAAGTCTGCACCAAGAGTTTTGGCAATATCATCTCTCTCAATATCATCTCTCTCATCAACAAATGCATCATGTAAATCTTCATTAGAAGTGGAATGATCTGGATCATCACATGAAACCTACAAAAGCTGAGACATTGCCTCATTAGGAGGAGCACTAGACTATCCACGTGTAAAAAGAGGTAGCAAAGTATCATACATGTCTTTGGAGCTAACAAATGTCTCCGTCGTACATGAAAGTAAAGGTTGAATAACATCTTCCACAAAAACAACATCACGACTAACCAAAATGTGTTTAGTCTCTGGATGACATAGATGATAGCCTTTGCTTTTAGAACTATACCCAACAAAAATATATTTTATTGTTTTATCATCCAATTTCCTGTGATGTTGTTCAAGCAGCAATGCATATGCCAAATAACTAAAAACAAGTAGATGAGCAACAGATGGCGTGGGACCATGCCAAGCTTCATATGGAGTGATAATTTGTGGTGCTTTAGTCAAACCGAGTGCCATATAGCGGCTAGAAACAACAGACCAGATAATATGATATGAGTTGCGGCTACGCCTTCAGAACTCCAGATACCTGCATCTGTCGCAGTCTCTTCTGTAGCACCTATTTAGTACATATGCTGCACACATGGTAGCTTCAAGCCAAAAACTACGTGGTAAGGCCTAACTCTTGACCATGCATGTTGCCATCTCCATGATTGATGTGTTCTTCCATTCAGGAAATCCATTCTCCTAAGGTGTATAAGGCACTCTATACTGATACTTTATCCCACGTTCAACCAGAAATGCATTAAAGTTAGAAGACATATATTCCCCTCCTCGATCAGAGCGGAGGGTGCCCGTTTTACATGCTGACAGATTTTCAACCAAAACCAAAACTGTTTGAAGCACATAAACATTTTAAGCTTTGCTGTCAATGGATATACCCATGCATGCTTAGCAAAATCATCGATGAAAGTCACATAGTAAAGATAGTTTCCAAAAGAGGGTGTTTGCATAGGACCACAGACATCACTATGAGCAAGCTACACTTCCTGAGAAGCCCAAATTGAACCATCTCTTGAGAACAAATAACGCTGCATTTTGCCCAAAATATAGCCTTCACAAACATATTTACTAGGTGCCTCAAGTTTGGGCAGAGAGCAGACCATTTGAGATTTCTGCAGGCATGGCAAACTAGCAAAATTCAGATGACCAAAGCATGCATGTCAAAGCTTTGCATCTGACATAGCCTGAGAATCATGTATTGCACATGCTGAATCATTCATAGATTTTTCATAGTCTATGAGCTTATACAACCCACAATATAAAATGCTAGAAGCAATAATCACATCTCCATTTGATAGCTAATGAATTGTACACCTGTCATCAAGAAATTTCACAACCAAGCCAATCTTGGCTAAAGCTGAAACTGATCACATATTTTTCTTGATTGATAACACAAATCAAGCATCTAACAAATTGAAAGAACTACCATCAACAATAGTCAAAATGATCTTAACAACTCCCATGATAGGATAAGAGGAGTTGTTGGTGCATGTGGTAGTATTCCCTATAGGGGTAGGCTCAAGTGAAGTGAAGAAACTACACTGCCAGGTAATATGTTTGGTTGTCCCACTATCAAAATACCAAACATCCGAGTCTACTACAGGCATACACTGCTCATGAGAGGATAGGTCAAAGCTACAAACAATAGTAAACACCCATTCTTCATTCTGTACAAGATTAGCAGACTCTTTTTTTAGTGTAGAGGCCTCTATAACAACCATTCCGGCCTCTTTCGTCTTTGCCTCTTTAGCAGCTAGTTTTGGAGTACAGAAATATTTTCTGCTTTTTTGATTTCTTCTAATGTTTGTCTTTCTTCTTCAAATATGCAGCATTTGTAGAGCTTTTCTTACTAGTAGATGAGCTCCATTTACCTTTGCCCTTTCGACTAGCCAAGAAAGCTTGATCTGCAACATGCATAATAGACCTATTTTTCCTTGATTGATCTTCTTGCAACATAAAAAAAAAACTAACTCTTCAAATGTTAAGGCATTTGGATTGCCTTTCATCATCAAACGAAAAGTAGAAGCAAAACTCTGATATAAGTTGGGAAGACCATTAAAAACAATCTACAAAAGTGAACTATGAGGAAGGGCTTCATCAAAAGAAATCAATTGTTCCTTCAAATCCTTGATCTTTGTCAGAAAATTGTGCATAGAATCACCTTCATTCATATACTCACTCTCCAAATGTTTTTGAAGGTAAGCAACATGAGCCTCATTCCTATCCTGGTACAATGTGGTAAGTGTATCCCATGCATCCTTAGCTATTTTGCAAGAGTGAATGTGAGGAATAATGGCACGATTGACAGACAAGGCTATCAATACATGTGTGTGAGCATCTTTGCCATCCCAATAAATTTTCTTTGCATTAGGTGCAACAAGAACCGCAACAAGAGCAGAAATATGTAGAATATCACCATCTTTGACACCATCTACATGAGCTTCACTACTTGTATTTGCAGGTGTAATGGGATGTTTTCCAACACCCTCCAGAATATTCTATAGTCCTTTTGCAACCAAAACATGACACATCATATAAGCCCACAATGGGTGATTCATACCATCCAACTTATCCTCAACATCCAACATACAAAATACATCACTATTTTCAGCCATGGCCACTGACTAAAATACCTTAATGTTAAAAAATGTCTGTATTTGAAAACGTTGAGCAGAACTACCCTAACGAATTCTACTAACCCTATAGGATACTTTGAGATGCTTATACTAGCAAACCAAAATCTGTATATATCTTTGGCACGAAAAGGTAAAATAGCCTACACAAGCACTACGATAGTGTGCTCGGAGGCAGAATCAAGCTCATATCAGGATTTTTGCCTTATCTCCTAATCACCCTAAGTATGCTCACCAAATTTTGTGCAATTCTGAGACTACAACTGGAGGGGTGTCCGCAAAGCCTTTGATGAAGCCACGACCTATTTTGATACCAATTGTTGGATTTTGACATCTACAAAAGCACACGAACAACATAAGGAAGAAGAAGAAGCCTAGAGCACAACACACAACTACGAAATGTATTACCACTAGAATGTACAAAGATAAGCGACCCCTTAGGGCAACAGGCATATATACAAGCCAAGGGAAAAAACCTCCTAAAGAGGGAAAAAAGTTCCCCGGTGGTCCTACTTTGTTCACACATATCACTACCTAAATATATCAACATTAAGTATCCATGATACTTAAAGTAAGCATTGTATATTCTAGGTTTCCTACGAGCATCAAGAAGGAAAAAAAAAAGAAATTATGGGGAACCGATCACTATAGAAAATGAGAGAAAGAATCAAAAGGCATCATAAGGTGGACTATTAATGCCATATGCACGATTTTTTGTTGTAGAGAAGACCATATATAATAAAGATACACATTTTTCTTTTGTATATTGATGAGAATGAAGGTGCACATGCAGAACGCTTCGCCTTCACACACTTGGGTAGCATAGAAGTGGAAAGTGTGCACAGCCTTCGCCACCAACAAAGAGCAAAAATTGGTTGTTCCACGATTTTCTATGCACCATTCCCATGTTCAGCATTGAGGGAGACTTCAAACTTGAGAGTCTTCTTGCAAAGATAAGTAGAGAAAAGGATACCAGAGGTATACAAAAATCAAATTAGATAATCAGCTCGTTCCATAAGCATTCTTGGTGTATGAGTTTAAAATTTTGGCATCATCACTTTCATGAATGCTATGGACTTATTTACTAGGAGTTGATTTTAATGGTACAAAATAGACTCATGCATGAGAGAATTCTTGGAAGTGGGGTGGGCCTCAATGACACTTAATCGCAGGTGTATAAGATCTTCCAATGCATGAACCTTAGTGTACACACCGTAATACTAGAAGAAAGATGATTGAAAGATAGAGAGAGAATAAAAAAGATTTTAAAATGTATGGTAAGCTAGAATGCTCACTTATAGTAAATAATATTTAAATGTCAAATTACAATGAATATGATACAAACTGATAATATCTAAATCTAGGTAGAAGTAGGAACTAGCTATGAGAAATTGTGTGTAAAGTGCCTAAAAGGTATGGTGTGTGTGTGTCAGAGAGAGAATATGGAGAATATGAATAGTTTAGAACTTTTTGATAGTGAACCCTAATTTTGATTAGCCCTAAATCAAAAACTAGTGAACTAACAAGTAGGACATAATTAGACCTGGTACTCACAATTAATGTTGATGGTTGGCTAACACTAACTCTTCCAATAACTTGAGATGTATAGCACACCTCGTCCAAGAGTATATAACTCCTCATGTAGTTGATCACCTCCAGAAGTTTCTCAATCTTGCATTGTATCCCTGAGTTCATGATCACACAATGAGCTATGGCCCTCCTTGTATTTTTTAATGTTACCCACAATGAGCTTTAGCGAAAGCCAAAAAGCTATTGTAAAATCAGAATCGCTAGTGAAAATCATCCCCAAAAGCTCAAAATATACTTCTGCTATATTTCGCAAAGATAAAAATCTAGTTCGAAAAAAACTTTTGCAAACGCGCTACGCTGCTTCTACTAGATATCAAACTCGGGTCATTAGTTTGAGAAATATTTTTCATAGACCAAGACTTCCTAGTGCTTTTTCTTGTGTAGAGTTCTAAATCATACACATAATATTGTTGCCATGTTTGAACTATGGACTATGTTAGCATTCTTTCCAACAATGCTCCCTTCAATGTAATAATGCTATAAGGTTTAATAAGTTGTAAAACTTCCTATGACTTTCTTTGGACAATGCTTTGGTAAAATGTGTGGAACATTTTCACTTGTAGGTATGTAGACTAGCTTAATGTGCTTCTTAGATACGTTTTCCTGAATATAGTGGTAATGAACTTCTATATGTTTTTTTCGTATCATATTAAAATCTCAATCTTGCATTTATTCCTTGACTTGATGATCACACAATGAGTATAGGCCGTCCTTATATAGTTTTTAATGCTAGTCACAATGAGCTTTAGTGAAAACCAAGAAGCTACATGAAAATCATAATTGCTAGCGAAAATCATCCCTAAGCACAAAAATACTTCCGCTAAATCTAGCAAAGTTAAAAATGTATTCCAAAAAAAAAAACTTTTGCAAACATGCTACACTGCTTCTATTCGGTATCGAACTTGTGTCACTAGTTTGAGAAACGTTTCTCATAGACCAAGACTTCCGAGAACTTTCTAGAATTCTAAATCATAGAGTTAACATTGCTAGTATGTTTGAACTGTGGACTATGGTGCCATTGTTTCCAACAAGAAGAACACATAACTTACCACCCAACCATCTATTATATAGCCTCCACGAATGGGAGACATCTCTTGAGCTAACTAGATCCACCCATCATTTTAGTAACTTCAAAAAGACTCCAATGCGAAAGTAGCTTACTTAACTAGAGTGATGTATCATATTCAACTAGATTCAAGCCTTGAAGGACTATATTTAACTCTAGCAAACTTGATCTAAGATACCTAAACGGGCTCGGTAAAAAAACTCTCACCTATGCACCTATAAGGATTGAACCCAACACATGCTTGATCACACCCTTTAGATTTAAGCATTAGGCTACGCATAACCTTTTCTGATACTCCAAAAGAGCATAGTCATATCTTGACATCTAGCAAGTTACTTTATAACACAAAGACTCAGAGATATCAACTTAGATGTGCCTACTTTTTCTCATACTCCCACAGGCTCTAGTAGTGCTTTTTTGTGTTGTATGTTTATTTAATGTTTTTTTCTAGACTTTTTCTTTGGGATGTTTTCTTCCATGAAGAAGCAAAAGAAGAATTGAGTTCATTGTATGAAATCAAAATTTGAGTGTATAGCAAAGAAGGATACTTGATCGTCATGCAATTTGCAAACTGGAAGAAATGCCATTTGCATTGAATGTGAGTTGAACACAAGTTGAAAGCTTTATGGTAGTTTATATATCATTAAGGTTAGGTTTGTAGCCATACGCTATGCTAAAGAAAAAGGACTTGATTTTAATCATCCATTTCGTTGACATGCAATAGGATACTTTTTCATCCCATCTTTGTTCTAAAGGCTAACAGTGCTTAGAGTATACATTATTGGATGTCAAAAATGCATTTTTCCATTGCACGGCAAAGTATATGTTTTTAGCATTGTACTTTTTTGCAAAAATGGTTTGTGATCGTACGGTGTAGGTCAAGAAGAAACTGTATGGATTGATGGAAGGACCACGTTATTCAATTTTTTATTATTAGCACATAAATTTCATAAGAATTCCAACCAAAACCATCTTGTATTTGAATTGTGAATGATATGTTTTTCTTTCTTGCAGTTTATATTGCTAATGTTTTTCTCATTGAATCTTATCAGATGCGTATTCCTGAGATTAAGGCTCATCTAAAAGGCTCTTTGGATATGTATTATTTGGGACATTTGCACCATCATTTGGGCATTTACTGCATGCAGCGTGAGGGAGGCATTTCTGTGTCAAAGAGAACACATTCATAATTTATTGTGGCGTTTTGTCCTTGAGGACCCAAAGCTTGTGACTTCCATGGAGATAAGTTTGTTTTTCGCTATCATCAAGTTATTGTGGATGTTTTATCTACATATACGTTATTCCGAACGACATCCAAGTTTGTAACTCTGCAATGAGTAGATATATGTGTACTCCATGAGTTCATCATTCCCATGTAGTTAACAATGTATCTCGCTACTTATCTGGTACTGAATAGCTTCGATGGACCGTCTATACTATACAATATGTACGCCTTTTTATTGTACCCAAAAATAGTGGCAATATAAGAGTATGCATTGATTTTCATGCTTCAAATAAAGTAACTATTCAAGATGGCTTCCCTCAACCTTTCATGGAACATGTATTAGAAGCAATAGCCTGTCACACCTCGTACATTTTTCTTGATGGTTTCAGTGGCTACAACCAAACAATAATTCATCATGAAGATAGAGACAAAACTACCTTTGTCACTCCATGGGCACCTATGTGTATACATGCATGGCTTTTGGACTAAAACACGCACCCGCTTCATTTAATAGAACAATGTATCTGATATTGGGAAAACGGTTGACAACTTTTTTATGCACTTTTATGGATGACTTTTTCCAGTGTTTTTAGACACAGATAGAAGAGAGATAGTCCAATATTCTCATGATCAGTTGGAAAATTTGAGGGAAATCTTTGAGGAGTGTCTCAAAATAGGTTTGAAGTTGAATCTTGCTAAATTTCCTTTTTGGATCACTAAAGGAACTCCCCTTGGTCACATAGTATTTGGAGAAGGGATAACTATAGATCCGATAAAGGTCACGGCTATCCTTTCCATGACCACTCCATGGACTCCTAAGTAAATGCAAAGCTTTTTTGGGCCATGGAGGGTACCACAGGAGATCTATATGGATGTACTTAGAAACAGCTAAGCCTTTTTCAAGGCTTACTAGTAAGAAGATTCCTTTCTCGTGGAGTCTTGAAGCTGAAAAAGCATTTTATGAACTAAAATTGATGTTATGTACTGCTCCACTCTTAATTGTTCCTAAGTGTTCATTGGAGTTTCATGTGCATATAGATGCTAGCCTTCATGCAGTAGGATCAGTTTTGGCTCAACCCACCATGCCCAAGATGAATCAACCTATATCTTATGCTAGCAAACTACTTACGAAGGTAGAAAGAACTTACAATACTATAGAAAGGTAAGGTTTTTCTATTGTTTTCACACTCAAAACTTTTTAGCATTACCTTCTAGGTGTGCATTTTATGGTCATATCTGATCATTTGTCCCTGAAGTATTTAATTAATAAGCATAGAGTAGCTAGAAGGATTTGGCATTGGCTACTGCTATTTCAAGGGTATGACTTTGAGATTTATAGTAGGCCAAGAAAAGAACATTACATGGCAAATCAGGTGTCAAGCAGTGCAATGAGTGAAAGGCAATAGGTATTAATGATGAACTTGTGGATACTAGTCTCATCGTGGTAGAGACTCAAACTGCTTGGTATGCTAAAATTCTGCATTTTCTCACTTCTTGAAAATTCCCTAAGATCATAACAACATTAAAGAAGAGGAGATTGCTCTTAAATTCCAAATCATATTTGCTTATAAATGGCCACTTGTATAAATATTTTCACGATGGTATCTTAAGAAAAATGTGTTTTTTCCACAAGAGGTAAATGTTTTTCTTCAAGAGGCAGACAGTGAAGGGCATCTCAATGGAGATGATTTGGCTCACAAAATCATTCAAAAGGGATTGTGGTGGCCTCATGTTTATAAAGATGCTATCATGTTTGCTAATGGATGGGATATCTGCCAGAGATGTGCTCCCAAGCCTAACACTTCTAACAACAGATTGCTAGCATAAGAATCCCCCATTGAATACTTTGGAAATCAACTCAAAATAAGAATAATCATTCCTAATATTCGAAAAAGGGATCATAATAAATTGAGTACTTCCATAAATATTTATGAGAATTCCTTCCACTTGAAGGTCGACTTGTGCCGCCTTAGATGACTCCCTACTCCACTTGTTCCTTCAAAAGTGTTACAGCCTTTCCTTTGTCCTCCAATCTGGGAGATCCTCACAGCTTTCTGTTGAGAGAAACTTTGGGTGTAAAGTAAATGAATGCCTTCTTTGAAACTTCTTTTGGAAGGAGGATCATCTCAAAAATAAATTGAACTAAATATTCACTTGTACTCTAGGAAATCTTCTCCTCTTGCCCAAAAAGTTGTGACAAAATATCTTCAAAATGACCTTCAAGATAGTTCTTCTAATGGGCTTCTTCAAATTTCGAGTTGCAAAGAAATGTGAATTTGTTGATGGCTTCTAAATGACTATGCCATTTATCCCATATACGATGGGAAGAGCCTTTGAAGAGGGGTATAAGGAAAATGTGTCTCCCTTTATAATTTCAACTTGAAGGCCATGGCACGAGAGCTATGTTCTCTAATTGTTTCATATCTCTCCAAGAGAATGGGCACTAGAGCTACATTCTCTGATTGATTTGAACCTAGCTGCCCGCATGCATGATTGGGGTAACTTCCTTGGAGATGATTCCTTTAGGATCCTCTATGTGCCTTGTTGAATGAGCCTTGGGGTGGATAAACACCAATCTCTTTTATGGTAGCTCAGAGAGAATCAAAATCTCCCGTGCAGACATGCCATTCGATGTTGAATTCTCTTTAGGTGAGCATCATTTCCAAGGTGAAAAGGTGGCATAGAAATTTTAAAAAATTCCCAAATTCCCAAGCTTCAAGATGATGCCCTCCATAAAGATGAAGGACTAAAACAAGTTCTTGCAATGAAAAAGAGCCAAGTTCTGATTATCACTATTGTGAAGCTTCCTTCTAAAGTATAATATCCACCAATAGAATGCGTGGGTACCTATCCACCCATCCAATTCCACCCATATTTACACCAAAGGTCCAAGGGGTGCATGTATTGAGACTCCATCATGTGTCCTTCTAAGTGTCCTTATTTTGGAAACTTTCCAAAGTAAATCACATGACATCTACTTCAATTGAAGCCTCCCTTCACATACACGTCAAGGTGTCCCTTGGGAGATGCTTTTCCTAAGGCTAAGGTTTCTCAACCTTTGGATATTTATTCCTAATAGTAAAATCCCTTTAGTTCATACTTCAATTGAAAAATTACCAAAGGTCAAAATCAAGAAAATAACCTCCTATTTCAATAGTTTAACACATTAAATTTAACCAATGGTTTTGAATTATAAATAACCAAGGGTTTAACCCAAGGATTATACAACAAAAGGTGAGTTATCTGTTCACTTATGTGTATATGTAGATCACCTAATTATGATAGGTGATCATGGAGAAGGTATCAAGGACATCAAAGAGAAGCTTGGCAAGGATTTCAAGATCCTAGGCATTGGAGATCTAAGGTACGTCTTAGGTATTGAATTCATATACAAGGACAATTGTATTTTCCTTATGTAGAGAACGTATATTTTGGATGTATTAAAGAAGTATGGACCTAAAATATTGAAAATAATTTAGGAACTCTATGGAGGTAAACACAAGATTGAGTTGAATGGCAGGTAGTGAAGTATAGGATCCACTTTGTAGAGGTCTATAGTGGGAACATACAAGTAAGCCACCATTAGAAGGCCAGGTTTAGCATATATAGTTGGTGTGCTATCTCAATCCATGCACACACATATCATTCCAAATTTACTTCGAGCCAAAGGGGTACTTAAATATCTCAAAGGTACGCTTAATGAAGGTCTATTATATCCTTTTAAAGATGAATTTTAGTTAAAAAGCATATATAGATGTTGATTGAAGTGGATTTAATGGATGATATAGGAATGCAAGTGGTTATGTAGTGAGCATTGGCAAGGAGGGAATCTCTTGGATTGCAAAGAGGAAACCTGCAATTGCTCTATCCTTCATAGAGTCTGAATACAAGGCAGTTCAAGTGACTTGTGAGCTTATGTGGCTCAAAAAGCCAATGATTGAACTAAGTTTGTAGGTTAATCAATTTCGAATCATGTGTGATAACATGAGTAGTTTGTAGCTATCTTCCAATCCTATGTTCCATGCTAGGAGCAAACATGTAGAGGTACACTATCACTACATTAGAGATAAAGTGCTCTCTAAGGAGGCTCAAGTTCATCATATAAGTACCCAAGACCAGTTTAATTACAAGTGTATCAATGATTTGGATTAATTACATCTTACAAAGTTCAAGACAGGCATTGGATTAGTGGAGCTAGGTTGGAGATTTGGAGCTTCAGGCTTGAGGGGGAGTGTTGAAATTCAAGCTTTAATCTGAATGCATAAATGAACCATTGGATGGATGCCACTTGGAGCTACATGAAGCAAGACATCAATCACTAGAAATCGAATTCAAAACTTTGAATTTGAAATCCCCCTCATAATTGCCATGTCAACAATCACACTTAGGTGTGATAAAGCCTATAATTTAGGAAAATTGAGTCATAGGGTATACGGAATCTTTTCAAATATTTAAGAACACATTCTATATTCTAAATTGTATCTATGTTTTTTTATTAGATTTTTAGCATTTGAATAAGCTAGTATAACCCTTTCTTATCAAGCCCCATGCTTTCATTAATGTTTTCACTCATCTTTGTAAAGCCATATATATGTCACACATTTTTGTGTGTATGAGCTAGATAGTTGTGACTTTCAAGCAAGGTTTTCTTATTATCTCTCACTCATTTCTTATAATACTTGGTTTCTTTTAGATATTCTTTTCTTCTAAAGTTCTCTCAAAGCTCTTGTTGAATCTCTACATATTGCGAGAGAACAACGTTCGAAAGTGAGTAGTGATCTATCTGTGTATGCCTAGTGAAGGCTATAACTTGTCACTCTTGGAAGCAATGCTTCCCCCGAAAGAGTTAACCATTTTGAGTGAAATAACATGCATTAATAGGATATCTTAGTAGAGTTCATGTGTGCAACGCCTCTTGGGTCTAGTCCTGAAGAGTTCAGAGAACCAATTGTGTGAATTAACAATGGGTTTTTGAGTTTTCCTATGATGCCACTTTATTCTCCCATCAGAGTGGATATTATAAACATCTAGGGTGGATATCTTCATATGTGGAACAACCCATGGGGACAAGGTGTCCTAGAAAGACACACATTCGTATGCATAAAAGTAAATAAATAAAGTTCACTAAAAATAAATAAAAATAACTCATATACCATATCACATAAAGACGTTAGCATATAAATATCTCTCTAATTCCTAATCTAGATCTCATTCCAAAATCGAAAGTATGTTACTGTTCTTCAAATTATTTATCTTCATTCAAAGATGCTTCCTCTTCAAATAGTGCAATGGCATTAGGTTCAACGTGGATTACTTTTCAGCTTTGGGTAAAATAGAAATGCTCACCTCTTCTTTATGTGATTGTTCAATGAATATCTTGTCATAGCTTTCCAATACTTTCCACACCACTAGATCGTAGAACTTGTAACCTTGCTCATCATTTCTACATCTAATGGAACTAACCGTGTTTCAACCCTACTTTTGTACATGCATAAAACATTCACATCTAAATGTTTCTAAATGTAACACTCAAGATATCTTACCATAGTAATACCTTCTTCACCTTCCCTATTTCATTCATAGGGAGCTCAGGTATTTTTCACTTGGAGCCTATGATGAGGTGTATAGGTCTTGATTCTAGAACTTGATATACTAGATGCCTCCATCGAATTGGTTCATTTTGAGTAGTTCCTCAAGGGTAAGATCACATTCACTTCAGTATTCCTTAGATAATTGGTGTTTTCGGAATGATGGAATCCTAATTTCTAGCCCTTAAAGTTGGTTTTCTCATGTGGATACGCTTAGACTCCCAAGTTCCAATAAAATAACGTAATTCATGCAATGCAATAGACTCAAATTGTAATCCTTCTTCTTCTAGGTGATCCAAAAGGTTTCCTTAATGGGATCGGATAACATGATGACATTGGTTGTGTAGGTCATCTATCTGCGACATGGATAGATTATTCCCTTCTCACACTTATCCTCTTGAATTTATTCAAAATAATATTTAGATTCCTTTTTGATAGATGAAGCTATATCTTAGTGAAAAGGCTTAGAGACATGTACCTCTCCATACATAGAGCTTTCTATTTTTTCATGATTACATGGATACTTAAATGGTATCATAGATTCTTGCTTAGAATAAGGTCTCTATTTCCATTTTATATTGTATCTCTTATGTATTAGGGTATCTTTCCATTTGCTTCTACTAGTGTATTCATTATCCTTCAAGGGGAATTATCCCACATTTGATGTACTTTGAAGAGCGCCTCCCAAATATATATAATGAAGGCCTCTCCCCCCATTTTGTATTTAGTTAGAAGCTTGAGGATCCTACTCCATGCTATTGGCACACTCACTCTATTCATTGTGAGTTTTTCCCATTTCATGGTCTACTCACTTTTGAGTCTTGCACTCTTTCTTTGTCTGAGTACACTCTTCTTTTCATTTTGCTTCTATGCATGTACCCACTACATGGTATCAAAGCACTAGGTGGAGGTCCTTGTGGTTCATTTGGTAGTGGTTTTGGTGGTTGTGGTGTGTTGGGAATTGAACTCACAACCTCCCGGTTAGGAGTGCGATGGGCTAACCACTTGTCCCAAAAGCCATGGTTGAGGATTACTTCCTAATCCTCTCTCTTAAGGCATGGTTCAACCATCTCCTACTAGGATTATATGGCATTCCTTCCCCCTTAGATTGAGCATTGTCCTCAATGCTCACTTGTGGACCCTTCTAACTTTCTTGGACCCACTTTCCATGCCAGAGTGCTTCCACCAACGTCAAACTACACCACATGGACCAAATTTGGACCTACCCCACCCTCTATGGGTGCCCAAATGCCCATGCGCCTTTATCCAAGGCCAGTTTCACACACACCACACATAAGCGCTTTTTCCAAGTGCCCATGAATGAGGTGCAAACCTCCATCTCACCCAATCTCTCAACCGGGCTCTGATACCAATATTGGGAATTGAACTCACAACCTCCTGGTTAGGAGTGCGATGGGCTAACCACTTGCCCCAAAATCCATGGTTGAGGATTACTTCCTAATCCTCTCTCTTAAGGCATGGTTCAACCATCTCCTACTAGGATTATATGACATGGTGCTTGCGTTTGGTGATATTGCTCCCCACTCATTTGGAGAATCCTTTTTCCATCTTTTTACTCTTTAGAGACTCATTTTTCCCATTTTCCCACCCTCCCAACCTTCTTTCTTCATCATTTTCTCCCATCGCTTATTCCATTTTTCCACCTTCCCACTCTCTTTGTGAAAAGATTAATAGCTCTTTCACTATTGTAATCATTAATAGCTCTTTCCCACTCTCTTTGTGAAAACATTAATAGCTCTTTACTGTTTTCTCATATGACATGGCATTTTGTTGAGCTAGTAGCATTAAAATCAAGATTTTTAGTGTTTGTTAGTACTATTTTCTTCCAGCTTATGGATACGCATATGTGATTTCTTCAATTTTCGTTTCATCTCGGTCACTTCATCATGTATGGTAAACTTGTGTTGTAGGCTATGCGGCACTCATCTCTACTGAGATTCCAACAAACAAGAACTCATATTGCACTGTAACACACAGTAACTGCCATAGAGGTAACACTCGGATGACCAAAAATATCTTGCTTCAAATCATAGCCTGGTAGAGGAACCTCTATAAAGCGTACCTCTTCTTCTACCAAGGACCTTTATTTTTATTACTACTGCACCATTAAATATGTTCATGCCCAAGTTAACCAATTCGTTTTGTCTTAAGCTTGTTATCGATCAAAAGGAGCACTTGATGATGCCTAAAGGGGGGGGATTTTTTATTGTTGACAATCCTTTTGCCAAGGAGGAACAACGATTTCTCAATTGACCACTCCTTGGGGGAGTCCCCGAAGTTGACAGCACATCTTTCCCGCCAGATTTTCCAAAGGACCTCCCCTCTGATGGCGTTCCAGAGAGTCGCGGAGCAGCCGATCGCTTAAACCCAAGTGGGCCCCATATGAGGGTGATGAGAGGGTAATTAACCTTCTTTGTAATGTCATCTAAGCTCTGTAAAAGCTTCCCCTGCTTTGTGGGATTTGGGGGGTCCCGTGGGCACTAGTCCCCTTCTCTTGTACTTTTCTTTATTTAATTCAAGTCCGGGAGAGTAGGCTAATGCCGAACTTCCTTTATATTAAAAAAAAAATTCGTTTTGTCTTGATTTTCGTTGTTGTGCAACATCTCTATTTTTTTATTCACGTCCTAGAGATCAAGTAATAGTGTGCATGCACATGTGTATAGTAGCACTCAATATCACCTGTAGATGTTATGTGGTCTCAGGAAAATTGCACATGGCTCCATATTGTTCGGGTATTTTTTTGGTGCAAGTATCATTGATCTCAAGTGTTGAAACATGGCGCAACATCACCTCTATGTTTGGGAATACTTTTGTTGACACTCCTTACCTATCATTGTACTAGAAATAAAAGGAGTTAATTTGCAATCTGTAGGTGTGCTTTCTTTGTAGGGTGCCACCTCCCCTGGTATATACTTTGGCACCTCCTTTAGCAACGGTTATTTTGTACTTTCAATAGATCTAAACCCCAACTTTGGCACACTATAAGGCGTTTGCTTGTATTTTGCACAAAGTTTTTATCTCACTCTCCCTCATTAAAGTACCTAAGCCTACTATAAGCCTAGCTTATGGTGCAACACGCTACTCTAAGCCCTCTCTCCACATCAACTTATCTTGCTCTTGGTTTTGAGTCTAGGGCTTTTCTAAGCCCCCCCTCCCCCCACCACCTCTCTAAGGAGTTTATCTCATCAAATGTAGGGTTACTTTGAGCCCACTACCCCAGCACAATTTCTGTGCCAACTCAAACTTCATTTTGCAAGTGTGATGATTTATTTTCAATGGAAACAATATCAAAAAATTTTAATGCAACACCCTCATATCAATGGCATTTATCCTCATTGAGGGCAATCTTTATGCCGAAGGATGAGCAACTCAACAACACCAATGATAATCTTTGGAATGATACAATTTGGTGATACATTTATACCAACATGTTATATGAAGTAGCTCAAGGAACAAAATGATAGATAGATAAGAAAAGTGATCTAGGAGCCTAAAACGTATGGAAGGTCCAAGACAAGTGAGATTTAGGAAAATTACTTTTATCTTGTGATGAATTGATCAAGGGCATATTAGCTCCTGCAAAATGTTCCATGAAGCCTAGAAGATCTTGCATCACCTTTATGAGGACAAAACTCTACAGTTGAGAGGTCACTTTTCTTAACTTATTAATTAGGCCCTAAGATCCCATTACTAACACTACTACCACATTTGAAGACTATCGACACAAACTAGCATTGTGTGAATGACAAGTTTGGAATGAGGAAATAGCCATTTTCCTTCTCAATCAGCTCCGGAGATCTTACAAAACATTTGTGATAACCCTATACAATCACTACCAAGTATTGACTTGGGAAAAAGTTCGACGACTTCTACTCCTCCACAACTCTTGAGCAAAGTTGGCATCGTCATAAGAAACCATGATGAAGGCCAAGGGACCCTTCAACAAGGTAAAACATGCTAATTATAATACTATCACCACACCTAAGCAAGGTTCCAACAATTCATCAAAGTTTTTTACCTGCAATTATTGTGGAAAAATGTGGCACCTTGAGAAATTATGCTACAAAAAGAAGAATAGCTCCAAACCCTCTATCTCTAGGAACCAATATAAGTCTACTCAACATAGGTCTCAGTGTTCAAATGAAGACCTCTTATTTTCCACAGAAGACATTGCCCTAATTACTTCAATTTCCTCTCAAGAATAGATCTTCGATAGTGGATCCATATGTCATATGTGCGAGGATTGCAACTACTTCTAGGAGATTGAAGACCATACTACTGAAGTCCACTTAGGCAACATCAAAATTATCCCCATTGAAGGCAAAGGAAAATAAAAATCACAAATCATTGTGGGCAACGTAAAGCGTTATCCAATGTAGGCTTTGTCCCAAACTTGTACATTAACCTACTATCAATTCTGGACATCACCAACCATAACAAGCAAGTGTTATTTGATAACACTTCTGTAAACGTGATTGACTCTATTTCTAAAGACATCATCACACAAGGAGTAAAGGACAAAGGGTTGTACAAGCTATCAAGTTTTCTGACTAATTAGTCCCTTTCTAGCTTCTAGCATTAAAGGCACGGGCACACCTAGTACTTAACCCAAATTTCCACATCCCAAATGGTTAAGGGATTGCCCAAGATTGGGCAAGTACATGATATCTACCAAGCTTGCCCCAAAGGCAAGCAACATAGGGCTCACATTCCCAAGGAGGCTCCCAACCAAGATACAAACCCTCTTGCTCTAGTCCACATGGACCTCTATGGACCTATGAATACCCCTTCACTCAGTGGATCAATATACTTCTTTTTGATAGTAGATGAACACTCAAAATACATTTGCATATACTTTGTAAAATAGAAAGCAGATACCTTTTCCAAATTTCAAGAATGGATATCTTTAGTTGAGAATGGAGCATCCAAGTCATTCAAACTATTAGATCAAATGGAGGTGGTGAGTTGATCAATCACGACTTCAATGATTTCTTAATACTAGAGTTGTACTTGGACACTTTAGTGTCCTGAAAAGAGATAATTACTATGTAGTGAGCACCCTATACTGTAGAAAATTTCTTATTATAAAAATGATTTGCCTAATTTGCAAGACTTCTCTTACATGATTATATGAACTTAAATTAACCATAGAAAAATTATTCCGATATGAGAAATTTTTTTTCTATGGAGATATTTAGGTCTTTGCAAATGCAAGTCTACAAAAAAATGATTTTCTAAGCCATATTAAAGCATTTCTATATTTTGAGTTATGAAAAAAAAAGGATATTTTTTGAATGCATATCTTTTTTATGGATGGAGATGTTTGGTTCTTCTCATATGTAAGTCTATAGAAAAATGATTTTTTAACCATATTCAATCATTTCTATGTTTTGAGTCATCAAAAAAGGTTATTTTCGAAAATATATATTTTTTATGGAATGTCTACATATAAGTATTCATGGGGCGTGAAGGTTTTTCCAAAATTTTTGTCTAATTATTATGCATGATGTGTTTAAGTTTGTTAGGAGAAGGGACATTGTAGTGTCCTATTTTGGTACAACACTATTGTTAAAGAAAAAGGGCATCAAAATGCAAGTCACTAAACGTCAAAATCCATTCCAAAATGGAGTGGCTGAAAGAAATATTTGAAGTTTAATGAAAATGGCATGAACCATTCTTCACAAAAACCATTACCATTCATGTTCGGGGTAGAAGCACTACACACTATCGTGCACATAATCAATAGAAGATTCACAAGTGCTTTACATAACAAAACTCCCTTTGAAGCTTTCGATGCACAAACTCCCAATGTGAATTACTCTAGATTATTTGGAAGGGGAGCGTTTTTCCATGTGCCAAAGGAAGATCAAAAGTTGCAGTCCTAGTCAGAGAAATATATCTTGATTGGCTATAGTGAACAATCTAAAGCTTATAGATTGTACGAACTTGAGAACCACTGCATAAAAATTTCAAAAGATGTAATATTTAACGAAGCTTAAACACACTCAACTAAAGATCCAAGTAAAACTTTGAGTCCACCCATCTACACTTCAAAGGCGGACACAGTCTTTTCTAATAAACACTCAGAGGCAAGTACTTCTCACCAACTAAGAAGATCTCAATGGCTCATTGAAAGGAAGCATATGAACAAAGTCACTATGTAAATTATGCACTTAAGCATTAGATTCAATAGATTTTGAAGCCTTCCAACTACAAAGAAGCACAAGGACAACATGATTGGGAAGAAGCTATGCAAGTAAAGATGGATGAAATTGAGAAGAACAACACTTGGACACTTGCTCCTAAGCCTTCAAATCATCAATTCATAGGAGCTAAGTGTCTATACAAAGTCAAGTACAAATCACATGGTACACTAGAGAAGTATAAAGCAAGCCTTGTAGCTAAAGCATATAAACCAAATCACAGACTTGATTATGAAGAAAGCTTTCCCCCCACTATAAGGTTCACAATTATAAGAATCATTCTTGGACTTAATGCACACTTCAGATGGCCCATTTACCAACTTGATGTAAAGAGTGCTTTCCAAAATGGAGATCTTCAAGAAGAAGTATACAGTGAACAACCTTAAGGTCTCATGATCAAAGGAAAGGAAGATGAAGTGTAAAATTTTCACAAAGCAGTTTATGGACTTAAGCAAACTACTAGGGTCTGGTATGAAAAGATCCACAAATTCTTCAAAGATAAAGGACTTCAAACAAGCACTACTGATGCTAACTTATACATCTATCAAAAAGGTTTCTTAGATATATTAATCATGATCGATGTAGATGACTTGATTTTGACAGGTTCAAATGAAGAATGCCCAATTCATCATCATAGAGCTTCAGCTTTAGTATGCTATGATAGATCTTGGTCTACTTCACTACTTCTTAGGTATGGAAGCTTGGCAAACAAAAGACAAAATCTTCTTGTTAGAGAATAAGTACTTCTCTGATATACTTTCCAAACATAACATGGATCATTCTCACTCAATATCTACACCACTTGATCCCAACAGCAATCTCACACTGCAGGATTCATCATCACTTGTGGATGTGCATACTTATTGATACTTGGTTCGCTCATTGCTTTACCTACCCAACACTAGACCAGATATTGCCTATGTAGTTGGTATACTCAATCAATTTCTACATCAGCTTTGTCACACACATTAAGATGCGACTTAGAGAATACTTCGATATCTTTCCCTCACCCAACATCATGGTTTGTGGTATAGAGGGGCATCAAACTCGCTAAATATTCAGATTCAAACTAGGCTCGCCATCTTGATTCTCAATGGTCTACTTCCAAATACATATTCTTCCTTGGCTCATGACCCATCTCTTTGTAAACTAAGAAGCTGTGTACAATTGCGCTTTCATCCACTGATGTTGAGTACCAAGCATCAACCTTTTCAACATGTGAGGCCATATGGCTTTGATGATTATTACCTAACATTGGTGTATTGCAAGTTACTTTGACATGCACCAACATACGTAGCCAGTCAACCTCGGCCATTGCCAAGAATCTAGTGTTCCATGCTCAGATGGAGTGCATTGAGATCCAGTACCATTTCATCCACAAGAAGCGCGTATCTCAAGAACTTACTCTAGAGAAATTTACCTTTCAGGAGAACTTGAGGGACGTTCATGAGGGCTCTACCTCTAGTTTATCTCCAGCACTTGGTGGACCTCTACAACATTCAATTGTTCCAAAATGGAGTTGTAGAGGGTGCTGCTACATTTGGCAAGCCTATATGCTTGATCAAATGGATAGGATTTCTCACATTACATTGGACTCACTAAAGACTAGAATATGAACATCTCTTGTAAGAGTCATGCGTTTTATGTCATTGGATAAAAGTAATTGGAAAAGATTTGAAGGAAATTCCTGAGGTTACAAGCCAAGAACCACTACTAATTAGTGGTTGGAATAAAAGTAGTCAATACCTAAAGTATAGGAACCCTTTTAGGTAGAAAGAATTCAAAATTCAAATTCATTTTATGAGTATAAATAGGAGTGACTTTTAGTCGCGGGATACGACATAGAAGAAAGAGCCATTGAGCCTCATGGTTGAGTATACACTAAGCTCACATATGCATAAGTCCACTACATCTCCGTTGTATCATACATTCATTATAATATATACAATTGGAGTCATTAACTCATGATAATTTATGTCTACTGTGCTCTATTGCTATCTCACCAATTTAGTGAATTTGTTCAATTGAGTTCTCTTCTTATACTTCATCATTTGACTTGCTTTAACTTGGGATAGGTAGAGTGATTTTTCTAGGTGTTAGATATCAATGTTCATTACTTGTAGATTAGCAAGTCTCGAGTTATGATTCATACAAGCTATCTATGTGTGCATACTTTCATCCTCTTGAAAAGGTAGGATTACACCCCCTAAATTCTTAGACTCATTCCTTAGCATATACTCACTCTAAATTAGTGAATTATCTTGTTGGGTCTAAAAGCATATTTGGGAAATTAAAGGTGTCTAGTAAGGTGCCTAGAAGTCACATTGCCTAGGTGTAGAGCAGAATGATTACAACACCACCTCATGTTTGGAGTGTATCAAACCATCTCCTCATAGTGGTA
Source organism: Ceratopteris richardii (assembly GCA_020310875.1). NCBI lineage: Eukaryota > Viridiplantae > Streptophyta > Polypodiopsida > Polypodiales > Pteridaceae > Ceratopteris > Ceratopteris richardii. The sequence goes on along the minus strand of CM035428.1, from coordinate 70,490,663 downwards.
TCAGAGCATCATCAACTCAACAAGGGAGTTGGATTTCCTTCATCCATTGACAAATTGGATCAAGGTAATTACTCAACATGTTCACTTAGAATGGAATCATATCTTTAACGGAGAAATCTGTATGGTTACATCTTTGGATTGAGATGATGCCAATCCTAAGAAGCAAAGGTCAACCAACTCAAGAAGAACAAGAAAGGTCAACTACAGGGTGTTCAAAGGATGCTCTAGCGAGGTCTTACATTCTTAACTCAATCTTAGATCTTCTACTTCCACACATTAGGAGCTATATGACCTCACAATAGACATGGAATGCCCTTGAATCATTCTTCTCATCAAGCACTAGAGCTAGGAAGAACCAATTGTGGATGGAGTTTACGACACTCAAGAAGATGCCCAAGCAAAATGTGTCTGATTTTTTCACAAAGAGGAAGTACTTAGAAGATCAACTTGGAAGCATTGGAGAAGTGATTGAAGAGGAGCAAATAGTGAGACAAGTAATCAATGGAATCAAAGAAGATGATAAATGGGAAGCTTTTACTACAGCAATGGACTTATACATGGACATGCATGTACCTCACTTCAACACTCTCATGGGACAATTGTTCACATAAGAGGCAAAGCTTACGAAGAATGGAGAAAACTCAAAACTTAACCAAACCTCTGCCCTATACATAGATAAGAATAAGAGTAAGGATAGCAAAGGCAAAGGTAAAATATCTGATGATGAAGGTAGTACCTCCCAAGAAAATTTTTTAGGAAGAGGTAGAGGTACAAGAGGAAGACGTAGAAGAAGTAAACAAGGCAGGGGAAGTTTTCAAAGCTCTTGTCCATGTGCCATATGTGGCCTAACTAATAATACAACTAAGAATTGTTTCAGGAATCCCAGAAATCACAGAGGAAGAGGCTTCAATAGAGGATGCTATAGAAGCACAAGAGGAAGATCAAATAATTTCAATGGCTACAATAACAACAACATCAACAATACAAATCATCACGGAGAGTATGGAGGAAGGAGAGATTACAACAATTACACTAAAGAGAAAACATATGAAGCAAGGTAAAGCACAGGAGCATGTATTTTATATAGATTCTAGCTGTTCGAATCATGTAGCAAGGAATATGGATCTACTCTCAGACTTAGAAGATCCAAGAAATAGACATGAGTTTCAAATAGGACATGACACTAGAAATTCACTAGTTGGAAATGTGAAAAATTTAGATGGAAACATGAATCTACTCACCAAGGTATTCTATGTACCTACCATAACAAAGAATGTCATAAGTGTTGGACAAATTGTAGAGAAAGGATTGCATGTAAGGTTCACAAGAAATGGAGCTATTATTGAAGATCCAAAACAAGGATTCAAGAGAACTTAAAAGGGAGAAAATACAGGTAGACTCTTTACATTTCAAATCCAAGATGCTAGAAATATAGCTTTGTTTAATTATGGTGGTCAGACCTTATCACAATTAGAGATGTCGCACAAAAGATTGGCTCATATAGGTGAAATTGAAGCAAATGTGCAGGGATCAAAGTATGCTTGGACTACAAAATATTTCCAAGCAACACATGATATATAAGTGCAATGATTGTCAACTAGGGAAATCACATAGACAATCCTTTATGAAGAAAGGATACATTCATAGTGACTTGTTGGAGCTAGTCTACATAGATGTTTGGGGACCTAGCAAGGAACCATCAATTTTAGGATCCAGGTACTATGTATCTTTTATTGATGACTATAGCAGATGGTATGTCCTATACTTTATGAAGCATAAGGATGAAGTCTTTTCATGTTTCAAGAAGTATCTTACTCTTGTCAAAAATCAAATAGGTAAAACACTAAAAAGGCTAAGATTAGATGGAGGGGTGACAATATTTCTCCCATGAATTTGATTCCTATCTCTAAGAGAGGGGTATCAAGAGAGAGATCACAACTAGGTACACTCCAAACCAAAATGGAATGGCATAGAGAAGGAATAGGACTAGAGCTGAAGCTGCAAGGTCAATGCATAATGAGAAAAAATTACCAAATTATTTATGGGTAGAGGCTATATCCACATCCACCTATCTTGTCAATAGACTACCATCAAAAGCATTGAATGGGATGACACCCTATGAAGCATGGAATGGAAGAAGACCTAACCTTGATCATTTTAGGATATTTGGATGCATAGACTATAGAAATATTCCATAAAAAATCACAGGTAAGATGGACCACAAAGCAAAGAAATGTGTATTCATTGGATATGAATTAATTCAAAAAGGTTATAGGTTATATAATCCAAGCACTCAATGATTTATTGTTTGTATAGATGTTGTCTCTACTGAGAACAACTCTTTGGTTTGAAGATCATTGCAAGAAGTTCAAGTTACCTTATGGCCTAGAGGAAGACTTCCCAACATTGCAAAATAGGAATATTCACTTACACAAACAATCAAGTGATTCTAATGATAATCAGAAGATTCCAAGGAGGAATATCAACTCTTGGAACAAAAAATGTAAAGCAAAGATACAAGAGTTGAAAGATGTTGCAGAATCCTCTCAAAAAACAATATGGATATCAATTAGGGCAAAAAGGAAGCTAGAAAGGTATGGATCTAACACTTCTCTGATCACAAAACATTCAATTTATATTGCTCAAGATATCAATTCAGAAGAACCATCAACATTTGAAGAAGCTAAGAAGAAATCAAAATAGAGAGAAGCAATGGAATAAGAGATAGACATTATTCAAGAGAATTAGACATGGGAACTCGTTTCCAAGAAGCCATCCGTGAAGATCATTGGATCTAGATGGATCTACAAGGTAAAGAAGAACTCAGGTGGATCAAGAAATAGGTATACGCAAGGCTTGTCACTAAAGGGTTTGTTCAAACCCAAGGTGTAGATTATGAAGAAACTTTCTCTTCTATGGCAAAGATTCCTACTATTAGAGTACTCATGGGTGTAGCTGCCTCAAAGAATTGGAACATCTATCAAATGGATGTCGAAAATGCATTCAGGAATGGTTGGATTTTAGAGGAGGTTTATATGGCACAACATTTTGCATTTGTAGATGAATCACATCTTGAGTATGTGTGTAAACTCAAGAAAGCTTTATATGGCTTGAAGAAAGCTCCTAGAGCTTAGAACCATAGACTAATTACTTTCTTGCAGGACAAAGGATTTCAATCTAGCAAAGTGGACTCTTCAATTTTCATCAAGAAAAGTAAAATTTGAAGTAATATACTTATGTGTGTATGTAGTGTTGGAGATAGACGTCTTTGGAAGCACGCAAACATCACAAGGAAGAAGAAGAAGCTTGGAGCACAAACACACAATACTGAATGTATTACTAGAGAATGTACAAAGATAAGTAGCCCATTACGGCAATAGGCGTATATACAAGCCGGGGGAAAAAAACCTCCTAAAGAGGGAAAAAAGTGCCCCGGCGGTCCTAGAGTGTTCACACACATCACTACCTAAATATATCAACAAATCCCCCCTGGGAGTGATGCGGTGAACAAGGAGCTAGCACTCATGTATAAGGAAGTCCCAAGCTATGTGGAAATCACTCCACAAAAGGAAGTAAGCCCAAAGCTTTGCGGAAAGCTTCAAACTTCTCCCTAGGCAGAGCCTTCGTGAAAAGGTCTGCAATGTTCTCCTGCGTGGGCACATATGCCAAGCTGATCTCCCCAGCAGAGAACCTCTCCTTGACATAGTGATAATGCACCTCAATGTGCTTAGTACGAGCATGGAACACAGGGTTCCTCGCAACTGCCAATGCGCTCTGACTGTCAGTGAAGATGGTGGTGGCAGAAGATTGGCCAACACCCAAATCAGCCATAAGGCGTCTGAGCCACACACACTCAACAGTCGCTGTGAAAGCTGCCCTATACTCAGCCTCACAACTGGAAGTGGCCACAGTAGGCTGCTTCTTGCTCAACCAAGATATACATGAGCTACCAAGCATGAAGCAAAAACCACTGGTGGACACACGAGTGTCATAGCAACGAGCCCAATCTGACTCAGAAAAAGCATGCAAATCTAGCGGTAGTGATCCCCCCTTGGGATAAGACAACCCAAGTAGCCGAGTACCACTCAAGTAGTGAAAGATGCGCTTAACCGCTTTCCAATGCGTGACTTCTGGGCAATGCATAAACCTTCTCATCTGTGAGATAGCAAACTGAATATCTGGCCGAGTAATGCATAAGTAAATCAAGCATCCAATAGCCTGCTGATAGAGAACAACATCAAATGCATCTCCAGCATCATGAAGACTCAATCGTAAACCTGTCTCCATAGGAGTGGCAATAGGCTTACAGTCTTCAAGGCCAAAACGCTGCAATAATGTGTCAATATATTTCGTTTGACACAAAGCCATTCCACCATCAACGTGCATAAATTGAATGCCCAAATAGTGATGCAAATGCCCCAAATCAGACATCTCAAATGAGGCATGCAAATCAGCCTTAAAATCAGCAATATGTATCTCAATAGGACCAGTGAGCAGCATGTCATCAACATAGACAACAATGATCAGAAGCACATCATTAGCACGTTTAACATTGTTAGCAGCGGACAAGGGACTGAAGGACTAACGAGGCATGGCAGTCAGAGAAGAGAGTCAGAAGGGAGAGAAGGCACAGGCAGACAAGGGAGTCAACGAAGATCTGGCCAATAGGCCAATAATTTTCTTCAGGAAGAAGTACATATGAGCATTCACGCAGATTTAGCACCAAGGCAACCTTAATTTTTCAAAACCTCTACACCAATTACAAGTGATTCTCATCACTAAACACCATTGTAAATACCATTTCATCTTTTTGTAGCTCCATTTTGTGCAAGCCAAGGAGTCCTTGAGCTTGAGGAGCTTTAGAAGTATCTACCTGCCAATTTTCGTATTTTTTAGATCTCGTTTGAGCCCTCAAATAAGCCCTGGAACCTAATTTTTAACTAGGCCGGACACTAGGTCTGGACAGGGCCAAAGCTAGTCAAAAACTATAAAAGGAGCTAGAGAGCTCATTTTTGAGGTTAGATTGTAATTAAAACGAACTTGTAAGAGCTCTTGAAAGTAATCTAAGAACTCCATTGCTTCTCACTCTTTGTCTTGCCGTGTGTGCGCGTGTGCGTGTATGTGTGTGCATGTTGGTGTGCTTCTCACTCACGCATTTGTGTTTCCACTTGCTCGAGGTCTTCATACCATCCTCACGTCTTCCCGGATTGACATTAAAGGAGGTGCTACTCATCACTGAGCTACACCAAATTTTGGCGCCGTTGCCGGGGACCGAGCTTTGAGGACGAGCGTGTGATGGTAAGACGTAGAGTTGACGCATTGGAGTTGTAGGTATTTTCTTCACTCTCATCGATTTTCTTTTACTTTCTTCACCACCTTCATCACCATCATCATCATCACCATCTCCCACCTCCATCTCCATCATCGCGAAAATTTATGTTTTTTGATCATATCCCCATCTCCACCTCATTTCCCTCATTTCACTTGTGAGAGAGAGCGAGAGAGCGAAATTGTGTGTGCTGTTGTTGCATGTTTTCTGAGCTGTATTGCAGGTACAGGCTGTATCACCATCCCCAGCACGCTGCGCAGGTACGGAATTCGAAGTAACTGTCTGTGTGTCGCCGGGTTCTGTCAATCGCGACCGACAAAAAAGTTGATCTATTTGCTAAACAAAGTGCATATCCATGACCTACAGGCCTAGAGCTTCCCAAAAATGTGTTTAGTTTTTTGAAATTCCACAGATTTCTGTCGATCGCGATCGAACCACGACGGACAGACCTGTCAATCGCGATCGACACATCAATCGCGACCGACAGGGTCAACGACCGACACAGTCAACGATCGACACGGTCAACAACCGATTGACCACGACCGACAGAGCCTACGCGTGACACGTGTCAATCGCGATCGAGCCATCAATCGCGATCGACCAGTCAATCGCGACCGACACAGTCAACGACTGTTTGACCACGACGGACCGACCTCACGACCGACCTGTCAATCGCGATCGACTCATCAATCGCGACTGACAGAGTCAACGACGGTTTGACCACGACGGACCGACCTCACGACCGACCTGTCAATCGCGATCGACTCATCAATCGCGACTGACAGAGTCAACGACGGTTTGACCACGACTGATTGACTTCACGACCGACCTGTCAATCGCGATCGACAGATCAATCGCGACTGACAGCCACGACGGACCTGTCAATCGCGATCGACACGACAATCGCGACTGACCTGTCAATCGCGACCGACAGACTTTGCGAACACGTTAGAAGGGCAAATTAGGTCAAATTTTTTGGAGAAAAAATAGTGGTCTCAATTTTAGCTAAGTGTGGGGCAAACACTAGGGTATAGTATTGCATCGCGAGGCCGTGCCACAAGCAACTTGGGAATTCCTGTTTACCTGTTAGCTTGTTTTGAATCCTGTTTTAACTCCAAAACCCTGAACGGTCATAACTTTTTCATACGAAATCCATTTTTTGAGCTCTAGGGCTTGTCACAAAGCTCGTGGCATATACTACACGCCCTCAACTGTTTTTATAAGAATAATGCATTGATTTTCAGATAGGGTGTTTTGAAGTTGACCATACCCAGGGGGAACAAAATTCAGGGATCCCTAGAATTATTTTCCAAAAAAATGATAGTGCAAATTGGTGGAGTGTCACATGGATGAAAGTGATTGGTTCTGTCTGTTGAACTTAAGTCTTGAGCTAATCTTGGGCCTTTTACAGGTCCTTTGAGAGCAGCGGAGGGTACGCAAAGCAAGAGTAAGTGCAGGCTTGGGAACACGCATCCTGGGCACACCAGGGCAACAACTCAAGGAAAGGAACTCAAGGTTGGAAAACCCGCAACACACTCTGTCAATTCTTAGTTTAGGCTAAGTGCGGGTAGTGTTAGAAGTAATTCCAGGCAACGATAGGCACGAGATACATCAAAGACTATCTAAGAAATCAAGTCCAAGTTGAGAGATAATCTGTGTGTGTGGACGACAATCATAAAGGAAAAGAACCTAACGTGAGACGACCAAACTAAAGTGCGAAATTAAACTCAAGTATTCCTAACGACGTGATATCAGACAAGAGTATAAACACGATAATCAACATAAAAAGGGAATTAAGTAATTGATACAAGGATTCAGAAACGTGGTTGTACTTGGGAAATTGGGTTAATTAGTTAGGCATATGAACCTTAGATCAGGGCGACATCTAGTGAGGGAGAGACAAAGCCTTAGGTCTTCAGAGGCTAGTGTGAATCACACTGCTAGGTCTTGGGCCCAGCAGTTGAGCCACCACTCATACTACCCTAGCTCTGAGACAAGTGAATCCGAGATGTCTCAAGGTATGGACAGACCTACGGGAAGTTCAGGAGTGCCTTACTTGCACAGAGTAGAAGGCCCTTACAAAACACAGTTGGAATACCTTAGGACCAACCGATTAGGTGCTAGCATCTATGAGGACGGTCTAGGACGATCCGTGGTCCAGATTAAGAATCCTGATCAATCCATTGGACTAGAGCGCCCAGCTGTCAAGTTTGAAAACGGAGCATACTTGGACAAAGAAGGAACCATATACGTAGTCACCAGTCACCCGGATAGGACTGATGAATTCGGGAATGTAGTCCCAGAATCGGACTTAGATGACCGAGAGCAAGGAAACGTGGGTGCAGAGCCTAGAACCCCTCGAGGTAAATCGGTTCTTACTAGGATTATCACACCGGAGTGGATCCCACAGGATAATAAGAGCATAGATCTTCTTCTGAACCGAGAAACTGAAGAAGCCTTTTGGAGGTATAAATCTGATCGGCCAATTGATATAGGAACAATCATGATCTATGAGTTTAAGGATCCTGATAGCCCAGGCAGAGTGACCTACTTAGATCACGCCTCAGAGAGGATCTTTGTGGTGACAGAAAATGATAGGCATGCTTACACTTGGAAAGGTGAAATTATTTTCCCCCAACCAAGATCGAATGTGTCCTATGGTCACCCTGGAGCTGGAACATCCCAAGCTCATGGAATGCAAAGAGACAGAAGCAGAGATAGACCAGAAGTAAGCTTTGCCAACCTAGTGGGCAGAGAAAGAACGAGGACGGAAACAAATAGGGTAGAACCTGAGATACTTAGAGCTCACAGGAATCAAAGAAATGCAGATGAGTTCCCTCTACCACGACCTAGAGAGCACACAAGGACTTTGAGACCGACTCAGCTAGTTAAGTCCATGAAGAACTACTTCGATGGCACTGGAGATCCATACGATCATGTGGCTGAGTTTAGGCAAGTCCTGAGAGCTGAACAGGTAGAGGATCTATTCACTCAGTACAATGCCTTTGGTCTAACCCTTAGGAACACTGCCCTGACATGGTTTCAACCACTAAACGAGAGACAGTTCAGGAGCATAGATCAACTCCTAGAGGCTTTCATTATTGAGTTCTCTAAGAGTGGCATCAGACATAATACCTCCTCGCTGATTCATAGCTTCAAGCAAACCCCTCAAGAGACCGTGAGACTTGCAGGACGAAGATTTAGGCAATATCTTGAAAGATGCCCTGTTCCCGAGCTACCCACACCAGCTAAGCAAGTGGCTTTATTCTTGGATGGATTGCTAAGTACCAAATTAAGATCATATGTGTACTTGAAGGACCCTAGGACCATAGAAGAATGTGTACGCATGTGCATTGACATTGAGGATAACCTAGGGGAGGATTTAGAGCTTTCCAAGATATACAAAGATTTGGATAGTGCCTCTAACATCTCTTCCACGCAATCCACATCAATCGAGGAACTTGCAGAGAAAGTAGCTCAGAAATTAGGTGTAACTAGCAAACAGATCCCAAGGTTTGCCCCTGTGAAAAGGTGCTATACTTGTGGTGGCGACCACATGGTGAATGTATGTCCCATTATGGCCCAACCCCAAGTTAATCCTAGTAGCCAGTACTGCACTATAGAACGAAGATACACCAATCACACTACGCAAGATTGCCCCTACAATAAGCAAGCTGTTAGGCAGACGTACCCACAGCCATACCCTCACCAAGGAAGATACCAGAACCAGTACCCACCTCAGCAGTATGCTAGGCCTCAACCAACCTACCAACCCTACCAAAACCAACAAAGGCCTCAGCCTGTGCTAGCTCAGCAACCCCCAGCTCCAGCTAATGTGATCCCTGTAAAGTATGCAGCAGCAGAAGAAAACCTAAACCGAGCTATAGTCCCCATAACACCTTTGCTTTCAGAAAGTGATCCCAGTGACCATAGCTTCGATTCTACGCATGTTGAGAGTCCCCAGGCTTACTTCATGCAGTCTCCTGAACATGGTGAGTCTTACTATAGTGAAGAGCCAAATGAATCTAGTTGGGAATCGGATCACGCAAATGTCATGTACGCAAACCCCAACCCTAGACCTCAACCTAGGCAAGTAAGACCCCCGTTCCCTAGAGGACCATGCTACAGATGTCAGGGAGATCACCTCATCCGTGATTGACCCTTACCTCCACCTACACAACCCCAGTCAGTGAAGATCCAAGGATATTGCCAAGAGTGTGGGAAGGAGCATCTCTTACGAGATTGCCCTAAAAATCCCAATCACATGCCAAAAATCACTCCTATCAACGTCGTTGGATTAGTGGTAGACTCCACAGCGAGCGTGACTTCCACCGCACCAGTACAGGTAGTCACTAGAGCTCAAGCATTGCAGCAAAACCAAGCTGTAGGTCAGGAAAAGAATCCAGAAGCTAGTGAAACTGAGAGCATAACCAAGAAAAGGACTAGAGCGTGGAAAGATAGTCGAGAAAGAATGAAAAGACAATGGGCTAAAAAGATGAGTGAACTTGAGGAAAGCATAAGAGAAACCAAAGCCACGATAACTGAACTCACATCTCAAACTCCCTCTCACACTACCCCACCACCACCTTTCCCATCGCCATCCGACCAGCCACCTTCCCACCCGCCTCACCTAAACCCACCACCCCCTAGAGTAGGATCAGTCCTAGCTGATCCCACTCCCGAAGACCTTAATATGATGCTTAAAGCATATCAGGCCAGAATCCAAGAAGGGCCAACCATAACCAATCATGAAAAATGCTACCCTAGAGCCGAGCTAGAGCTTGAACGAACTAAAATTTGTGCCAAAATGGTGGAATTGGCTCAGACCATGTTTGAAGCTAGTCGCCTCTTTAATATCTCTAGCTCAGCTAAGATGCAGTTACATTTTGAAGGACTGCTAGAAAGAATAGAGAGGCTAATTGCACAATCAGAGAAGGAACCTGCCCCTCAAAGAAAGGAAAGGGCAAGAGAACGAATAAGCCAGCCTCTTCAGGAAGCCCATGTGCCTCCTCAAGAAGCTTATCTTTCCCCCCAAAAGGCAGATGAGCCTCCCTCGAAAGCTCACGTACCTCCACAGGTTGCCTACATTCCTTCTCAGGGAGCATATGAGCCTGTTCGGAAAAGTAATAGAATAAGTAATCCTCCCCAGGAAGCTTGTGCTCCAAACATCTATGAGAGCGAGGAAAGAGCCAACGATAGAATAAGCCCTCCTTCCCAGGTTGCTTATGTGCCTAATTCTACGGAGCCAGACACTTCTTCTTCTATGAATCGGTTTGCACCAGACTTCCTGCAAGAAATTCAAGAAGATAAATGGGATAACGAAAGTGAAGTCGCCCCTCCCTTTGAACTTGTGGATGATGCACACGACCAATTCCCACACGACATCCCATCTATTTACGGGGAACATGAGAGTACTCAGTCTCACGAGAGATTGGACTTTGAATCCAATTCCATACAAGAGCTACCCCATTTCACGGGCCCATGGGAAGCCAAGTCCACATGCATGAGAGCACCCACAGTCATGGTAAGAAACAAAGATTCAGTCATACCTAGGAACACAGAGGTAGTGAAGAACACTAACGTGCAGTGCAATCTCAAGTTAGAAGAGCTACTCAAGGTTAGACCTGAATCGTGGAAACATGTAACCAAACAAGTACCTGAGATAGCAAAATCTCGTTCCCAGGTAGGATCACATAGGACAGTGCCAGAAATACCCTTGGATAAGATAGGAGATATGTGTGAAGGTGAAGAAGGGAACACCTATCTTCCCATTACTTATCAGGAGTACACCACTAAGGCAATTTTGGACTCAGGTGCAGGAGTTGCAATTGCCACCACCTCCCTATGGAAGCGTTGGGGCAAGCCGGCACTCAGGCCAACGAGAATGAAATTGCAGATGGCCGATGGTCACATAGAGAGACCCCTAGGATTGCTAGAAGGAATAACTCTCACCACTTGTGGTGTCGAGTTTGAACATACCTTTGCTATATGTGACTTTAGCAAAAATCATGCCTATGAGATGATTTTGGGACGACCATTCATGCGACAGTTGCAAGTGGTACAGGATTGGGGAACTAATTCCTTGTACCTGCAACACTTAGGTGTTACGACCAAAGTCAATCTCAAGGATTACTCTCATAGAGATGTCCCTCCTATCCAATGGAATCCCATCCATAGAGCCAAAGATGACACGGAATCTGTGCATTCCATAGGGTCAGGATCCTCATGGATGCATGAAGACACTCATTTGTGGATGTGCAAGGTTGCAGTAGAAGAAGAGAAGAGAGAGAAAGCCAGAGAGGTAGGTGCAAAAGAAACACATAGATCAATTCAAGACCCAGCCTATGCACCTGTAGTTTTTCCTGATGAGGAATTTGAACCCCATGGCTGGGCAGAAATCCTAGCAACAATGGACGTAGCCATCAATGAAGAACAATGGACACCTCACTGTGATGAGGATGGCTATGATATTTCAGTCTTCTCCATAGAGCCAATCATGGGAGAGGCAGTTCTAGTAGAATGCGAACCTAGCCCTGATGCCTTTGAGGATGCAAGTGACTCCGACCTAGAGTCAATCATCATGGACCCACCATTTGCATCAGATGAAGAATACTTCCATGAAGTAGAATTTCAACCCCAGAGGCATGGAGAGCTTACCAATGATGTAAGATTAGCCACACATGTGACCCCAAAGGAAGAAGGAAAGAAACGAAAGAAGAGAGAAGTCTCACCAGAAGAGGAAGAATCTTTGTTTGAGGTCCCAGAAAATTTTAAGAAATATGAGATAGATGACAGGAGAGTCATGATAAGAATGCCTAAACGAGAGGCTCAAGCAGGAGAGGCCTATGATAACAAAGAAACCACCAAGAAAATAGTAGTGGCCCTAGAAGAAGGAGAGGAGAGATGCACGTACATAGGCCATGACCTAACACAGGAAGAAGAGCATGCGTTAATTGCCTTGCTAAGAGAATACAGAGATGTGTTCGCTTGGAGTTACAAGGATTTGAAAGGTGTTGACCCTGACATATGCTCACACACCATCCCCATGACCTCAGATGCTAAACCCTCTAAGCAAAAGCCCTACACATATAACGATAATTACGCTGCTAAGATCAAAGAAGAGATAGATAGACTGGTTGAAGCTGGATTTATCTATGAAATTGAGCACACTGAATGGGTATCCCCCATCGTAGTGGTGCCCAAGAAGAATGGCAAGCTGCGTGTGTGCATTAACTTGAAAAAGGTTAATGCAGCCAAGATTCGAGATAACTATCCGCTTCCCATCACAGAACATCTCTTAGAAAGAGTGGCAGGCAAGGAAGTGTACAGTTTCCTTGATGGATTTTCGGGCTACAATCAAGTAGCCATAGCTCCAGAGGATCAGCATAAGACAGCCTTTGCCACAGAGTGGGGCATATTTGCCTTTAGAGTAATGCCATTTGGGCTTACCAATGCACCAGCAACCTTCCAGAGGCTGATGTGCCATGTATTTAAGGAGTTCGTGAGGAAGAATTTAGAAGTCTATGTTGATGATCTTTGTGCTCATTCGAACATTAGGCAAACCCATATCCCTGAACTCAGGCAAATCTTCGACAAATGTAGAGAATATCAAGTTTGCGTGAACCCAGAAAAATGCGTTTTTATGGTCAGGCAAGGCAAGATTTTAGGACACATAGTGTCAAAGAATGGCATATCTACTGATGAAGAGAAAGTGAGAGCCATAGCAGAGCTACCCAGGCCAAGGAGTATCAAGGAAGTACAAGCTTTCATGGGGCATTGTGGTTACTACCGCCGGTTCATTCACATGTATGCCGTCATTGCAAAGCCCATGTACGGACTTCTGACTAATTTTGAGTGGACTAATGAATGTGAGAACTCCTTCCAGGAGCTTAAACGAAGATTATGTTCAGCACCAATCTTAACCACACCAGATTGGAACAAGCCCTTCCATGTTCATGTGGATGCATCCAATTATGCCATTGGATGTGTGCTTGCACAACCTACTGGTGAAGGTAATATGGATCTCCCAATTGCCTATGCCAGTAGACAATTGAATGCTGCTGAACGAAATTATACCACTACAGAGAGAGAAGGCTTAGGCATGGTATATGCAGTCAAAAAATTTAGACACTATTTGCTGGCAAATAAGTTTAAATTTTTTACTGATCACCAAGCATTGTTATATCTTGTGAACAAGCCATGCAATACAGGAAGATTAGTAAGATGGTTTCTCTTACTAATGGAATACGATTTCGAGGTTGTGGTGAGGAAAGGTAGGACTCATTTGAGAGCAGATCATCTCTCTAGGCTCACCTCCGGAGAAGCCCCCCAGGGAGTATCAGATGATCTTCCTGATGCTTACTTGTTTAATTTGGAAGTGGTGCCGCAGTGGGCTAAGCCATTGGTACCAGTATTGACATACGGGCCTAACCATCCAGTGGTAAACACACGGAATAAAGAGGTTGTAAAAGCCCAAAAGTACCACATCATGGCAGGAAGCATGTACAAGCACACAGATCAAGGGATCTTGGCTTGTTGCGTAGAAGAGGATGAGTACGCTAAATGGTTGCAATTAGCACATGTAGGTGCATTAGAGCAACACTACTCAAAGCAACGAACTTTACAGACTCTAAAGAGACTCGGAGTGCATTGGCCAACTATGGAAGCTGATGTCCAAAAGTTGTGCAAGGAATGCCCCATCTGTTGCACTAAACCACCTGTGGAACACGCTACTCTTTATCAAGTATCCATTGTGCCAGATTGGAGCGAACCTCTAGTATCCTTCGTGAGGACAAACACATTCCCTCCAGACATGACTCTGGCTAGGAAAAGGAGTTTGGAACAAGAAGCCCTGGATTACTCACTCATTGGTGATAATCTATATAAGCGTGGTAAAGATGGTTACCTGAGGCTATGTGTCCATGAAAGTGAATATCTTAAGATCTTGGAAACTGCTCACCAAGGTGTAGCAGGAGGACACTTTGGACCAGATCGGGTGATCAAGGCAATACTATTTGCGGGCTTCTGGTGGCCTACCCTTCACATGGATGCACATACCTATGTGAAACGGTGTGATACCTGTCAGAGGACTCAGTATCCTATACGCAAAGATGAGATGCCACTGAAACCTATGATGGGCGGACGTGCGTTCTCTAAGTGGGGAATAGACTTCGTAGGCCCTATTAATCCCCCAGCTAAGGGTTCTCATGCGGAATACATCATTGTTGCAACAGACTATCTAACTAAGTGGGCAGAGGTAAAAGCTACGACAAAGAACGATGCTCAGACAACTGCTAAATTCTTGTTTGAGAATGTATTCACAAGATATGGGCTACCTATAGAGCTTGTAAGTGATAGAGGCACTCACTTCCTGAACGAAGTGATTGAAAATCTACTCCAAGAATTCTTGGTAATACACAAGAAGTCTGCCCCTTATCACCCTCAGGCTAATGGACAAGCTGAGAGCACTAATAAGATCCTATGCAATGTACTGACAAAATTAGTGAACACTAAACGCTCTGATTGGGACAAACAACTACACCATGTTGTTTGGGCATACCGAGTTGCCTACAAAACGGTACTCCAAGCCACCCCCTTTCAGATGGTATTCGGCCAAAACGTTGTGCTACCCTTGGACTTCTTGATACCTACATTGAAGGTAGCACAAGAGCACGAATGGACGGGTCATGAACTCTCCTCTAGACTTTTTGACCTTGAACGATTAGGAGAAACAAGACTGAGAGCAGCTGCAGGGATATATGCAGCAAAGAAACGACAGAAGGCATATTTTGATGCCCATGTGAAGGATAAGGGCTTGAAAGCAGGAGATCTAGTTTTAGTCTACACACTGAAACAACACGCAAGGAAACTAGAAAAGAGAGGCTATGGACCCATGATCATCAATAGGATCTCGACAAGTGGTGCTGTGCAACTAGCCACATTAGAAGGCGATGTTCTCCCAAACTATATTAGCGGATGCAGAGTTAAGTTGTATCAGGAACCTCTCACAGAGGAAATGCTAAGTCGACTCAACACTGCTAAGAAACGCAAAGAGGAAGAAAAGCGAATTCGAGAAGAAGCTCAAGCAGAAGCCCTAGAGCGCATACGAAGAATGAAACTAAGAAGACAAGGTAGAGAGCATCCTAGGCAAGACGCATATGCAGATCAAGGATATGACGTGGCTATGTGTGAAGTTTCAGGTGTTAGCTCACATAGAATAACTGACCGACGTCCTTTCATAACCTTAGATATAGGACAAGGAAAGAGTGCAAGGACTATAAGGGCCTTGATTGACTCAAGCGCAGCCACCAGTGCTGTTAAATCCTCTTACTGTCAAGAGTTGCAGTTAGCTGTCGATCCTGTGGAAGCATATCTCATAGGATTGGGAGGCGTGGAAACCCCTTGCATGGGCGAGGTGGAACTTCCCCTCTATATTCATGATGAGGCAATGACAGTTAAAGCGCTAGTATGCCAAGACGAGGACCTCACGGAACCCCTTGTCCTGGGTCAAGACTGGATTTATGACCAAGCAGTCAACTTAGACCTAAGAAGTGGACTTCTTCAGGTATGGGTGAATCAGACTAGAATTACAATGGAGTTAAATAATGGAGCACTCAAGGAACTAGGAAAGGCACAGACTCCTGGTCCCTCCAGGGGCGCACACGAAGCTGACCATGCTGTTCTTGTCCAAGGCTCTGTGATGCAGAAGAATGAAGATCTCAAAAAAGGAGTCAGAACCACAACGGAACTCCCTTCTTTTCCAAAGGCTAGAGGGAGGCAGCAACCAAAGGTGGATCAAAGGCAGAAGAAGCAGAGTACTATCTATGTCGGAGATCAAAAGTACCTGCGCAGCAAAACGTCTCAGCTAGTGAAACAAGTGTGGGTGCGGAAAGGAGAACACCCGGTTGCACTCAAGCCAACCACACGGGCAAAGCCTCTTATTAGTAACCAACAACACGACACTAATAAGAAGTCTTTCAGAATTTCTTCTGCTAACATGAAGTCTATTTGGGTGCCCAAAAGGTCGATGAAGGCTAGACCACAATCAAGACAAATCTGGGTGCCTAAGGCTTGGTTGCGGGCTCAAATAGCTACACCAAGACCATACCCCATACAGTATGATCCATTCACTCGCACAGCTGGCATCCACTCATTTTCAACAATCAGGAACACACCAAGGCCCATGAGCTCGCACATAATCACTTGTAAATGGGTCCCTAAAAGGCCTCATTTTCAAACCGAGACACCGATAAAACTCTCTAGAGTCTCTACGAAACCTAGAGCAAAACCTATCCGCTGCAATTGGCAGCCCAAGACTTGTAACAAACCCCCGGACCCCATTTGTAAATCCATGTTAACCTACTAACCACATGACTACCACACTACATCACTCCACTTAGCTCTTAGGTCTACTGAACTCCTAACCACACACACACTCGCACCGAGCACTTACTAACCCATTATTCGCTCCCGACCCGCATGTTAATGTTGTAATGGGAACAACAACAATTCTCTCTTGTCCTGTACAATGTTAACACATGTTTGTATATTCTCACAGAGACAGGCAGCAAGAAGGAACATGGCCGATACGGTAGGAACCCGCTCCCAGGCAGGCACCAGCCCCCAAGTTGTGGACATTGAAAGCCTTCCGGTCGAGGAGGAATTAAAGGAAATACCAGTGGCATTACGGGCATTACATGCCATACCAATTCAGAACCCTCCACAGGGTCATACAATGCCGGTGGGCAAAGCTTCACACTGGTTCAGTGACGTTGCTGGACCTCTGGGTGAAGGCACATATATGTGGGAGTCCGAGGTAGAATTCAATGGACGTTGGGGCAGATACCATTTCTTTACCAGGGAGTTTGAAAAGCTACAGAACAATGAAGGACTGAAGTCGATATGGAAGAAGGCGGGGCTTTATGATTACTTCAAGTTCCAACTACCAAAGCCAGATTTTCTAAGGTGCTCATATTTAATTAGTACCCTCACTCCCAGCAAAGACAAGAAAGGATACAGCTCCTTTGTGCTCCCATCACTCACAAGGGGCAATGAGCTAAAGCGTTTCCGCTTGACTATCAACTTGGTGAGAGAAGCTCTTGATATGCACGGAATGCACATTCCTACGGAGAAGGAGACTATGGTCCCCGATAATATGAAGAACAGGAATCTGACAAAACTGAAGGACATGGTGGCGATGACTCCCACGATAGCCATTCATTTACGTATGGTCATGCAACACTTCGCATTCCCCGCGCAAGACAGGTTCACAATGCCTCCCAAAAAGATCTGGTTTAGCCTCTACCTGGCGGATGCTTTTGATTTGTCCATCAATATGCCCCACTGGATTATCGACCAGATTCATATGGCTCATCAGAGATGGTATAAGAAGCAAAAGTCTGTGTTGTATGGTTGCTGTGCACTTACAAGAATTGTATACAGATGTCTCGCATATGATGTACCGGTGCAGAGGGCTCTCATTTGGTCCAGAGCACAGGAGTTTCAACGTAGATTGTCAGCTGTGGGGCCTCCCTCAAAGAAGATGAGAGGCACTGTCCAGATGCCTTGTGCACAAGCTCGCGGTGCAACCCTAACGCCTGAAACAACCCCAAGACTTCCCCGACGAGTGCAACCATTTACTATCAGGTTACCCAGGCACAGCACAGATGGCCCTAACCTTGTGTTTCCACCAGTACCGACTGATCTGGAATTCCCGCATGGATTCACTCTGGAGGATCTAACGGACGAAGAAGTTGCTAGAATCATCGACGCTGTAAATGCGGAAGTTGAAGCAGAGCAAGCTGGTGGACAGCAAACTGCCCCAGACCAAGCCCAGCCCAGCCAACCGGACGTAGTCAATGTGGACGATGAAGAAGAAGCACATGAAGAGGCACAGGGTGGACAATCAGAAGCAGAAGAACAAGAGTATGATCAGGAAGCCCTACAAGTACTGGAAGGTGCCCCCGCCTATACTAACGCATTAAAGAAGCTCTACGATACGATGAACCGAGTCCAAGAGCAACACAGGCTATCATTAGCTGCAGGTAAAGCCCTCATGAACCAGATTCTGGAGGAGGAAGGCGTGGACGAGCAATACCGTGCCACCCTGGAAATGATATCAGATGCTTTGGGAGTACCTGAAACGGTGCATACTGCACTAGCGCAATCACGAAGGACAGAGAAAAGATATGGAAGACGCCCCCCACGAACGGGAAAACGAATGAATGTATTAGGATCAGGACCACAAGGCACCCCCACAACCACGGGCACTGCACACACCGCTCACGACACCGAGGAAGCCCATATATCAAGTGCACCTCCATCACCTCCCTTACCACCGTCGCCTCCCTCTCCACCACATTCACCTCCCATTACCAATGTAACAATCACCGTTACCGCCTCCGAGCCCACCGCCATGACTGAAGCACAAACCGTCAATCAACCCACACACCCTCTCAACACCTCCCGTGTATATACCTCCACTAACACTGTAACCTTAGCGATAGCTACTGACATCCCCATCCCCCCACTCACACTTTCGGGTAGTTCACATTCACAATTGCACACACCACTGTACATATTCACCACAATCACTGCACCCACAATTCCACTATTCACAATCACTCCCACTACTGTTTACACCACGGATTTTATGGACATATCACCTTCCACCGCACCTCTCCCTCCCCCCATGCCACCACAATCTCCCATTCCCCCACCACCCACTTCACCATTTTCCAGCACTGCATTCACACTTCCCTTCCCCTCTCCCTTCCCCTCTGCACATCACACCCTCCCTGCATCCATCCCCATTAATAATGTATTCAATAATATGTATCAGTGCATGTCTCAGTTACAACAACACTATCAGCACCTCGATGCTCAGCATACAAGCTTGTTCAGGAGACATGAGGAGTTACAAGGAAGATTCACTGATTTAGAGAAAGAAAAGCATCAGTTACAACAGCAGTTTAGTGCATTGCAAGAACAACATGAGAAACTTGTGGCAAATCCACCGCAGCCTGATGCAGAAGAAAGACAACATATGGATGATTTGCTACACTCACAAATCACAGAGAACCTCAAGCCCCGCCGCAACATGGCTCTATTACGGAAGCATATGTCTGCAGCCCTAGAAGAAAATAGACGGCTTCAGACACAAAACGAAGAGAACTTGGAGTTAGCCATGGAAGGTTCCCCACAGGAAATTGACCCGGAGAGATTTAAGGCTATTCCCTCGGACAATATGCAGATCATATTGGAAACCCATGCGGATCTCCTCGAAGCCCATGCAGCCTTAGAAAAGGAAAGAGACGAACTACGAAGGCAATTGGCAGCTCAACCAGCACCACCTAAAGAAGTCCCAACCACAGCTGACACAGCTGACGAAGTAGTAGCGCTCAAAGCACAACTCGAAGAATTGCAAAAGAAAGTGCTTGTATATGAACGACAACCCTCCCCCTTGGCAGAACCAAAACCTGAAGACCTAGTGCCAATCGAAGTAGAGGAAACTTTTGAGGACCCGTACGTTCCGATGCCAACACCCGGGGGTAAGCGAACAGAACAGGGCATGGACACAATTGAAATTGAGGCACCTGAATGGATGCAAAAATTAGAGAAAGTAGCCACAACGCATGATGACAGGGTGGCAGTCCAAATCGCATTGATGTCAAAGTTGGAGGAGGTTGTAGTAAAATCTGATTGTTTTCAGAATCTCTCACACCATAGGTGGATCGGCCCATCGGATGACCTGTATGTTCCTTTTTGCGTGCTAATGGCGGATTATAACGCAGAGATCAAGCACCACACCTCAAGGGAACCCACCTCTGCCACCCAATTTGCACCTGACCACATCCCAGAAAGTGCCAAGCAGGGACATATTCGCCAACCGATGTGGAGAATTCGGCTGCTTGAAACATACCCGGAAATGGTCAGAACATGGAACAACATGCCCTTGTACATCAAATATAACCCATGTTATTGCCCTGTATTTCGAAGGAGATCATGGCCGGAGTACACACAAACAGTGCTGACCATTAAAGGATGTGAGAAGTGGCTCAATTATGTGTACTTCGCACCCTGAAGGGCCCACCTACGATTGGATATATGATTTCGACGATTCGACATTGGGGGGTCCGGTTCAAGAATGTACCTGATGTCATGACTCAGATGTGCCTAAAGATTTTCGAACTTATGTTGATCACCTTCAGGACCTTCAAAAATGTCAAGGAACCGCATCTCTCAGCATTAGGATTTAATGAAGGTAATCAGGACCTTGTATACGACATGAGCACAACCCCATCGATTAATGTTGTGTATGCATGGCACGCTCGCATCAAATATCTACCGGCATGCTTCAAACAAACGTTTGAAGAGATGTTTGTCATGGGATTCTGGGAATATCACTCCGAGATATTCATTCCCAGACCATCCCATCTCTTGCAGTTGTTTGCAGTGGAACAAGCTCTCCATTCCGAAAAGCTACGTATACCACATCCAGAGGTTCCCGGGCCGGTAGATTGGGATGCGCTACTCACAGATTTGGCCAAAGGATTGAGGATTGCCGAACATCACTTAGCGCAGGATGTCGTCGAGTACTACATCCAAAAACCCACACAACAAGGGTCTGTCAGGGACGACAGACGCGAGAGAGGGGGGGGGTGTTAGCAGCGGACAAGGGACTGAAGGACTAACGAGGCATGGCAGTCACAGAAGAGAGTCAGAAGGGAGAGAAGGCACAGGCAGACAAGGGAGTCAACGAAGATCTGGCAAATAGGCCAATAATTTTCTTCAGGAAGAAGTACATATGAGCATTCACGCAGATTTAGCACCAAGGCAACCTTAATTTTTCAAAACCTCTACACCAATTACAAGTGATTCTCATCACTAAACACCATTGTAAATACCATTTCATCTTTTTGTAGCTCCATTTTGTGCAAGCCAAGGAGTCCTTGAGCTTGAGGAGCTTTAGAAGTATCTACCTGCCAATTTTCGTATTTTTTAGATCTCGTTTGAGCCCTCAAATAAGCCCTGGAACCTAATTTTTAACTAGGCCGGACACTAGGTCTGGACAGGGCCAAAGCTAGTCAAAAACTATAAAAGGAGCTAGAGAGCTCATTTTTGAGGTTAGATTGTAATTAAAACAATCTTGTAAGAGCTCTTGAAAGTAATCTAAGAACTCCATTGCTTCTCACTCTTTGTCTTGCCGTGTGTGCGCGTGTGCGTGTATGTGTGTGCATGTTGGTGTGCTTCTCACTCACGCATTTGTGTTTCCACTTGCTCGAGGTCTTCATACCATCCTCACGTCTTCCTGGATTGACATTAAAGGAGGTGCTACTCATCACTGAGCTACAAACATATAAGGTGCTTTCAGTTGGACTGTTCTCAAAACCATGTGCAATCAGATAGGCATGTATCTTCTCATACCAAGCATGTGGTGCATGTTTTAAACCATATAATGCCTTCTTTAACCTGCAAACCTAGTTTTCATGCCCTTTCTGCACAAAGTCACGGGGCTGAAAAACATACACTTCTTCATGCAAGTCACCATTCAGAAATGTTGTTTTAATGTCCAACTGATGTACATTCCAACCATGATGGGCTGCAAGTGCACAAATGCTCCGAACAGTAGTCATACGGCATGTAGGTGCAAAGGTCTCATCAAAATCAATGCCTCTTTCTTGTGCATAACCCTTTGCAACAAGCCTAGCCTTATACCTGTCAACTGTACCATCAGGTTTACACTTCAGCTTGTATACCCACTTAGTGCCAATGGCCTTCTTGCCAGGAGGCAAGTCACATAAAGACCATGTATCATTCTTCATTATAGCATCATATTCAGATTGCATAGCAGCCATCCAATTTTCTGAATTTTGTGCTTCATCAAAAGAAACAGGCTCATTCTCATCACAGAGACTAGATGCAGCCATAGCATAGCAATCTGATGCAAA
This sequence comes from Ceratopteris richardii, assembly GCA_020310875.1. Classification (NCBI taxonomy): domain Eukaryota; kingdom Viridiplantae; phylum Streptophyta; class Polypodiopsida; order Polypodiales; family Pteridaceae; genus Ceratopteris; species Ceratopteris richardii. The sequence continues at coordinate 70,468,385 of CM035428.1, read as the reverse complement.
GGAGGCACTATGAGAGCCTGAACGAGTACGATATGACAAAGGTGCATCTAATTTGCTGTCACGCAAAGTCTGCACCAGCCATTTTGGCATAGTTTTTGCCTGCTCAATATCAGCTCTCTCATCAACAAGTGCATCATGTAAATCTGCATCAGAAATGGAATGATCTGCATCATCATATGAAACTTGCAAAGGTTGAGAAGTTGCCTCATTAGGACCAGCACTAGCCTGTCCACCTGTAAAAAGAGGCATCAAAGTATCATACATGTCTTTGGAGCTAACAGATGTCTCCTTAGTACATGAAAGCAATGGCTGAATAGCATCTTCCACAAAGACAACATCACGGCTAACCAGAATGCGTTTAGTCTGTGGATGATACAGACGATAGCCTTTACTTTCAGAACTGTACCCAACAAAAATACATTTTACTGCCTTATCATCCAATTTTCTGTGATGTTGTTCAGGCACTAATGCATATGCCAAACAACCAAAAACACATAGATGAGCAACAGACGGCTTGCGGTCATGCCAAGCCTCAGATGGAGTGATAGACTGCAACGCTTTAGTGGGACACCTGTTCAATACATATGCTGCACACATGACAGCCTCAAGCCAGAAACTATGTGGTAAAGCCTGACTTTTGACCATGCACCTCGCCATCTCCATGAGTGACCTATTCTTTCGTTCAGCAACTCCATTCTGTTGAGGTGTATACGGCACTGTACACTGGTGTTTTATCCCACGTTCAGCCAGAAATGCATTAAAATCTGAAGACATATATACCTCCCCTCGATCAGAACGGAGGGTGCCCATTTTACATGCTGACAGATTTTCAGCCAAAACCAAAAACTGTTTGAAGCACATGAACACTTCGGACTTTGCTTTGAGTGGATATACCCATGCATGCCTGGAAAAATCATCAATGAAAGTCACGAAGTAAAGGTAATTTCCAAAAGAGGGTGTCTGCATAGGACCACAGACATCACTATGTACAAGCTGCAATTTCTGCGTAGCCCGAACTGAACCATCTTTTGGAAAGGAAGAATGCTGCATTTTGCCCAAAATACAGCCTTCACAAACATGTTTTCCAGGTGCCTCAAGTTTGGGCAAAGAGGACACCATTTCAGATTTCTGTAGGCGTAACAAACTAGCAAAATTCAGATGACCAAAGCGTGCATGCCAAAGCTTTGCATCTGACATAGCCTGAGAATCATGAACTGCACATGCCGAATCATTCACAGATCTTTCATAGTCTATGAGCTTATACAGCCCACGACATAAAATGCCAGAAGCAATAATCACATCGCCATTTGAGAGATCATGGACTGTACACCTGTCATCAAGGAAATTCACAACCAAGCCAATCTTGGCTAATGCAGAAACTGATAACAGGTTCTTTTTTATCCCTAGCACAAATAAAGCATCTGACAAAGTGAAAGAACTACCATCAGCAGTAGTGAGAATGATCTTACCAACTCCCATAATAGGATAAGAGGAGTTATTGGCGCATGTGACACTATTCCCTGTAGGGGTAGGCTCGAGTGAAGAGAAGAAACTGCGCTGCAAGGTACTATGTTTGGTCGCCCCACTGTCAAAGTACCAAACATCTGAGTCTACTACAGACATGCACTGATCATGAGAAGATGGGTCAAAACTGCAGACAGTAGTAAACGCCCATTCTTCTTCCTGCACAAGATTTGCAGACTCTGTTTTTGGTGTAGAGGCCTCTGCAACAACCATTCCAGCCTCTTTCTTCTTTGCCTCTTTAGCAGCCAGTTTTGGACAGTTCTTTATAATATGATCATTTCCTTTACAGTACTTGCAGAACAATTTCTACTTTTCTGATTTCTTCTCATCTTTATCCTGGTTCTTCGATTGTGCAGCATTTGTAGATTTTTGCTTACTAGTAGAAGAGCTCCATTTTCCTTTGCCCTTCTGACTAGCCAGGAAAGCTTGATCTGTAACACGCATAATGGACCTGTTCTGCCTGGACTGATCTTCTTGCAACAGAACAGAGACTAATTCCTCAAATGACAAGGCATTCGGATTGCCTTTCATCATCAACCGAAGAGTAGAGGCAAAACTCTGATATGAATCAGGAAGACCATTCAGAACGGTCTGCACAAGTGAGCTATCTGGTATAACCTCATCAGCAGAAATCAATTGTTCCTTCAGGTCTTTGATCTTTGTAAGAAAGCTGTCCATAGAATCACCTTCATTCATGTGCTCACTCTCCAACTGTTTTCGGAGGTAAGCAACACGAGCCTCATTCCTAGCCTGGTACAAAGTGGTAAGTGTATCCCAAGCATCCTTTGTTGTTCTGCAAGAGCGAATGTGAGGAATAATGACACGTTTGACAGACAAAGCTATCAATGCATGTGCCTGGGCATCTCTGCCATCCCAACGAATCTGCTCTGCAGTAGGTGCAACAGAAATAGCAGCACGAACAGGAATCTGCGGAATATCATCTTCGACACCATCTTCATCAGCTCCAACACCTGTATTTGCAGTAACTGTCGTTACAGGTGTAACAGGACGTCTTTCAACACCCTGCACAATATTCCACAATCCTTTTGCAACCAGTACATGTCGCATCATATAAGCCCATAATGGGTAGTTGGTACCATCCAACTTATCCTCAATAGCCAACATACGGAATACATCACTGCTTTCAACCATGGTCAGTGACTAAAATACCTTGATGCAGAAAATTGACTGTATCTCAAAAAGTTGAACAGAATTGCCCAGACGAGTTCTGCTAGACCTGTAGCAGACTTCGAGACGCTTAAACTGGCGAACAGAAATTGGTATATACTTTTGGCACAAAAGGACAAAATAGCTTGCACAAGCGCTATGATAGTGCGTTCGGAGGCCGAAACGAGCTCAGATCGCGATTCCGGCACCACATAGCAAAGCTGTTTTGATCTCGGAAACACCCTGAGTATGCTCACCAAATTTCGTGCGAATCTGAGACTGCAAACGGAGGAGTGTCGACGGCGCCCTAGAAGAAGCGACGACCTGCTCTGATACCAATTGTTGAAGATAGACGTCTTCGGAAGCACGCGAACAACACAAGGAAGAAGAAGAAGCTTGGAGCACAAACACACAATACTGAATGTATTACTAGAGAATGTACAAAGATAAGTAGCCCATTAGGGCAATAGGCGTATATACAAGCCGGGGGAAAAAAACCTCCTAAAGAGGGAAAAAAGTGCCCCGGCGGTCCTAGAGTGTTCACACACATCACTACCTAAATATATCAACATGTAGAAGATATAATCCTTATAGGTAACGATGCTCATGGGATTAGAAGAATCAAAGCCCAAATCAAGGAGGAGTTTAAGATAAGTGACCTTGGATTTCTCACTTACTTGGATTGGAAGTAGTCTACATAGATAAAGGGATGTTTCTTACACAAAGGAAGCATATGAAGGACATGCTTGCAAAGCTCAAAATGCAAGAAACTAAAGGTGCACGTACAACCATGGAGGTCAACCACAAATTAAGTGCTCATTAAGGAGAACTTATAGAAGACATCACAAGCTATCAAAGCCTAGTAAGGATTTTAAACTATGCTACTCTAACTAGGGTTGATATTTGCTATGGGGTAAGTGTGCCTAGTCAATTCATGGTCACTCCTAGGAAACAGCACATGGTTGCAACAAAGAGGATATTGAAGTACTTGAAAGGAACAATTAATGAAGGTTTTTATTACCCCTACACATTTGATTTGAATGTAAAGCTATTCACTGACGTAGATTGGGCACATTCTAAAGATGAGAGAAGAAGAACATTAGGGTATCTATCATTTGTAGGTATGAAGCTCATATCTTGGTCTTCAAAGAAGTTACCTACACTTGCTCTCTCATCAATTGAAGCTGAACATAGAGGGTTAGCAAATGCAACACAAGAACCTATGTGGATGAAGACCATATACACAGATTTAGGGTTGGATTTGGGTACTCCATTCATACTTGGAGATAATATGAGTTCACTTCATCTAGCTGCTAAACCTATCTTCCATGCCATGACTAAACATATAGAAGTCCATTATCATTTTGTTAGGGAAAAGATTGTGAGTAAGGAGGTACAACTCTCCTATGTATCTACTCACATGCAATGTGCAGATATGATGACCAAATCATTGGATGGAAGCAAATTGAAGAGGTTTGAATCCATGATTGGATTGCAAGAATACCAAAGGATTGAAGACTCAAGCATCCTATGCTTGAGGGGGAGCTGTTGGACTCACTAAAGACTAGCATATGAACGTCTCTTGTAAAAGTCATTGGTTTTATCTCATTGGATAGAAGTAAATGGAAATGAGTTGAAGGAATCGCATGATGCTAGGAGCCAAGAACCATAACTAATTGGTGAGTGGAGTCAAATAAATAAATACCTAAAGTGTAGGAACCCTTTTAGGTAGGAGAAATTCAAAATTCAAATTCACTTTATATGAGGAGGGATTCTCTGAACACTTAGAGCTAGTTAGCTTCTTTGTAGACAAAATCGAATGTGATGTGTGTTTACTCAAAGTATGGAAAAAATATATAAGGAAGTAGAGGGCTTTCTTAGCAAAGGTTCGGCTAAATTATCCAAAATCTAAAAGTGTAACACAAATAGGTTCTATCAAATTTTAAGTAAATTGTGTGTTTACAAGACTTTACAAATATTCCCTAAATTATAGGATGCTCTTTTCCTAGAAAATAGGATTTGCCACAGCTAAGTGTGGTAAACGAATACACAAATACACATGCTTGAGAGCTTTCTTCACAATGCTCCAAGTTTCATCAATTGACATGGTTCATATGCACGTTAGGTTCGAGCTTGATTTTCAACGCTCACCCTTAAGCTTCAACCTTCAAGTCTTCATCATAGATCCATGATTCCAATGCCTCTCTTGAATTTCTTTCACTTGGTTAGGTCTAATGCCTTGGCATATGCATATCAACACATTGATTCTTCATCCTTAACTAGCACATTCTCTCTAATTTAGTGATAATGTACCTCTATATGCTTGCTTCTAGCATGGAAAATAGGATTGGTAGATAGGTATTGTTCATGTTATCACACATGATTGGAAATTCATTAACCTCTAAATTTAACTCAAACATAAGCTTCTTTAATCACATCAGCTCACATGGAGCTTGTGATAGTGATCCATATTAAGCTTATCTTGAAGATAGGGCAACTATAGGTTGCTTCTCTCTTGTGCATGAAATGACCTTCATTCCTAGCATCATTGCAAATCCATTTGTACTCCAATTTTTCTTTGGATCTAGCACAATCAACATTTATATATTCTTTCACCTATAAATTATCTTTTTTTTAATATAAAGGAAGTTCGGCATTAGCCTACTCTCCCGGACTTGAATTAAATAAAGAAAGAAAAGTACAAGAGAAGGGGACTAGTGCCCACGGGACCCCCCAAATCCCACAAAGCAAGGGAGGCTTTTATAGAGCTTAGATGGCATTACAAAGAAGGTTAATCACCCTCTCATCACCCTGATGAGGGGCCCACTTGGGTTTAAGCTTCTTATTGATCAAAAGGAGAACTTGATGATGCTTGAAGGGGGGGGATTTCTTATAGTTAACAATCCTTTTTCCAAGGAGGAACATCGATTTCTCAATTGACCACTCCTTGGGGGAGTCACCGAAGTTGAGAGCACATCTTTCTCTCTAGATTTTCCATAGGAACTCCCCTCTGATGGCGTTCCAGAGAGTCGCGGAGCAGCCAATCGCTTCTCCCAGCAGGGCTTGCTGCCAACTGAGATGTTTCTGAAGTCTAATTTTCTTTCCAACCGTCTGCTAGAGTCTATTGGAGTTGGGGCAGGTAAAGAAGATGTGTGGAACATCTTCGATAGACCGGTAGCAGTGTTTGCACTAGGGAGGAGTCCCACAAAGTTTGCTAGCCTTAAGGTTGGTCCAGATTCCATGATGAAGAATTTGCCATAAGAGGACATACTTTTTGATTTCTATGAGGGGGTGCCAGATAGCCATGAACTTCATGTCCCACAGAAGCCGCGTCCATGATAGGCACCACTTCTTGTTGAGGTTAACCTGATAGTCAATCCTTTCTTTGATGTTCGGGATTTTTGATAGCCTATTCCCATTGTGCCATTTGAGACCAAGCGAGCTCGATGTGTCGTGTCCCATGAGAAGGGGAGTTTTGTGTCGATCCAAGGCGAGACATATGCTTTGAAAAGTGTTCCATTCTTCGTACGAAATGTTGATGCAAGGGTCAATATCCTCGAAGTTGATCTAGCGGTTGGTGTCTTGTTTCCAGAGATGTTTCCATTTTTTGAAGCATTTGTTCCATAACTTCTTGGCATTTTGAATGTTCCAAGATTCCACACTCCGGATGCCATGGATCGGAAACCAGATAGAGTCGTTTTGTCTGATACTGGCAGCCCACTTTCAGTCTTCACTAATTCTTGTGTAGCTTTTGACTTTATTCCAACTCTTCCATAGGGAGCACATAAGATTAGAGCCTTTCGGGAAGACGGGGATCGGGGAAAAGAGCAAGGTCAAGATGTCGAGATTCTTCCAATTTGGGAAACCCATGGGAGCCAACTCGTTATTGTTTCTGAAGATCAACTTGGCCCACAAGGCCTCCCCATTGCACCAAGCCTTAATCATCCATTTGGCTGCCAGTTTGTTAGCCATGCCCCCAATGTCCATGATACCAAGTCCCCCACTATCTCTATGGCTGGTGCAAATGGAACACTTGATTTTAGGCACTCCCCTTCTATTGTGATCACCCGTCCAAAGGAAGTTTCTACAAATACTATCCAATTTGGACAGATCTTGCTCTTTCGGTCTCCAACAAGAAAGGAAATAAATGGTAGAAGAAAGGAGGAACGTGTTGATAACCATAGCATGACCAGCAAGATTGATTTGCATACCTCTCCAATAGTTAAGCTTGTTTTCGAGTTTGGCCAGCACCTAGTTCCACCATTGTTCCATAGAGACACCAAACCCCAAGGGGATCCCAAGAAGCCAGAAAATTTGGCACTGCGGAATGATTTGACAGCCATGATCAATGAGAAGGCTGGGCTGAGTCCCCACAATAGCTCTAAAGGTTGTCTTAGAGTGGTTGATAATAGATCCAAAGGCTTCACAAAAGGTAGCAAGACACCTCCAGAACGTCTCCAGGTTGGTACTATCATTGTGAACAAACGCATTCATATCGTCGGCAAAAAGTCTCATGGTGAAATGACTGTGATCGTGAGGCAAACAGAGGCCTTTGATATTTCCAGCTTCCACCTGGTGCGCCACAAGCCTGCTAAGCCCCTCCGTGGCAATGGCAAAGAGAAGGGGAGCCGATGGGCACGCTTGTCTGATCGATCTTCGAAGTTTGATCACCTTCGAAAGTTTGCCGTTAATGTTAATTTGGGTCGATGCATTTCCGAGAAGGGTCGCGATCATCTTGGTGAATTTCTGACTACATCCAAGATCTTGGAGCGACTGCAGAATATAGTCCCACTCTAGCCTGTCATAGGCTTTATCAAAGTCGATCTTGAGGAAGACCACATCTTGTTTAGACTCATTTGCAAATTCAAGACCTTCCCAAATATCTATAATGGTTTCCAAAATTGACCTGCCTTTGATGACACCTTTTTGGTCCTCGCTTAACCAAGCTCTCAAGTGGCAAGAGATTCTATTGGCAATGACTTTGGCGATGATCTTGTATCCTGTTTGGAGCATCGTTATAGGATGCCAATTTTCTACTCTGTTCTTTTCCCCTTTTTTGTGTATTAGCTTGATAATACTATTGTTGAGACAAGAAGGAAGTGCGCCAAACTTGAGCGCCTCTTGCCAAACCAGACGAAGAGGGGTGGCAACCACCAACTTGAAGGATTTAAAGAACTCATTAGTGAGCCCGTCGGGTCCCGGGCTTTTACCGGGAGGGAGGGCATCAATGACCTCAATGATTTCTGCTTCAGAGATAGGGGCATGTAGCAGGGATCGAAGGTTGAGTGGTATCCTGGGGGGGGGAAACCCTAGATATGGTTGCCATATAGTCCCTTCTATGGTGGGAGAGGGGGTTCGAGGTCCCCAGGAGTCTTGTGAAGTGCCCTTCAATGATCCCAAAATTATCTTCTTCCGTACTGCATACATTGCCATTTAAGTCTAGCAATAAGGGGATCGATTCTCTCTTATGTTTCCTTTTAAGGATACAACACATCTCTTTGGTGGGTTTGTCGGCTTTGCTAGCCCACCACTCCTTGAAGAAAATTTGCAAATTTTTCCTTTGTATTTCTTCCTCGTATCTCAGCAGCGCTCTGATTTTTCAAAGACCTTTCAGGGCTTGAGATTTTCCTTTGTTCACTTCCTCCTCGAGCCTCTAGATTCTGTGGTAAAGAGCTTCCCTACAAGCCTGCCGCACAGTCTTGAGCAACTTCCTGGATCTAATCATGATCTGTCGAGGCTTATCGACCGCACTTCTCCAGCACTTGGTTGGGGACAAGCGGGAGGCGAATGCCTCCTTCCACACATCAACAATTTCTTGATGGACGGAGGGGAGAGAGAAGGTGGGTGCACTGGCATGGAACCAAGGAGCCTTACGGATCTTGTTGGAAGGTTGGAGAGTGATAACGATCAGGTAGTGATCAGAGATGGTGAGGTCGGTGCGTTGCGCAAGGGACGGGTGGTCCCACTGATGAGTAAAACTCTGAGAGATGTAGCATCTATCAAGTCTAGCTTTCCTCAGGTCCTCGCCCGCTTGGAGATTTGACCAAGAAAAGCCATTCAAGTCTTTGAATTCAACCGAATCCAAGTGAAGTTTGGTTTTGTCCCATGTTTCTTTCTCCTGACTATCGATGACCCTGCCCTTGCCCATCCATCTGTCCATAGGGTCCTCCACCATGTTGAATTCACCACAAATAAGCACGTTGTGGGGGAGCGAGTCCAAGGAGGCCCATGTGTTCAGTCTCTCTAATTCCCCGTTAGGGGCATACAAAGAAACCATAGTAAAACAAAGAGGAGCACCAAAAGAAACAGCAATCCATCGATGGCTTTCATCTTCAATGGAGTTCTCAAGCTTTTCAAACCAGAGTTGATTAATACTGATTACCATTCCACGGGAGCCCCGCTGGTGCGCCGTTGAAATCCAGACATGGGTCGAGGAGACCTGTCTAAGCCGTTTTTGGAGGTCTTCTCTGTCAGTTTTAATCTCTTGAATACATATGAATTCTAGGTTTAGGCTAATGTCGTGAAGCCATTGACCAATGATGGTTGCTCTTGAGAGGTCCGTTAGCCCTCTAGCGTTTAAGGAGATGATGATTGACGTAGTGAGCCCTCTTTGCAGGAGGGAGCTTTGTCTTTTCTTTTCTTGGATTCATCTTTCTTTTTCACTAGGATCGGATCCCAAATTAGCAATAGGTTCTTGTGGGGGCTTTTCCAGGGTAACTCCACAGGTTTTTTTCCATTGGGGGACGCCTGTTGTTGGGAAGACTTGGGCACCGTTTTTGACACCGTTTTCGGAATAGTCGATCTGATGATGGAACTTTCACTATCCATGTTATCTTCGTTACTAGTGGTAAAGCCATCTTCTTTACTTGTAGTGTAGCCCTCTTGAGAGGTTTCTTTATTGTCAGGGATCTCTAGGACTTTGTCGATGGTGTCCACCTCAAGTTGGTTCCCACCTGGGTAGTCACTCATTGATCTCCTTTTCTAGATTGCAATACAAATTGCTAGAGGGGGTAACTGACATGTTGTTTCGCTCAGAAGTCACCCTAGGGCTTCTTTTCCTTCTTCTTTTGACTTCGATGAACCCGTTTGTGTCAGTTTCTGGATTAAGGGGGTCCTTACCTTCCTCTTCCTTCGTTGAGTGGGTCAAAGCGCCTTTGTTGTCTTGAGCGTTTTTCGAGACTTCTTGATTTCGCTTGCTTTTTTGTCTGAAAGGGCAATCTTTAATCCTGTGACCTTGTTGGCCACAAAGAAAGCACGCGTTGGGAAGGTTTTTATAATTGATGTCTTGCTCCTATACATCCCCTTTGCCCAAGTCCACTTTGATCTTCGATGGAAGCGGCATGCTAAGGTCGGCCTCGACATAGATTTGAGGGTGCCCCTGAGCATTGAACGAGTGTCTTGCACCTTCATAAATGAGACCACCAATGTCCTCGTGTGAGGCCAACGGCTTGCCGATAGGAGAAACAATGTCCCACACGAAGTTGGACAAGAAGTAAGGAAGGTTAGGGAGCTTAACCCAAAGAGGGTACCGAAGCGATTTAGATTTGTTGGGAGTAAAATCAGGGGACCATCTGAATAGGCACAAGGTCTCCCGGTCGAGTTGCCAGGTGTCGACACTTAGGGATCGAAACCCCATATCTTCATTTTCAAAGACAAGCAACATGTAGCTTGCCGATAAGGACTCACACTTACAAACAGTTAGTCCACGGGGGAACCACTCGTTTCAAAGCCATTGTCGCACAGTTTCGAGTGGGGCCCTAGGGCCAAACATTTGGCCAATGAGGCAAACTTTCTTGAGCTCCTCCTGAGTTGACAGAATTGTGGATCTACTGAGGGGGACCACGGGGGGTTCAACATTGTCAGAGGCCCCAGGGGCGGCACAAGACCTCCCTCCAATAGAGAGGCCAGGTTACCAGTCTCCCCCGGAGGAGGGGCCAGGTTACTTCTCACAAAAGAGGGGGTCGCCAAATCCATGACCAAATTCAAAAGTTACTTCTTTAATCAAGATTCGTCTTTCCTCTCCTTTTAAAAGAGCTTCTTTCTTCACCTTTAATTTACTTTTAATGCTCCTTAATTTCCTTTTCTCTCTTTTTCAAAACGAACCTGGAGCCCTTTTTCAAAACTTTATAGTGAGTAGTACACTTCACAAGAATATGGAAATATGAACCCAAATGATCATGAAAATGAAAGTATATTGCTTGTACAATACAATGGACTTATTGACACATATGTGTGCCTTGTAATCACACCTTGATATGGCATAAATCTCAGCTCTTGGAGGTCTTCACATAGGTCTCTCTAACCACGACTAAAACTGCCATCTATTTATAGTTGAGTTTGGGAGGCTAACTTCCCTCAATCACTCTCCAATCAATCAATGATTGATTTGATTCTCTACCTACCACAAATCACGAATTCGTGGCTCCTCTTTCCATTCTTGATCAAGTGGACTCAACCACTTAAGATTCTTTCACTTTTACATTAAGTAAACTCTTCAAAAGTTACAGGAGGTAGTTCACAAGTGAACTTTACATAGTCTTCATTTTAAAGCTTTTTTCATGACTTTGTGGGACTCCAGCCAATACTTAGGCTTGTCATAGACTTGCTCCAACAAGAACAACCCTTTTCTTTATTTGTTTCCTCTTCTTTTTCTTCGAATCTTCTGTCCCTTTTCTCTTTTTTTTTCCATTCTTTTTTTCTTCCTTTTTTTGTTTTCTTTTTCCCTTCTTTTTTTTCCTTTTTCTTTGAATTATGCTAGGCACTCACGAGGTCCTTTTCTTTTTTTCTTCGAATTATGCCAGGCCGTTTTGAATTTTGACTTCTTATGAAGGTCTAGATCCATGAACGCCTAGAGAGGGAGAGAGAGTTATTTCAAAGATGCAGAGAACACGAAGACACCTCGATGGACAAGGATGAAGTGAAGCCTTAGGCAAGGAGCCACTAGCACGGGCCACAAGGACCATAACCAGGAAGGATATCTGCCAACTTCGTTAATCTACGACGGTGCTCAACATTCTTTCAATGCAAGATGGCATCCACAGATCTGCGTTGAAACAGACTTGAACCAGGTCCTTCCCTCGAAGATCTCCATAAACTGTGGAGATGGTAAGACTTGGACACAAGAGGTCACTTACAAGATTTTGCCGAACGCGTGCTTCCGATGCGGGCATCAAGGTCATAGGATCAAAGACTGCCCCCTGAAGAAAAGTTCCAATAAAAACAAGCTTAAACCAGATGGGACCCTAGACCCTCTCCCCCAAGATGACACTCGGGGTCATCCCCCTCCAATGGAGGAAGAAGAGGGAACTCGCGTTGCTGAGACAGATTCAGAAGGATTCACTGAAGTGAGACGCAGGAGGAAAGTTAGCCCTCGAAGATCAACAGCAAGGAATACTACGACAGTTGCCCCCTCGAATAACATATACAGTAACCTAGAAAAAGAGATTAATGAGGTCGACTTCCCAGGGGACAACCACTTTGAAGAAGACCCCACTGATAATACCCTTGGATGCTCTACCAGCAAAGAAGACAACCAAGAAGGTTATACCACGAGTAAAGAGGATGGCTTCACTACCAGCAATGAAGACAACCCAGACAGCGAAAGCTCCTCTCTAGGTCCTACCCTCTCGGTATGCTTTCCGAGTTTACCGCAACAAAAGTCAAAGCTTAAAGGAAAACAACCTTCCGGCATGCCTTGGAAGAGCCCCCTCAAGAGTAGGATCCTTAGTCAAGAAGTAGGGAGGAAAAAAGAAGACCACAAGAAGAAAAAAGATCGGGTCCCTCCCCTCAAAGAGGGCAACCATCCTCAATGAAATTCACATCTTTAAACGTCAGGGGTCTGTCTGACCTGTAAAGAGCTTCGATTCTTGGCCAGTGGTTCAAAGACAAGTGCTTTGCCCCGGACTTTATTTGCTTACAAGAGGTTAAAATTGACGGAGAGGATCTACAAAAACGGCTTAAATGCATTTCTCCGAACCACCTTTGGTTCTCCACTTCTCACCCTAGAGGGACGGGGGGTGCTTCTATCGGCATTAGTCACTCCGTGTCTGGCAATGTGACCTCGACCTTTGAAGGTCGGAACCATCGTTGGATTGCTGCCTCTTTTGGGTTCCCTTTCCAGTTCACTGTGGTCTCAATTTATGCCCCTAATGGTGAAGCTGATAGAATGGATACTTGGGCGTCCCTCGACTCCCTTTCACACAATGTTCTGATTTGTGGGGACTTCAACATGGTAGAGTTTCCTGAGGGCCGATGGAATAACAAAGGAAAAATTGTTGACGGTCAGGAGAAAGAGATATGGGATAAAATCAAGCTGCATCTCGACCTGGTTGAGGTGAAAGACATTAAGGGGTTCTCCTGGTCAAATCTCCAATCGGGGGACTCTTTGAGGAAAGCAAGACTCGATAGATGCTACATCGATCAGAACACCATCCTTCAGTGGGGTATGCCTTCGATTTCCCAACACACGGACCTGACTATCTCAGACCACTATCCGATTACTCTGTCTTTCAAACCGATTCCCATGCTCCAAAAAGCTCCTTGGTTTCATGCTTGTCAGACATCGTTTTCCCTTCCCTCTGTCCACCAAGAAATTTCTGAGGTGTGGATGGAAGCCTTTGCTTACTGTAATGAACCGGCTAAGTGTTGGAGAAGCGCAGTAGAAAGGACTCGAAAAATTCTAATCAGGACTCAAAAGGCTATAAGAGAAATCCGAAAAAAAAGAAGAGAAACAGTGTACCGGAGGCTCTCACGGCTTGAAGAAGAGGTGAACAAAGGTAAGCTACATTGCCAACAAGGTCTTTTGAAAATCAGGGGAAGACTAAGGTTAGAGGAGGAGGTTCAAAGGAAAAATCTTCAAATTTTCTTCAAAGATTGGTGGGCAGGGAAGGCCGACAAACCAACGAAAGAGATGTGTAACATCCTCAAAAGGAAACAAGCTAGGGAATCCATCCCCCTAATGGTCGATAACAATGGAACAGAATGTTCCACGGAAATGGAGAATAGATCTATCATTGCGAACACTTTAACAATCTTCTCGGGGTCTCGACTCCTCTTTCCCCCCATAGGTGCGAAGCCATGGCAACCATCTCAAGGGTTGCTCAAAAGAGAATCCCACAGAACTTGATCGCTCATCTGGATGCTAACATCTCCGAGAATGAAATTATCGAGGTTATTGATGCCCTTCCTAATGGGAAAAGTCCGGGTCCGGATGGCCTTACCAATGAGTTTTTCAAGTCCTTCAAACATCAGGTGGCCACCCCGCTGCGCCTCGTGTGGCAAGAGGCTCTCTCTTTCGGCGCCCTCCCTGAGTGCCTGAATAATGGCGTCATCAAGTTAATCCACAAACGGGGAGATAAGAACAAAATTGAAAACTGGCGTCCGATTACCATGCTCCAAACTGGATACAAGATAATTGCAAAAGTTATCGCCAACAGAATCTCTTGTCATTTAAAGTCATGGCTGTGGGAGGACCAGAAAGGTTTTATCAAAGGTAGATCTATACTTGAAGCAATTATCGATATTTGGGAAGGCCTTGCTTTTGCGGAGGAGTCTGCTCAAGATCTGGTTTTCATTAAGATCGACTTCAACAAAGCGTATGACAGATTGGAATGGGACTTTATTCTTCAATCATTGAAAGACCTTGGATGCAGCCAAAAGTTCACGAAGATGGTTTCCACTCTTCTTGGAAATGCTTCAACTAGAATAAACATCAACGGTAAGCTCTCTGAGCCTATTCGTTTAAAAAGATCAATTAGGCAAGGCTGCCCCCTAGCTCCATTACTATTCGCCATCGCCTCGAATGGACTCAGCTGCCTATTAAAGCATCACATGGACGCTGGCAATCTCAAGGGTCTTTCCTTACCTCTAAATCACGGCCAAATGATTGTGAGACTTTTTGCTGATGACATGAATGCCTTTGTGCATAACGATACAAACAGCATTGAGGCGTTTTGGTGGTGCCTCCACACCTTTTGTGTGGCATCAGGCTCAAAAATCAACCATGCTAAAACTGCTTTTAGAGCAATCAGCGGACATACTCCCCAATTGTTGGTGGATCAGGGGTGTCAAGTTATCCCTAGCGGTCAAGTCTTCCGTCTCCTTGGCATTCCGATGGGTTTCGATATCTCAATGGACCAACGCTGGAACTGGGTGCTATCCAAGCTGGATAGGAAGCTGAATCAGTGGAAAGGTATGCAAGTCAACCTGGCAGGGCGTGCTATGGTTGTTAACACATTTATGCTCTCTACAATGATTTACTTTATCTCGTGTTGGAGACCTAAGGAGAAAGGCTTGGCCAAAGTGGAAAGAATCTGCAGAAACTTCCTTTGGACTGGGGACCCGAATAGAAGGGGGATTCCCAAAATCAAATGGGAAACTTGCATTAGCCCTAAAGACTCAGGGGGATTGGGAATTTTGGATATTGGTGGGTTGGCTGACAAGTTGGCTGCTAAGTGGCTTATCAAGGCTTGGAGCAATAGGGAGTCCTCTTGGGCCAAATTGATCTTCAGAAACACGGAAGACCTTACCTTGGTTGGCCACCCTGGGTGGAAGGACTTAGGTATTCTCACGCTTTTGTTCTCCCCCCACCCGGTCTTCCCTAAAGGCTCTAGCCTCGTATGTTCCTTATGGAAGAATTGGAACAAGGTCAAACAATTCATCAGAATCAGTGATGAGTGGAAGTGGGCGGCTGGCATAAGACAAAATGATTCTATTTGGTTCCCGATCAGTGGCATTCGGGGGGTGGAGTCTTGGAACCTCCAAACTGCAAGGCGGTTATGGAACAAGGGGTTCAAACAGTGGAGACAACTCTGGAAACAAGAGACCAGCCAGTGGATCAGGTTCGAAGAATTGGACCCAAGACTTAGAGTTACCTTTGAGGAATGGACTCTTCTTCAAAGCAGGTGTTTAGCCTGGGACCGCTCAACTACCCGCCTTCTCTGCGGTCAGGATCTTCCTTGCTTGGAGGGCCTCAAATGGAGCAATGGTAAGAAGATTTCCAAAATCCCCAACTTCAAAGAGGATTTGGATGTTCACCACACCCTTAACAAGAGATGGTGCCTTTCTTGGACCAAACTTCGGTGGGAGCTAAAATTCATGTCTATTTGGCACCCCCTAATTGAGGTCAAAAAGTCCGTTCTCATGTGGCAGATCTTGCATAAAGGTATCTGGACCAATGCAAGGGCTAACAAAATCTGTGGTGTGCCGCCTTGGTGCAAACGTTGCCATCGGTGCATCGAAGATTTAGCTCACTTGTTCTTCGACTGCCCCAAGTCCCGCGTTATCTGGCATCACGTGACCCGAGTTTTGAGACTCACGAGTCAAATCAACTGGCAACAGGTGATGTTGGGTGAGGCGATCGGTTGCTCATCGAGGCTGTGGAATGCCATCAGAGGTGAGGCTCTCTGGAAGATTTGGAGGGAGCGTTGCGCTGTCAATTTTGACCAAACCCCTAAGGAATGGTCGATCGAGAAATCCTTGTTTCTCCTTGGTAAAAGAATCTCCCGAGTCAAGAGAGCGCCGCCGTTTAGACATCACTGTATTTATCTCCTCGAAAACAACAAGTTGAAACCCAAATGGGTCCCACATGAGGGCGATGATAATTTTATCCACCTCATTTGTAATGCCCTGTAGCTTGCCATACTCCTCCCCTGCATTGTGGGATTTGGGGGGTCCCATGGGCACTAGTCCCATTCACTTGTAACTTTTTCTCTTTATTATAATTAAAGTCCGGGAGATTAGGCTAAGGCCGAACTTCCTTTTATTAAAAAAAAAAAATAGCACTGTCGATCGTGAAAACCACTGTCTGTCAATCGTTGGCCTGCCTGTCAATCGCTGGCCTGCCTGTCAATCGTGAAAACCACTGTCTATAAATCGTTGGCGCGCTTGTCTGTCAATCGTTGGCCCACGCGATTCACAACTTCCTCAGTCAATCGCGATGAACAAAAAAGCCTGTCAATCATAAGCCATGTCGATCAGTCATGATAGACTAAAGTCCCAAAACTCACTCTCAGTCGTCGACGAAGGCACTTCGTCAGTCGTGACGGACCAAAAGGTATCCACAACATGTAAGCCGACGCAGGAGTCACGGCTCGCTACATGCCCAAAATTTGTAACTTGAAGATGGCAAGGAGCAGACGGTACGCAAGTCCCAGGATGCTCTCTGATAGTTTTCCTTCAGTTTCGGTACACCATCTTGCATGGACGGAGCTCACTTATAGTTGCTAAGGGGTTCACTGCTACTTTTGTGTAGCTCAGAAAGTATACATTGATGTACTCCAGGGCTCAATCGAGGTATCGATGGTGCGAGAGCTTCACAGCAGCGACGGAAAACATCAACGCTTCACAGCAGCGACGGACGACAAAAGGTTCACAGTAGCGATGATAGCTTCACAACAGCGACGATAGCTTCACAACAACGACAGACATCCCTTCAGCAAACGATAGCTTCACAGCAGCGACGGACCTCCCTTCACAGCAGCGATGGACCTTACCCTTCATTCGGAGCTTCTCTATATAGCATTCTCTTTTAAGGAATTTTAAAGAAAGCACATCCTATATATCTTTACAAGTAAAGAGACTTTCATTCAAAGTACCTCCAAGATGTATAAATTATCTTTACAAGTATTGAAGAGACTTTCATTCAAAGTACCTCCAAGATATTTGAGCACTCTCTTAGCTACAAGTAAGTGAGGAATACTAGGTGTGTGCATGTATTCAGATATCACACCAATTGTATATGCTAGGTTAGACCTTATGATAGTGACACAACTCAAAGAGCATGCTTAAGTTATGTAGAAGGGTGCATCCTAAACTTCATTGTCTTTCATTGAATCACCTTCAGTCATGTGCTAACTCTCCAATTGTTTTCGGAGGTAAGAAATGCGAGCCTCATTCCTTGCCTAGTATAAAGTGGTAAGTGTATCTCAAGCATTCTTAGCTATTCTGCAAGAGTGAAGGTGAGGAATAATGGAACGCTTCACAACCAAGGCTATCAATGCATGTTTTTTATTATCTCTACCATCCCAAAACATTTTCTCCATAATAGATACACCATGCACCACATCATGAACATGAACGTGAAGAATATCGTCATCTTCAATGCCGTCTGCATCACCTTTAGCAATTGTGTTTGCAAGTGTAATACGAAGTTTTTTTTGTAGTTTATGGAATCATGGAAGGTTAAATGGATTTTTAATGTTTTAAATGTCCAGAAGGTTTTAATGTGGTTGTGTTTGATCTAGCAGGTGAAGAAGCATGAGGGTGTGGATACAAGTGGATGCACATAAATAAATAAATTCGAAGACTAAATCGAAGACTTCTAGAATAGTTATATTTAGGTTTATCTTGTTGAAAAAATAGTGGTTTGCTTTAGAAAGCGACACCTTTTGTAAATAAAGTAGTTTTTCCTAAATGACACTTCTAAAAGCGACAACCCTCATGTAACTTCTTTTTTTAGGATGTAATAGAAATAAACCTATAAATACATGTACTCTGAGAGACTCGTCCATCAGAGTACACGGGGCGAGATTGCACCTAATATTGCATCGATTGTTTCTCTATTTCTGATTCCTATTTGGTCTACTTACTACCTCTATGTGTGCATGCATTGAAGGACGTGATAATAGTGGTATCAAAGCCTGGCACCTATCAGATCCTGATATCAGTGGTATTAGAGCTTGGCACGTATCACTCCGGAGGTGTTTCTTTGTGTTTATCTCTGCGATTGATTACTGTTTGCATTCTCTGTTCGCGATCCGAATCCGAATCCACATATGCATCCATGTCTGCTTCCGCTTGCACTTCTGCTTCTGTCTCTGTTCCAGTTCCAGTTCTAGTTTCTGTTTCAGTTGTAGTTGCAGTTCCAGTTCCAATTCTAGAACCAAAACCTACGTTCACACCTATGTTTACTCCTTCGGCTTACTCCAAGGCATCGACTAAGGTGTCGACTAAGGTGTCGACTAAGGCATGGATGTAGGGAAAGATGGATGGATCCTCCAGAAGATTGAGTAGATGTTGCTAATCCTGCTTTACACCAGCCCTCAGTGACTCCAGATATGATTAGTAGACACCCTTAGCTTCCAAATGATACTAAGAAATACTATATGTACTTTGGAAATGATTTGAGTACTGACTTGATCAAAACAGATGAGTTTGTGAATCACAAAACTGAAAAACTTTCTATTTTGGTCTTGATACCTGCTCAGTCTTTCACTCAGTATGACCAGTACACTTACAATTGGCAAAATTCCTTCTAGAGGTATTCTATTAGCTTAGTAAGCTACCATTTGCAAGTGGAATGAAATAAAATGATAAACTATACTCAGAGAAATCACTTTAGCAAAATTATGGACACCCCCGACTTTTTAGGAAATATGCAGACAAATACCAGTGAGCACTTCGACCGCGATTTCTCGAGATTGGCTGAACCAAGTTGCTTCAAACTTTGTATGCTGGTAGTATGCTTTGATATGATTATACCATGCTTTGAATCACTTGATTTGGTGCAGTAGTATGCCTCTTTAAAGTTGACAGACTTGAAGTAGTATACTCAGAGAATACAGAGTTGATGTATGTAAATGTATGTATTGATTCACATTAGTTTACAAACTCATTGGCATGCCAAGCATTGCCTAATGAGGTAGAGATGTGTGAGCTATGGTGTAGCTCTCTCACACACTCAATGATAGTAGGAATGAAGCTCGGAAGGACTCTCACAGCCCGCGAGTTTTCTTCTCACTTTTATATGAGTTGGAGGTTGATTTGAATTTCAAATTCAAATCTAAGACTTCCTATAATCACTCCTCTAAAAGTAGGGAGATATTCTCTCAACTCATACCATCTAATTCCACGAATCTATCAAGTAGGTGTATCCATAAGATTCCAAGTCATTTAGACTTTTACATGGGTAAAGTGGTAATAAATTACAAGCATAAGTTCCTATGGTTCTTCTCACATATTGAGTTTTCAAGAACAAATCCAAGCCAAGTGTGTGGGCTTGCAAATTACACCAATAGCTCCCCCTCAAGCCAAACACTTTGGCTTAAGTCTTCATCTTCAATCTTCAATCACATCCTGCAATCCAATCATGGATTTGAATCTGCATAATTTGTTTCCATCCAAAGCTTTAGTGAGTAAATCTGCACATTGCATATTAGTAGACACATAGGTCAACTGAATGTCCTTGCTTAGCAACTTTTCTCTCACATAGTGGTAATGAACCTCTATGTGTTTTGTTCTAGCATGATATATTGGATTAGCTGCAAGATGAAGAGAGCTTGTGTTGTCTCCAAAAATAATTGGGGGCCTAGTGTATAGACCTAGCTCTGTATACAAAAGCTTTAACCAAATAGCTTCTTGAGTGGCATTGGCTAGCCCTCTATACTCTGCTTCAGTGGATGACAATGCCACTGTTGGTTGTTTCTTGGCTGACCAAGAAATAGGTTTATCACCTGCAAAAGATAAGTATCCTGATGTGCTCCTCCTATCATCCTTGCATCCTGCCCAATCTGCATCTGAATACACTTTAATATCAATATCTGATGTATAAGGAAAGTACAAACCATGGTTCTGAGTTCCCTTTAGATACTTCAAGATCTTCTTTGCAGCCTCAAGGTGAGGTACCCTTGGTTTGTGCATGAATTGACTTAGTACACTAACTCCATATGCTATGTCAGTTCTCGTCAAGGTAGCATAATTCAAACTACCTACCATACTTTGATATCCTGTAATGTCTTGGAATTCATCCCCTTCATGAGCACTTAGCTTTAGGTTGACTTCCATTGGAGTACTAGAGACTTTAGCATCCTGCAAGCCAAATTTCTTTAACATATCCTGCACATACTTCTTCTGAGTGATATATATACCTGAACTAGTATAAACCAATTCAAGTCCTAGAAAGTATTTCAATAATCCAAGATCATTGATCTTGAACTCCTTCATCATCTGGTTTTTTATGCTTCTGATTCCTTGGACATCATTACCTGTAATGATGATGTCATCAACATAAACACAGAGATAGATTACCTCTGAATTACTCCTTTTGATAAACAATGAAGTGTCTGCCTTGCTCATAGTAAACCCTTGGTCTTGGAGGTATGTTGTCAGTCTATAATTCCATGCTCTAGGTGCCTGCTTCAATCCATATAAAGCCTTCTTCAATTTACAAACATAATTTACCTTCTTGGGATCTTCATAGCCAGGTGGTTGTGACATGTAGACTTCTTCAGATATCCATCCATTCAAGAAAGCATTCTTGACATCTAATTGGTACATGTCCAATTCTTGGATGCAGCTACACTCACCAATACTCTGATTGTTGGCATCTTAGCCACACGAGAAAATGTCTCCTCATAATCAATGCCTTGGGTTTGTGCAAAACCCTTGGCTACCAACCTAGCTTTGTACCTGTTGATTGTACCATCAGAGTTCCTCTTTAGTTTGTAGATCCATCTGGATCCTATCACCTTCATAGAGTCCTTCTTGGGTACCAAGTCCCATGTGTCACTCTCCTTGAGAGCTTCTATTTCTTCATCCATAGCTCCTTTCCATTCTGGTTTGGTGATTGCCTCTTCATATGAACCTAGTTCTTCACTTAACAAGTCCTTTGCAAGATAAACTGAATGCTTAGTTACAAGCAATGTATCATACCCATATCTGATAGGCTTCTTACTTTCTCTCTGAGATCTCCTCATTGCTTGAGTTGAAGATTCTGGTATATCCTCAAGCTTCTTCATCTTTAACTTGCCTTTGGACTTCCATGCCTTGAATTCTTCAAGATTGATTGTGTCATCATCTTCTGAACTTGAGTCTTCCTTCTGGATTGGTTCCTCCTTTGAGAGTTTTGGAAACTCCTCTTCCAAATCATAGGGTAGACTAACCTTCCTGCATTCATTCTCATACCATGAGTCATTCTCATCAAAGATGACATCTCTACTTACCTTGAACCCTTTATTGGTTGGGTTGTAGAATCTGTACCCTTTTTTATTCAAGTCATAACCAATGAAAATACATTTTTCTGCTTTAGGGTCTAGCTTTCCCCTTACCTGTGAGGGAATATGCACATATGCTACACACCCAAAGATTTTGCAATGATCCAATGATGGTCTCTTACCATGCCAAGCTTCATAAGGTGTCATTCCATCAAGTGATTTTGATGGCAACCTGTTTATTAGATAGGTGGCAGTAGATACACTCTCTGCCCAAAGATAATTTGGCAACTTCTTTTCATTAAGCATGGACCTGGCTGTTTCAACTATAAGTCTATTCTTTCTTTCGGCTACCACATTTTGTTCAGGTGAGTACCTTGTTGTTATCTCCCTTTTGATGCCTCTTTCCTGCAAGAAGTCCTCAAACTCATTTGAGAAGTATTCACCTCCTCCATCTGACCTTAGCTTCTTCAAGTTCCTTCCTGTTTGATTTTCAACTAGTGCAAGATATCTTTTGAAACAATTAAACACTTCATCCTTGTGCTTCATAAAGTATAACACATGCCATCTGCTATAATCATCAATGAAAGACACATAGTACCTTGATCCTGAAATGGAGGGATCCTTGCTAGGTCCCCAAACATCTGTGTGCACCAAGTCTAGGTAGTCTTCATGCATAAAACCTTTCCTTGTATAAGGTAACCTGTGAGACTTACCAAATTGACAAGCACCACACTTGTAAATCATGTGTTGCTTGGATACATTGGGTATCCCAAGCACACATTGATCTCTGCTCATTTGCTTCAAGGTCCTTTCACCTATGTGCCCTAGTCTCTTGTGCCATATTTCAAGTTCTGAAAGTGTCTGGTCCTTGTAGCTATACAAAGCAATATTCTTTGTGTCTTCTAATTCAAAAGTAAATAATCTACCTGATTTTTCTCCCTTGGCTATCCTTTTGAATCCATGTCTTGGGTCCTCCACATATGCTCCATGTTGAGTGAATATGACCTGCAAACCTTTCTCCACAATCTGACCAACACTCATTAAGTTTTTGGTAATAGTTGGTACATAAAGTACCCTGCTCAATAGGTTCTGGTTACCATCACAAGTTTTTACATTTCCAATCTTTACTACAGAATGCTTAGTATCATCACCTGTCTGTACTTGATGTTTGCCCTTGGGTTCCTCAAGATCAGAGAGTAGTGCCACATTGCCAGCTACATGATTAGAACACCCTGAATCAATATAAAACAGATGATCATCATTGATACCTGACTTGGAAGTCATATTCATGATCAATAGGGAGTCATCTTGCTCCTCTGTGTAGTTGTTGTAGTCTTTCCTATTTCTGAATCCTCCTTGGTAGTTACCATTGTGGTTGTTGTAGTTATTGTTGTAGCCATTGTAGCCTTGGTGTTGGTTGAACCTTCCTCTTCCTTGAGAGTATCCACCTCTTTGATAGCCTCTTCCTCTCTGATTTTTGTAGTTTCTGTAGCACTCATCTGTGGTGTGGTTAGACAATCCACAAATATTACATGGTGATGAATTGTAGGGTCTCCCCCTACCTTGCTTACCTCCTCTGCCCCTACCTCTTGAAGATCTGCCTCTCCCTGCATAGTTGGCTTGGGAGGTAGAACCTTCATCCTTTTGCTTTTTACCTTTACCTTTGTCTTTAACCTTTTTTTCAGTATATAGGGCAGAAGGAGTGTTACCTTTAGATGTATCTCCAACCTTTGTGAACTTTGCTTCATGTGTGAATAGTTGGCCCATCAGAGTTGTGAGATCTGGGGTATGCATATCCATATAGAGATCCATTGCAGTGGTGAAACTTTCCCACTTATCATCTGCCTTTAGTCCATTGGTTACTTGCCTTACTATTTGTTCCTCTTCAATCTCCTCTCCTATGCTTGCTAATTGATCTGCCACATCCTTGATCTTGGTCACAAATTCTGAGACTGATTGCTTTGGTTGCTTCCTAAGGGTTGTGAATTCAATCCACAATTGATTCTTCCTGGCCCTTGTATTAGATGAGAAGTATGATGACAAGGTTTCCCAAGTTTCTTGGGAAGTCTTACAATTCCTGATGTGAGGTAAAAGGAAATCAGATATAGAGTTAAGAAGGTAAGACCTTGCCAATGCATCTTTTGCACACCATGTATTGAGCCTTTCTTGTTCTTCCTTGGTGGGTAGACCCCTTGCTTTAAATGAGGGAAATTCCTCATCTCCTGAGATAAATCCAAACAGACTTCTTCCTTGTAGATAGGTCTTCATCCTCAGAGACCAAGCTTGATAATTGTTCCTATCCAATTTGTCAATGAATGAAGGAAAACCATCTCCCATGTTACCTTGTTTGCTCTGATACCACTGTAGGGAAAGATGGATGGATCCTCCAGAAGATTGAGTAGATGTTGCTAATCCTGCTTTACACCAGCCCTCAGTGACTCCAGATATGATTAGTAGACACCCTTAGCTTCCAAATGATACCAAGAAATACTATATTTACTTTGGAAATGATTTGAGTACTGACTTGATCAAAACAGATGAGTTTGTGAATCACAAAACTGAAAAACTTTCTATTTTGGTCTTGATACTTGCTCAGTCTTTCACTCAGTATGACCAGTACACTTACAATTGGCAAAATTCCTTCTAGAGGTATTCTATTAGCTTAGTAAGCTACCATTTGCAAGTGGAATGAAATAAAATGATAAACTATACTCAGAGAAATCACTTTAGCAAAATTATGGACACCCCCGACTTTTTAGGAAATATGCAAACAAATACCAGTGAGCACTTCGACCACGATTTCTCGAGATTGGCTGAACCAAGTTGCTTCAAACTTTGTATGCTTGTAGTATGCTTTGAGCTGATTATACCATGCTTTGAATCACTTGATTTGGTGCAGTAGGCACTGAGATATGCCTCTTTAAAGTTGACCGACTTGAAGTAGTATACTCAGAGAATACAGAGTTGATGTATGTAAATGTATGTATTGATTCACATTAGTTTACAAACTCATTGGCATGCCAAGCATTGCCTAATGAGGTAGAGATGTGTGAGCTATGGTGTAGCTCTCTCACACACTCAATGATAGCAGGAATGAAGCTCGGAAGGACTCTCACAGCCCGCGAGTTTTCTTCTCACTTTTATATGAGTTGGAGGTTGATTTGAATTTCAAATTCAAATCTAAGAATTCCTATAATCACTCCTCTAAAAGTAGGGAGATATTCTCTCAACTCATACCATCTAATTCCACGAATCTATCAAGTAGGTGTATCCATAAGATTCCAAGTCCTTTAGACTTTTACATGGGTAAAGTGGTAATAAATTACAAGCATAAGTTCCTATGGTTCTTCTCACATATTGAGTTTTCAAAATCAAATCCAAGCCAAGTGTGTGGGCTTGCAAATTACACCAACAATCGACTAAGGTGTCGACTAAGGCTTAGGCATCGACTAAGATGTCGACTAAGACGTCGACTAAGGCAAAGAACTTAGGCAATACATTGGCAACATTGGCACCCAAGGCTCGGTTGGCTACAGGCAAGGCAATTTCAATTTTGAGTGGCAATACAGAGTTTTAAATTCCCTAAGGTAGAAGGATTTGAACCCACAACCTCCTACTTACAAGGGAAGTACTTTAACCACTACTCCATCTCTTTGAGTTATCACTCGATCTCCCTTTTTTCATATTTACATCAATTTTCACCTCCCTCTTCCTTTTACAATTCCCAAGTTGAGCTCACACATGTGGAAGCGCCCATCGATTTTCCCTAGGGGAGTGCATCACAAAAAGGGCATAACTTTCACTATATAACTCAGATTTTTTCATATAATATATCGTTGGAAAGCTCTCGAAACAAGCTTTTTAATTGACCTATTTGATTGAGGATTGAATATAGTTTGAAAGAGGGACTTCGTTTTCTAGTTATGGACCTTACAACAATGGAGGATTTTTACAATAAATCTTTACCTAGGGTCTCACTCGAGCAACAATTAGAGATTAGGTGCCAAGAACTTCAAGAAACTCAAACCGTTGTACAAGAATGTAATTCTATGCTCCAGCAAGTACAAATTGATGATCGTGGCTTAATCAAAGTGGTGAAAGCGATTATTACTACACAAGAAGAAGGTGCATGTTCCAAGATAGGTGCTAAGAACTTCCGATTCTCCAGATTCGATGGACAAAAGGATGGCCGATTTGTCTTGTCATGGCTCTCTCATTTTGATGATTTCTATTCTAATGAGTCATATTCAGAAAATGAGAAAGACAAGTTTTTTAGGAAAAGCCCAGCTTTGGTGGAATGATCTTTGTCATAGTGCAGATTGTCCAAGCACATGGAAGGCCTTTCAAGAGAAATTTGAGGATTCTTTTCTAACCTTATAGTTCAACCTACATGTTTGAAAATTGTGGGCTAAATTTACAGGGATGGAAGTACGGACCGGTTCTACCAATACTTAGTAACGTTTCGCTTGCTTGAAGATGTTTTCAACGATACTATGAAGAAGAAGTATGATGATGGGATAGATAAGGAGGTTAAAGCTACGCTTCGCTCATGTCAGCCTACATCGCTTCATGAAGCTATTGCCTTTGCTCATGATGCGGAGAATAAGTACCAATTGATTATCAAGGGGATCTGTTTGCAACAACCACATCAACAACAACAATATTTTTGCTACTCTAAATTTTTTTGATTATATGTAATGCATTTACACATAGAATTTAGTATGTAGGATTATACTTTAGATATACTTTTGAAGATGAATTAAAATATTGACTTACTTAAAACACAATTATCACCTCACTATGATCATTTAATTTCTGCATATCATTCCCAATTACATTAAACTTTCAAGTTTTCAATTCCATGCATGTGTTTTACATGGTTCATGCTTAATATTTTTCAACAATAGGACATGCGACTGATCATCCATTTTTATTTTTATATTTATCAACTGAGGTCAGTTTCTTGTCAACTGGGAGGCATGTTGTAGTTTATGGAATCATGGAAGGTTAAATAGATTTTTAATGTTTTAAATGTCCAGAAGGTTTTAATGTTGTTGTGTTTGATCTAGCAGGTGAAGAAGCATGAGGGCTTGGATACAAGTGGATGGGCATAAATAAATAAATTCAGACTAAATCGAAGACTTCTAGAATAGTTATATCTAGGTTTATCTTGTTGAAAAAATAATGGTTCGCTTTAGAAAGCGATGACACCTTTTGTAAATAAAATAGTTTTTCCTAAAAGCTGCTTCTAAAAGCGAGGGCCCTCATGTAACTTCTATTTTCAAGATGTAATAGAAATAAACCTATAAATACGTGTACTTTGAGAGACTCGTCCATCAGAGTACACGGGGGGAGATTTCACCCAATATCGCTTCGATCGTTTCTCTATTTCTGATTCTTGTTTTGTCTACTTACTGCCTCTGTGTTTGCGTGTGTTAAAGAACCTGATAATAGTTTTTTATCAACACTCTACACCATATTGCAAAGTCCTTTTGCATCCAATAAATGATGCATCATATAAGCCCATAATGGGTGATTAATATCATCCAAATTATCCTTAACAACCAACATATGGAATACATCACCAACCATGACCAGAGACTAAAATACCCTCATGCAAAAAAACTGATTATATCTCAAAAAATTGAACAAAATTACCCTATCAAGTTCTGCTAAACCTTTAGAACACTTTAAGATGCTTATATTGGCAAACCAAAACATGTATATATCTTTGGCACAAAAAGAAAAAATTTCTTGCACAAGCACTATGATAGTGCATTCGAAGGCGGAAAGGAGTTGAGATCACAATTTTAGCATATATAGCAAAGCTATTCTAATCTCCTAATCACCTTGAGTATGTTCACCAAATTTTATGTGATTCTAAGATTGTGAATAGAGCAGTAACAACGATGCCCTAAATGAAGCGGTGTTGAGGAGCGAAGGAAGGTCTAAGGAAGGGAGAGTTTCACACGGTTAGATAAGGCCATGCTCGATGCGTCATCCACCTCGTCCGGTGAGCAGCATCTGCATGCTGGGTGCCTTGCCCTTGGTACGGTGATCATCATCTCGTATGTCATGGCCTATGCCTTGGAAGGGACAAGCGAATGTGCATATGCTCATAAGCGTCGTGGATGATAAATAGAAATACAACGCTAGGAAACAAAAATCCTAGATCTATGCACAAGATAGATGGACTATGCTCAACAATACAATGTAAATACAAATGATGTTATCCAATAAATCTCAATAATACAATGATTTTGGTTATAGTGCGGATCAATGATAAAGTATGTCGCTAGAGTGCGGACCAGTGATACACTATGCCACTGAAATGTGGATCGGCCAAATACAAGATAGAATTCCCATTACAATGAGAGAAAAGGCCCACGAGATTCCACTTTTGTCATTGCAGATGGATCCTTTCTTCACTTTACTTCGGTCTTTACTTCAGGTCCTTAAAATTTTACAAGCTTTCTTTGAATAGCTTACTTTACTTCATAAATCTGGAAACAAAACTAGAGAGAAGATCCACGGGAGTGGTACTCTTGACTTTAGGTCTTCAAAGCTTCTATTCACTTCATATAATCTTTCAATCGATGCTTTCAAATCAAGAGAACTTAGACTTGGAGAGAAAATCTTGTCTTCATAAACTTCATAAACTTCATAAACTTCAGGTGTTTGGTCTTCCAAAAGTTTTACTTCAAATGATCTCTTTACTTCAAATTAGGCATAAGCCTCCAAATCACGCAGCAACCTGGAGAGAAAATCCAAAGGGGGTGATGCTTGAGAGAATCCGCACAGCTATAATTCTTCATGTCAATCTCCAAATCTTTATTTCAATACTCTTTACCTCATATAATCCTCCAACATCAATACGTGGAGAGGTGTTCCAGAGAAGAGATCCACAGGGGCATAAAAAGAATCACTAGTACGATTACAAATATCATGAAACTTTCATTTATGTTTATCCACTTTAATTTCTCTTTCTTAGTAATTCCATATGCAACAAATCATTGTTTATATGATTCTGTACATGTAACAACAAAAAAAACAATGTGAAAAGGAAGCTTTTACTCTCTTTTTCTAAGTTCCAATTGGTGATAAACCCCTTTGCATCCCCTTACATTATCTTTGAGTCATTTTTCTTCCTTTTCGGCTTTCTTTTCTTTTTCTTTTGCTTTTCCCCTCCTTTCTTCATTCTTTCTCTTTCTCTTCTCCACTCCTCTCTTCCTTTGTTTCCCTTGTCTTCTCCCCTTATGCTTTCGCGAGTCAATCCCTTCTTTCTTTCTTTCTTTCTTTCTTTCTTTCTTTCTCTCTCTCTCTCTCTCTCTCTATATGTATATATATATAACGCACAAGCACGCCACCATCTTTCCCTCTCTCTCCTTTTTTTCTTTCCATCTACAACACAATCCTTGCATATTTGTCGACCACACTCTCTCTCTCTCTCTGCATGCTGCATCGATAGCTATGCCTCATCTTTCTCTCTCTTCCAGATCTTCATGCATGCCTCGACGGTGATTCGCTCTCTCTACGGATTACAATGCCATCAACCTCCTACTGCTACATGCGTGCCATATTTGCCCATCTCTCTCCGCAGTAGAGGATGGTCCTCTCTCCGATTGCAAGGCACAAACCTTTGGAAATAGACTAATATGCTCACAATTCAAAACCTCAAAACCATCATCAAATGCTGTAGAACACTTGCGCTTAGGAGCTAAAGAATAGCCAATTGCAATCATGATTGTATCACAAAGCTTTTCCATCCTCAAGCATCAACTATGCTCTCTCTCTGTCACACATAAAAACTAAAACATGAATGTGAATAAGAGAGGGGTAAGAAGTTTACTTGGAAAGGAGTTCCATAGATGAGATCGACAGGGAAGAAAAAAATGATGTTTGGTCCTCTATTTATAGGTTCCCCCCTCACCTAGGACTTCTGTCTAGAAACTTCTAGCCTCATTTCTTAAAATTTCTATTTTTGGAGTTTTCTCTTTCTATTTTACCTAGATTATGGTTTGGTTTCACACTTGTAATCAAATTAAATGAAACTAAAGGGTTAGACTTAGGGTAAATGCCAATTCTAAGGTTCTAATCTAGGGTTTCAATAAGGAGAAGTTAGGGTTTCTCTACATTTAAGGTCAAACACATCAATTAAAAGTATTATTCACACTTATGGGCTAAAATCCTAGGGTTCTTAAGAGTCAAACCTAGGGTTTCCATGGGGTAAACCTCAGGTTTTCAAGGGGTTTCAAGGGTTAGAAGTTAGTTTCAATGAGCTATTTATGAATATACCGGCCTAATTTACAAAAACGTCATGGTTTCACATCTCATAATCAATTAAATCAACCAAAAGATGCACAGATTATAAATCTTTCTCTAACAAAACATCACACCATAACCAGAAAATCAATGAACTTGAAAAAATTGGATGTAAACTTCCGTGAGGGATTTCATCTTGACATCCACCCCCACTAAACTTGCACATCGTTGTGATGGACCAACCTACAAAATCCAATAGAAGCATATTAGGATGCTTTTGAAAATCTTTTCACTTTTTATGTTTTTCTTTTCAAAATTTGAAACATCATCATCATCAATCATCAGTCATCATCATCATCACTCATTATCATCAATCATCATTCATCATCATCATCAATCATTATCATCACTCATTATCATCAATCATCATCATTCATCATAATCATCAATCATTATCATTCATCATCATCAATCATCAATATTCATCATCATCAATCATCAATATTCATCATCATCAATCATCAATCATCTTCATCCAATAACTCTTGATCATTCCCATACATTTTTGTTATGATTCTTCTTCAATCATCCTTCAATATTTGCAAATATATCTTGAAAAATTAGATTTCTACTTCTCTTGTTCTTTTCAAAGTCTTAGAAGACGTTGAATACGCCTTTACATTCCCCTCAATTTGTGTAATAATATCATGAAAAATTGTTTTTTTGCTTTGTTATGTCATGTATCAAATTTTATAACTTCTTGAGTTTCTTTTTTACTCTTTTCTAATTCAATCTATTTATCAAAGTTTAATTCAAATAGTAATTTTGTAATTTTATCTTGATCATGAATTGCAGAACGTGAATGCTTGAACTCAGGCACTAAAACAATCTTTCTGTTTAAAGTGTGCGGAACAATGCAAAAAAATTCAAAGAACTTAAAATGCTGGTACCTCTCAAGGGAGCATTAGATTGTGCTCTATGACTATAGTAGACAAGATTTTGGAATACACTTATGATTACAAGAACACCCATGTAAGGAAACTAATACAAGAAGATGTAGTTGATACAAGACGTCCCACAACCTAGGACCAATAGGTATGGAAAAATGGACTAGAGATGATATAGGAGATCCCACAACCTAGGATCATAAGTATGAGAAAAGATATCTGGATTACAAGAACTCCCTTCTAGGAGATGAACTAGATACAAGAAGGAACTCGAGAGGATCTTGTACTACAAGATTACAAGAGGACAAGACTAGATGTCCAGGATACAAGACTAGAGAGGACTAGAACAAGGAACAAGACAAGAACAGGAACTGGAACTTGGAGAGTACTTACTTGGTGGTCATGACTCCTTGCGCTCCCAAGACTAGTATTGGCAAGACTGATTATGAATGTGGCCAACCCTTCCTTATATAGGTTTTCAAGGGTGGTTCTCACATTGATTATATCATCAATGATGTCAGCAAATCGATCAAGACCTCAGAATGTACGAATTTAGCAAATAGACAGTCGATCTTAAGGTTTTGGCACGTTTTGGACGTAATGGAATCATTCGTTTCTCCTAATTCTGAACCAATAATGAGATATAGGATTCACATGGAGTCTAAGGTTCAGGATGGTTTCCTTTGTCCATGACATCACCTCCCCCTCAAGCGACGAGTTCCACATAGAGCGGTCACTCCCTTCCACATTTGTGGCAAGCAAAAATCCCTTGATATGACTTCTATTGTTTTATTCACTCCAAGATGTCCTGCTGCAAGATTGTCATGATGTTGTTGCAGTACTTGGATCCTGGGCTTTCCTGGAGGTACATACAATAGGTTTCTATAGAATAGTAATCCGTCCTTTTCCTGAAATTCATTTACTTCTTGGACTTTTCCTTCTTGAGCTTTCTACTTAACATTACAAAATAATTCATCTTGTGGTAGATTCTCACATATCAAATGATTCAAGGCTGAATCTTCATGATGGGTTGAAGAGATAGGTGCTAACTAGAGATGCTTAGGCTTGAGTAATACACTCTCTTATTAATCAAAGGCCTCTTCACCCTTCTTTGGTGCAAGGTAAGATCTTCTGGACAAGGCATCTGACTCAGATTGCTAACGTCCTGGATGGTATGTGATGACAAAATGGAATCTGGATAGAAAGTTACTCCATCGAGATTGCCTTCTATTGAGGATGTGGGTGGTCATAAAATACTCTAGGTTCTTGTGATCTGTATATATAGTAATTTTATGCATTGCTCCTTCTAGATGATGTCGCCAAGTATCAAATGCATCCACTATGGCAAGAAGTTCATTATCATGAATTTCATAATTAATTTCTAGAGGGGTGAATTCCTTGAATGATATGCAACTAGATGTAGGTGCCCATCATCTCCATATTGGGAAAGAATGGCCCCTAGGGCAAAGTCTGATGCATCTGTTTCTAGGAAGAAGGGCTTACTAGAATTAGGATGAACTAGAATTGGAGCAGTAGTGAATGTTGATTTCAAGGTTCCAAAGGCTTTTTCTGCTTCTTCGGTCCATGAGAATTTGGAGTTCCCTGTAAGCTTGGTAAGAGGTGTCACTATCTTGGAGTAATCTCTGATGAATATCTCGTAGAAGTTGGCAAACCCTAGAAAACATTGTACATCTTGAACACATAAAGTGGTTGCCAATCAAGGATTGTCTCAATTTTCTTAGGGCCCATTAAAATTCCTCTATCTGATACAATGTACCCTAAAAATTCCACTTCTGTCTTATGGAAAGAGCACTTCTCCAATTTTGCATATAATCCTTTTTCTTTTAGTTTCTCTAGGACTATATTTACATTACATTCATGAACCTCTAGATTTTTGGAGAATATCAAGATATCGTCAAGGTATATTACAACTAAATCATCTAAATATTCTCGAAAGATATCATTCATCCTATGTTGGAAGACAACTAGAGCATTTGTAAGACCAAATGGCATAACTACATATTCAAAATGGCCATACCTTGTTTGAAATGTTGTCTTCCATTCATCTCCTTCTCTGATCTTGACAAGGTTCTAAGCTCCTTGAACATCAATTTTCGTGAAGAATTTTGCTTTTCCAAGGTGTTCCAAGAGATCTGATATGAGTGGTAGATATTATCTATTTTTTATAGTGACTTTGTTCAATCCACGATAGTCTACACCCATCCGGAGAGTCCCATCCTTCTTCTTTACAAATAAAATAGGATCTCCTGCTGGAGACTTTGAGTGTTTGATAAACCCCTTTGCTAGATTCTTATCAATGTTCTTGCGTAGTTCTATAAGCTCCTCTGGGGATAGTATGTAGATTGGTCAAAAGGGTGATTGAGCTCCCTCTTGAAGATCTATGGGGCAATCATAAGGTCTATGCTCTAGGAGGATATCTGCATTCTTCTTTTCAAAAACATCTTCAAAGCCTTTGTACTGATTAGGTAGTTGTACATGATCATCTTTCTTGGATTCTTGAGCTAGTATGGCATAGATCATATATGTAGGTTCCTTCCTTACTGCATGTATGAAGGCTTTGGCTCCCACATAGGTTGGGTTCTTCTGGATATCTCGACGGGTGATTTTATTCTTTTCCCAATTAATGTCTACATTATGCTTCTTTAACCAGGGCATTCCAATGATAACTAGATATAATGTGCTCGATATTACATTGAAACATATGTGGGATTCATGGTGACCAAGGTGTACTCTTACTGGTGTGGTTTCCATGGTTATATTCCCAGATGCTAGAGGTCCTCCATCTACTACTTCAGCTACTATTTTTTTGTTCTTCCAAAGTACATGAATTCCATATTTCTTAACCAATCCTTCATCCATCAAACATGAGGAGGCTCCTGAATCTACTAGGGCTATAAGGGAAAGACATGTTTGTATGGGTGTAGCTGAAATTATGAGACCCTTTCTTATATCATGGTCCCGCTGCAAGGTCTCTTTTTCAACTGGACTTTCTCATTTCCCTGCTCTACAAGGGTGGCTGCAACTCTAGAGTTTGTTCTCTTGTTCAGACAATTAATTGAAATATGTCGAGGGTTTCCACAGTAGAGACATAACTTATTAACTCTCCTTCTCTGTTTCTCTTCTGGTGTTAGAGGCTGAAACCTAGTTACATCTATTTGCATAGGTTCAGGCATATACCATCTTTAGTAGTGGGTTGGAAAGGTTTCCACTGGCGAGGTCTTCCTTCTACTTCTTTTTCTTGTTTCCTTTCAAAAAGTCGGTTACACATTAAATATCTTGCATGATATATTCATTCAATGTTTTAACCTCTAGCATCGTGAGCAAAAGGTCCTTCACATCATCTCTTAAACCCCATCTAAATTGGTTTATGAAATAATCTTCATGCCAAGTGAGATCACACATCAATTGCCTAAATTCAGATGCATAGGTATAGGCAGGGCGGTTACCTTGATGTAACTTCCAAAGTTTTGTTTCTACTACTGGACTTGTATCTACATCTCCAAATGTGACGGAGATTTCTCGAAGAAACCCTTCATAGTCTTGAAGTACTACCATGTTCTTCTCCAAGATTGGGGCAAACCATGATAATTCTTGGCCACAAAGCAAGGTTCTAATAAACCCTACCTTGGATGCCTCATCAGGGTATCTATCAGGTTGCATACGGATGTATAATTTAACTTGCTAGAGAAATCCATGAAACTTTGTGCGATCCCCATCGAACTTTTCTAGCATGAAAATGTTGGGTTCCTTCATAAATGATGTACTAGGTCATTGATTCAATTGAATACCCCCTTGATTTGCTTGAAGACTCCTGATTCGTTCTTGTAATTCTTGGAGGAGTGCACCTACATACACTGGATGTCCCATCTGTTAAAAGTCAAGCTTCAAGCTACAAATTCGTGGGGAATCTTTTATGGACATGTGGAGCAATCAAAGGAAGCCAAACGCCACGAGATTCCATCAAGAAAAGTCACTCAACCACTCCCCAAGTCATCTAAACTAAGTCCTCCAAGTTAGGAGGCTCATTGGAAAGGTAGTTCCTAGATTTTAGGGGCACACTTCTCACTATAAAAGGAGCATGTATCCCGACTTCTTTTGGCCCATCTTCTTGGAGTTTTAGCTCATGTAAAGTGAGCACTAAGTGCTGGAGTTGTGATAAGCAAGCCCCTTGCTTAAGCTAGCCCCTTGCTTGCTTGTTTGTTTTCTTTTAGTAGGCATATCTATGTGTGTGCGCAGGCAGTGTTGCAACTCTCTACCCCTGAGTTGTTAGCATTGGTTCTCCCTCATATTGTATCCATTTGATGTAATTCTTGTCTCATTGGATAGCTATTAGAGTCTACTTTATGCTCACAAAGTCTCTGGATCATTCTTTGGGTAATCTGGGAGCAACATTCATTTTAGTGAAGTTGTGTGATTGATATCTCTCTTGGTGTGTAGGCTCTGTTGGAAATATTTTGCTCTCTGTTGTAAGGGCTGATTCTCCTTCTCTATGTATCCATTTGCTATGATTTTGGTGTCATTGGGTATCTATTAGAGTCATCTAAAGTTGAACCAAGTTTGAGATTCATTCTCTGTATAATCTTTGAGAAAAGCTTGCTGGAGTGAAGTGAGGTATCTGCTTGACTGGCAGTTGTGAGCATTCAACTAGCTCATGTTGTAGACATTGTTTCTCCTTGTGTAAGCATCCATTTGAAGTGAAATTTGTTTTGTTGGAAAGCTCTTGGTGTCTACTAGACGTCTACAAAAGGTCACTAGAGTTCTCTGCATAAGCTCTGAGTAAGAGCATTTTTGGTGTGCATAGGTCAAAGAAGGATACCTATGGAGGTCATTCACGCTTCGTCGTTGCTTAGGGGTTGAGATACTTCCCCCATCACCATCTCGACTTGTGTCTATTGATGAGTTATTTCCTCAACTTGTTGTTGGAGACTCTGAAGTGATGCTACAATCTGTTCATAAGCGTTTCCATGATGCGTGGTCTTGGATAAAAGCTAGTCTTGCCAAAATGTCACGGTAGCACTAGATTGTGCTCTCTGAATACAGTAGACAAGATTTTGGAAATACACTTATGATTACAAGAAAACCCACGTAGGGAAAATAATACAAGAAGATGTAGCCAATACAAGACGTCCCACAACCTGGGACGAATAGGTATGGAAAACTGGACTAGAGATAATAGAGGAGATCCCACAACCCGGGATCATAAGTATGAGACAAGATATCTCGATTACAAGAACTCCTGTCTAGGAGATGAACTAGATATAAGAAAGAACTCGACAACATCTCGTACTATGAGATTACAAGAGGACAAGACTAGCTGTTCAGGATACAAGACTAGACAGGACTAGAACAAGGAATAATACAAGAAAAGGAATTGGAACTTGGAAAGTACTTACTTCGTGGTCACGACTCCTTGAGCTCCCAAGACTGGTATTGGCAAGACTGATTATGAAGGTGGCCAACCCTTTCTTATATAGGTTTTCAAGGGCGGTTTGCAAGGTAGTTGCGAGTTGATGATGTCATCAATGATATCAACAAATCGATCAAGACCTCAAAATGTCAGAATTTAGCAAATAGACAATCGACCTTAAGGTTTTGGCATGTTTGGAATGCAATGGAAGCATTGGTTGCTCCTAACTCTGAACCAATAATGAGATATAGGATTCACATGGAATCTAAGGCTCAAGATGGTTTCCTTTGTCCATGAGAGTACCTAGAATATCTGATCTACCGTCAAGGTTCCTATCTCTCTTCTCAAGCAGTGGATGGCGTGTAGATGATGATCGGGCAACCACCTTGCCTCACGTCAGGTTCAGGTTTCAGGGAGCAAAGGAAGGTCTAAGGAAGGGAAGAGTAGTGCGGGGTTGGATCAGGCCTTAGTGGGCGCGTCCTTCCCCTTGTCCAGTGAGCGGCATCTACACTGTGGGTGCCTCACTCTTGGTACCATGATTGTGGTCTCCTACATTGTGGGCCTGTGCCTCAGAAGGGATAAGCGAACATGTGTATGCTCATAAGCATGATAAATAGAAATACGATGCTAGGAAATAGAAATCCCTAGATCAATGCGCCAGATAGACAGACTATGCTCAACAATAGAATGCAAATACAAATGATGTCGTGTAATAAATCTCAATAATACAATGATTCCCACTACAGTGCAGATCAATGATAGAGTATGCTGCTACACTATGGACCAGTGATACACTAAGCCGCGATAGTGTTGATCTGCCAAATACAAGATAGACTTCTCGTTACAGTGCAAGAAGATGCCCTGGAGCTTCGACTTTGGTCTTTGTAGATGGATACTTTCCTCACTTTACTTCGGTCTTTACTTCGGGTCCTTGACCTTTTACAAGCTTTCTTCAAATAATTCACTTTAGTTCATAGATCCGCCAAAAATCTTTAGAGAAGATACACAAAGAAGATCGAGAGGGGTGGTACTCTTGACTTTGGGTCTTCAATCCTTCACTTCAGTTCATATAATCTTTCAATGGATGCTTTCAAATCAAGAGAACCTGGAGCCAGAGAGAAAATCTGGTCTTCATAAGCTTCATAAACTTTGGGTCTTCGGTGTTCCAAAAGCGTTACTTCAAATGATCTCTTTACTTCAAATTCCACAGTAACCTCCAAATCATGTAGCAACCTAGAGAGAAAATCCGCAAGGGATAATACAAGAAAGAATCGGCGGGGCTATAACTCTTCACTTTGGTCTCCAAATCTTTACATCAATACTCTTT
This sequence comes from Ceratopteris richardii, assembly GCA_020310875.1. Classification (NCBI taxonomy): domain Eukaryota; kingdom Viridiplantae; phylum Streptophyta; class Polypodiopsida; order Polypodiales; family Pteridaceae; genus Ceratopteris; species Ceratopteris richardii. The sequence goes on along the minus strand of CM035428.1, from coordinate 70,430,801 downwards.
ACTTCATATAATCCTCCAACATCAATACCTAGGGAGGCATTCCATAGAAGAGATCGATGGGGGCATTAAAAAAATCATAAGTACAACTAGAAATATAATGAAAATTTCATTTATATTCATCCACTTTGATTTCTCTTTCCTAGAAATTCCATATGCAAAAAATCATTGTTTATACGATTCCATACATTTTCAACAAAAAAACCAACCCCAAAACAACACTTTTACTCTCTTTTTCTAAGGTCCACTTGGGAATAAACCCCTTTGGTCCAATTGGGAATAAACCCCTTTGCATCCTCTCACATTATTTCTGAGTCATTTTTCTTCGTTCTTGGCTTTCTTTTCTTTTTCTTTCTCTTCTCCCCTACTTTCTTCCTTCTTTCTCTTTCTCTTCTCCCCTCCTTTCTTCTTATCTTCCCTTTTCTCTTCTACCCTCATGCTTTCCGCGAGTCAATCCCTTCTTTCTCTCTTTCTTTCTTCCTTTCTTTCTTTTCTTTCGTTCTTTCTTTCTTTTCTTTCTTACGTTCGTTTCTTTATTTCTTTCCTTTATTTCTTTCTTTCTTCTTTTCTTTATTCTTTCTTCCTTTTTTCTTTTGTTTTTTCTTTCTTTTTCTTTCATTTTCTGCCACCTCTCTCTCTCTCTCTCTCTCTCTCTCTCCCTCCCCCCCTGTTGTCCGTCTACAACACAATCCTTACATATTTGTTGACCTCTCTCTCTCTCTCTCTCTCTCTCTCTATCTCTCTCTGTCTATCTCTTTGCAGCATGCATCAACAACCTCTCTCTCTCACTCACTCTCTCTTCGTGCCTCAACAACAACCAATTCCCCATCTTTCTCTCTCTATATATATATTTGTAGTGCACATGCATGCCCCCATTTTTCCCTGTCTCTCCTTCTTTTCCGTTGTCTGTCCACAACACAATCCTTGCATATTTATCAACCTCTCTCTCTGTCTCTCTCTCTCTTTGCATGGTGCATTGATAGCTACTCCCCATCTTTCTCTCTCTTTCAAATCTTCATGCGTGCCTCCACGGTGATTCTCTCTCTCCAGGGATTAAAACACCATCAACATCCTACTGCTAGGCATGTCCATATTTGCCCATCTCTCTCTATAGTAGAGGATGGTACTCTCTTTGACTGCAAGGCACAAAACTTTGGAAATAGACTAATATGATCACAATTCAAAACCTCAAAACCATCATCAAATGCTATAGAATACTTATGCTCAGGAGCTAAACAATAGCGAAGTACAATCACGATTGTATTACAAAGTTCTACCATCCTCAAGTGTCGGCTACACTATCTCTCTCTCAAACATAAAAAGTGAACCATGAATGTGAGTAAGAGAGGGGTAAGAAGTTTACCTGGAGAGGTGTTCCACAAAAGAGATCCACGGGGAAGAAACAAATGACGTTTGGTCCCCTATTTATAGGTTTCCCCCTCCCCTAGGACGTCTCTCTAGAAAATTCTAACCTCCTTTCTTAAAATTTCTATTTTTGGATTTTTCTCTCTTTATTTTTCCTAGATTTAGGTTTGGTTTCACACTTGTAATCAAATTAAGTGAAACCAAAGGGTTAGACTTAGGGTAAATGTGAATTCTAAGGTTCTAATCTAGGGTTTCAATCAAGAAAAGTTAGGGTTTTCCTACATCTAAGGTCACCCACATCAATTTAAAAGGTTTATTCACACTTATGGGCTAAAATCCTACGGTTGCTAAGGGTCAAACCTAGGGTTTCCATGGTGTAAAACTCACATTCTCAAGTGGTTTCAAGGATCAAACCTAGGGTTTCAAGGGTCAAAAGTTAGGTTCAATGAGCTATTTACAAATATAAAGGCCTAATCTACAAAAATGTAATAGTTTTGAATCTCATAATCAATTAAATCAACCAAAACATGGATATCTTATAACTCTTTCTCCATCAAAACATCACACCATCACCAGAAAATCAATGAACTTGGAAAAGTTTGATGTACACTTCCCTGAGGGATTTCATCCCGACAGCGGGGAGCTACTCTGATACCAGTTGTTGGAGTTCAAGGTCAATAGAAGCATGCCAAGAGCACAAGGAGAACAAAGAATCTTGGAGCCCAACACACAATACTGAATGTATTACCACTAGAATGTACAAAGATAAGTAGCACATTAGGGTAATAGGCATATATACAAGCTTGGGGGGAAAACCTCCTAAAAAGAGAAAAAAGTGCAACGATGGCCCGAGAGTGTTCACACACATAACTACCTTAATATAATCAACAAAGTTCTTTATGTTCCAACCATTACAAAGAATCTCATATGCATAGGTATGATTAGTGAGAAAGGTTTGCAAGTAAGATTCACCAAGCATGGAGCATATATAGAGCATCCATATCAAGGGTTCAAGAAAATATCAAAGGGAGAGAAGACATGTAGGTTGTTCACATTTGAACTCAAAGACAATTGCCTTGCTCAACTATGGCTCCGAAAATCCATCAAGACTTGAGGTTTGGCATAAGGGGCTAACTCACATCGGAGAGAGAGCCCTAAAAAAAATCAATAGATATTAGAGTGTGACTTGACTACCCAATATCTCAAAGCAACACATGATAGACAGGTTTAGTGCATGTCAATTTGGAAAATCATATAGGTAGCCATTCACCGAGAAAGAATACATACATGGAGACCTTCTAGAGCTTGTTCAAACAGATCTTTGGGGACCAAGCAAAGAACCTTCAATCTTAGGATCAAGGTATTATGTTTCATTTATAGATGATTGTAGGAGATGGTATATTTTATACTTCATGAAGCATAAGTTTGATGTTTTTATGCTTTTATAAATATTTATCTCTTGTGGAGAATCAAAGAGGTTAAACCCTAAAAGTACTATGGTCTAATGGTGGGGGAGATTATTTCTCCCATGAACTTTATTCCTATCTCCAAGATAGAGGAATCAAAATAGAAATCATTGCAAGATGTACTCCTTAGGAGAATAAAGTGGCAAAGAGAAGGAATAGAACCATTGTGGAGGTACCAAGGTCTATGTTAATTGAAACAAAACTACCAAACTATTTGTGGACAGAGGTAGTATCTACTACCACATTGGACCATTGCAAGATCTTTGGGTGCATTGAATATTCACACATGGGATCCTAAATCAAAGGTAAATTGGACCCTAAGGCAGATAAGTGTGTGTTCATAGGAAACGAACTCAATAAAAACGAATATAGAGAGTATAGACCATATAATCCTATACATAAGGTATTTATAGTAAGTCAAGATGTTTTGTGTAATGAGAAAAAAATCACAGTTTGAAGATATTTGCAAGAAAATTAATCTACCATCTGATATAGAGGAAGACATCCCAATTCTCTCAAGAAGAATGCACACACACTTAAAACATCAAGCGATTCTAAACATGATTATAAGACTCCAAGAAGAGAAATCAGCTTGTGGAACTCCAAAGGCAAGGCTAAGGTGCAAGAGTGAGGGATGTAGCAAAATCCTCTCAAACAATCATTCGACGATCTACTCAAAAGAAGAAAAAGCTAGAGAGGTATGGTTGTGATACATCATTGGTAACTAAACACTCCATCTATATTTTAGAACAAGATTTGAATTCTAAGGATCCCTCATTGTATGAGGAGGCAAAGAGGAAACCACAATGGATGAATGCTATCGAAGAAGAAATTGAAGTCTTATAAGAGAATCACACTTGGGAATTGGTGCCAAAGACTTCAATGATGAAGATAATTGGATCTAGGTGGATATATAGACTAAAGAAAAACTCTCATGGAGCCATCAACAGATATAAAGCTAGACTTGTGGATAAAGGGTATGTTGAGACACAAGGGATTGACCATGAGAAGATCTTCTAACATGTGGCAACAATCTTCTAACTTTCCAAAAATAGGGACTAACTATGAGAAGACCTTCTCACCTAGGGTAGAGATGCCCACAATTAGAGTGCTTATGAGCATCAGAGCCTCCAAGAATTGAAAGATCTACCAAATGGATGTAAAGAATGCATTTCTAAATGAATGGACACTTTTTGAGGTATATATGCATCAACTTCCTAGGTTTGAAGATTCACTCTTTCTTGAACATGTATACAGGTTACGGAGAGCCCTATATGGTTCAAAGAAATCCCCAAGGGCTTGGAATCATAGGCTCTTACCTATTTGTAGGATAAAGCATTCATGCTTAGCAAAGCAAATCCTTCACTCTTAATCAAGAGGAATCAAGGGGAAGTTGATATATTTAGGAAGTGATGTTCGTGAACACACTAGGACCATTGGGGCACTTTTTTCACTCTTTAGGAGGTTTTTTCCCCCAACTTGTATATATCCCTATATCCCTAATGGGCCACTTATCTTTGTATATTCTAGTGGTAATACATTTAGTATTGTGTGTTGTGATCCAAGCTTCTTCTTCTTCCTTGTGTTGTTTGTGTGTCTTCATAGAACTCGAACTCCAACAATTGGTATCAAAGCACGTCACCGCTTCATGGAGGGCATCATCAACACCCCTTTGGTCACAGTCTCAAGATGGCATGAAATTTGGTGGGCATACTCAAAATTCTTCTTTCGGCCTCCGAATGCCCTATCATAGTGCTTGTGTAGGAAATTTTGTCTTTTTTTGCCAAAGATATATATAAGTTTTGATTCCCTAGTATGAGTGTCTCAAAGTCTACTACACGTTTAGCAAAACTTGATAGGTTGGTTCTGTTCAATGTTTTGAGATACAATCATTTTTCTCCACCAAGGTATTTTAGTTAGTGGCCATCGCTCAAATTAGTGATGTATTCCGTTGTCGGGAAGAAGGAGGTCGTGGCGGGAAGCCGGTGCGTGGGGTTGGATCAGGCCCCTCTCTGGTGCGTCGTTCCCGCTGTCCTGCGAGCGGCGTTTGCGCGCTCGGCGCCTCGCCTCTGCTCTCTGGAGCATGCGTGATCCTCGTACGCGTGGGCCCCTTGCCCTCGGAAGTGTCGAGACGTGCGTGCATACACAACCGTAGGCGTCGAGAAAGAGACAAATCAGATACAACACTAATTCTCGAAATCACTAGGTCGATGTATATACAAACTCGATGATACAATAAAATCTGAATGATACAATGATGCCCGCTACAGTGCAGGTCCGCAATACAAAAATCCGCTACAGTGCGGAACAGATAAATACAAATAAATGCCGCTGCTACAGTGCGGATCGGCTGGATATGATGTAGGCCTCCCGCTACAGTGCACGAAGTCACCCTCGATCTTTGTCTTCTGGTCTTTGCGATTTAATCTTTTCTTCACTTTTCTTCGATCCAAGCTTTTCTTCAAGTCCTCACTTTGTAGCTCTTTACTTCAAAATTCACAATAATCTCTGATCACGCAGTAACCTGGAGAGACGTTCCACGAGTAAGATCCACAAGGTGGGGCAAAATAAATCATTAGTACATTAAAACTCATGATCATGTAAGAATGCAACTAGGAACTCCTTAGAGTTTATGGGGCATAAAACAAGGAAATAGGTCATGCTAATTATCAAGCCTTCTTTGTGTCAAACTACCGATATAAAATCAATATTGATCTTCCTATCCAAGCATGGATTGCATTGGAATCATCTTGTGTGAAACCAATCTAGTAGACCAATTTCCATTTGAGGAACTAAGAGTCGAATAAATAAGGACCTCTGTCCCTCTATTCTTGACTAAGATTTGAAGTCCTTTCACTCAAAGCTCTAATTACACTACCATTCTCAAGTATGAATTAGGAAGCCCACATTCGATTTACCGACTCTGAAGTCTAGATCCTAATTTTTCGGATGTCGGTCATATCTTCTCTTATACAAAGTCTCCACCTTTGACACAAAACTCATATGAAAATTTTCCTGGTAATATCCAATATCTATGTTGAAAACCATCCCCAAATTGATCGCAAGGAATCCAAATTCACCACAGTTCAACACAAATAGAGGCATCCATTTAAATATCGCTTGTCAATTATTCCATTCTAGATCCTTAAATCCGTTTTATGAGTTCGACTAACATTCATTGATTTCACTTCCTTATAATAGTTGGGGCACAAGTAAATATCGTAAAACTTTCAGAGCTCTCTCTCTCTCTTGGTGCGCTCCGACCTGACACGCTGCCATCTCTCTCTCTCTCTCTCTCTCTCAAAATTTCTTCTCTGTGCTCATCCGCCGTCTGCGAGAATACTGCCGACTTACTCAACACTTCTGATTTTCTCTCTCTCTCCAGCCTGTTGGTGCGCCACCTCTCTCTCTTCCGACCTGTCAACAGCGCTGCGCGCTTCTCTCCTAAAGTGTGTCAGCAGTAACCACAATTTCTCTCTGTCCACGTGGATAGAAGCAGCATCAAGACCTGACTTCTCCAACATCTCCCTCTGATTGCCGTGGCACGCAATAGGCGACTCTCTCTCCCATCTGAGGCCTCTGGAACCAGCTACAGCCGTCGACCAGATTGATTCCTGCTGCCTCTCTCTCTACGCGCGTCATCGCCTATTAGACCCTCCAGCGGCCGAGCCTTCTCTGCCACCGACGAAGTGCCCATCTTCTCTCTCTATGGCGCGACCGGATCTACAACGTGCTCATAGCTCTATGAGCACTCTCTCCCCCGAGATCAGCGGTGCCCAGTTCTCTCTCATCACGTGTTGCGCACATCTCTACCCTTTCTCTCCTGAGCTCCTCTTGTGACGTCGCCATTCTCTCTCTCCATGTCTGTACATCGATTTTCTAATTCTCTCTCCCGGATGATCGTCTCTGCACGCAAACATCGCCATAGCCCTCTCTATTTTTGTATTCATTGACAGCCAATCTCTCTCTCTGTTTCTTCATCCATGTGCAGGCGACAACTGCTCTCTCCATTACCTCTAACGTAGAACAAGTCCACCGACTCAGTCTTTGACACGCCGACACAGCGTTGCCAGCCAAGCAACCCAAAGGACTTCCTCGGTCTCTCTCTGACATACTCTGCGGCCCACACTCTTACATCTCTCTACGCCAATTTCTCTCTGACTCGTCCGACCAGTCCTTAAAATCTATGCTGTCGATTCTCTCTCTCTCTATCTGTGCGTAACAAGCAACGGCCGACAGCTAAGCGGAACTATCTGTCTCTCTAGTTTGAGGTGTGTGGTACAGGCTTCGTCACCAACACACAAACCCTCTCTCTCTCTCTCTCTCTTTCTCTCTCTCTCTCTCTCGCGTGCGCGCTATGCCGCCGTGGGAGGGGGAGAGATTCCCTCTTTCTCTCTCAGCACATGTGGCTCCAAAATCAACGATGGACTCTCTATCGTACACACACACAGTCGACTCTCTCGGAGTGTATGTGCGCAAAGATCTCCTTGCTTATCTCTCTTCCAATATCCATCCAGGCCACCCATCACAAGACCAATTCTCTTTCCTTCCCCTTCACACGCAGAGACAGGACATGAGAGAGTATGATATGTGCAGACCTTTGGATGGTTAACAGAGCTGGTGTTCTCTCTCTTAGGTTCGAAGCTAAGTTCCTTGATCTATTTCGATCATCACAACCATTCCCTATTTCTGATGTATACAAGTTTGCTCATGCGTGCAAGGGAAATCACAAATAACAGATGGAAGAGAACTCCTCTCTTCTCCTACCATCATGCAGGCTAATGAACATGAGCAAGAAATAATGAATATGAGGAGGGTAAGAAACCGTACCTGGAGAGACGTTCCACGAGTAAGATCCACAGGGTGGGGAAGAAACAAATGAATTTGCACTTATTTATAGCCCCTCCCTAGGCCTTGCTTCTAGAACGTTCTAACCTCCTCAATGAACTTTCTATTTTTGGTAGTCTTTTAATTTTCCCCTAAACTATGGTTTCGATTTCACACTAGATATTCACAATTTAATTGGGTTTTAGGGTTTGGCCTACAAAAACCGCCATTTCCAAGGGTCCGACCTAGGGTTTTTGGTCGGGAAAATTTAGCGTTTGCTCACAATTATCTCAAACTTGCCAATTCACGAGTTTATTTATAGTTTGGACCTAAACGCCAAGGGTTTCCAAGGGTTCAAGTTCATTTTTCATGGGATAAACCCTCACTTTCAATCAGATTCGAAGGGTCAAACCTAGGTTTTCATGGGTCAAATGTCAGTTATTTACACGCACGGTTCTAACGCACATCTCTAAGATGGTTTCTTATCACACAGGCAACCAAATCAGTCAAATCATGCATGAAATGTACCCTCTTTAGATAAAAAAGATCACACAAAACTCAAAAAACAATGAACTTTTGAAAAAAAACTCAGTGCACACTCCCTGCGGGATTTCATCCCGACATTCGCCCCCGCTAAACCTGCACATCGTCCCGATGGGCCAACCTGCAAGATCCAACAGAAGAGTATCAGGGTTCTTTTAAGATCTCTTTACACTTTTTATCTTTTTCTTAAATCATGATCCCATGCAGTCATGCAATCTTTTATAAAGATTAGTATGAATTTTAGAAAATTAGGTAGATTCAAGCTTCACAAACATCATATTATGTTTCTGCGTCTGCAATCTGACAAGTAATCACATGAATAAATCGTCGGCTTTCTAGATCTTTTGTTCGTTCGACTGGTTCAGATCCAACTGCTCATTCTAAGTACTAGTATATACATATGTTTCTACTAACTCAGTTTGTAGAATATACCTTGATCCCCACTATTTATCTCCTACTTGTCCAACTCTCCATTAGATCTTTCTTTCTTTTTCTCTTTCTTTTTCATTTTTATTTTTCTTTTTCTTTTCCACTTCATCTCAGCTCAGCATTTCTTTTTATCTTTTATTTTTCACAAATCGGCCTATGTCGAAATCGGGTGCGACTCATGGACTTGTCCACCCGGCCAAGTTTATTCCACCTGTCTGCCGACCCGGCATAGCGCACGACATACACAACATCAGCCCTGCATGAAATCAACGTCAGCTCGTGGCTCTGACCACCCGATCAGAGTGACTCCACCCGCCTACCGACCCATACGGGCGCATGACAACAGATAGGTTAGGCCTACGACGAAACTAGCTACGACTCGTGGCCTTGATCACCCGACCAAGGTGGTTCCGCCTGCCTACTAGCCCATTGTAGCGCACCAACAACATACACGCACATATAAACTGGCATGAGTATGAATGTTTCTTTATAAATCATGATCCATATGGAGGTAAGATCTCATAAGAAACAAATAGTAAGATCCAAAGTTTCCCACTTCACTAAGTGTTCAAATCAATCAGCATATACATGCACTCGGTCTAAGCATGCCATCACATCCCCAAGCTTTCACTCCCAAAAGTCTCTAGTCCACTAACTGATCGTATTCATATAATTCCTAGTTGCTCATGCTTCGTGCAAACCCATAATAGATCTTTGTTATCTTCATTCTACATGATTTTCATAAACTCATACATATCTTTATCACACACATCAATGCAATGCATATGCTCTATCAGAAAGAAAACACATCTCAAATCAGAAACGTTTCACCTGGTCATTTTTCTTCATTTTGATCCAGCTTTTCTTTAATTTGTCGGTCTATCATTCTTCATCAGCATCAGCCTCAGTGTCATCAGCGTCCTCCAGAAGTTCTTGCTCAATCTCATAATCCGCTTCATTTCTTTTCTTGAATAATTTTACCCTCTTTCCTGCAATCAAAGATCTCAAAGGAGTACCATCTAACTCGCGAAGTGCATACGTACCATTTTCAAACACAGACGTAACCACATACGGCCCAAACCATTGTTTGGTTAATTTCTTCTTAGCATCATATTGAGTATCAAATGTACTGTCGTACACCAATACCCAATCATCTACCTCAATCCTACGTGGTCTGAGTTGATGGGTTTTGTCAAAATAGATCTTGTTCTTTAACCTCGACTCCTTTAACTTTTGGACTGCTTCTTTCAACTTTTCATTTCCTTGTTCTAACTGCTTTATTCTCAATGATAATAACTCTTCTCTCGTCATACCATCATTCCATGGGAGCGTCAACCATGTCACTATCTGAGTCTGGATGGGGAAGACTGGCTTCTGACAATACATCAATTCAGCAGGCATGAAACCTGTGGATCGAGTGTAAGTCATCCTATCAGCGCATAGCGCGAATGGAAGAAGCCTAGGCCACTGCTTGATGTCATCGCTACAAGCCTTAGAGATCGCCTTCACAATGGAAGGGTGACCTCTCTCGATTTTCCCATTTGCCTCTGGATTATAGGCAGTGGTGAGAGACAATCGAATTCCATGATGATCAAAGAACTCTTTTGCCTCTCTCGCATCCAACTCTCCCCTGTCCGCAACCACTTTCTCAACATATCCGAATCTTGAGATCACTTCTTCTAAAAGGAATTTGCATACATTAAAAGTAGTCTTCGTACGAAGAGCTCGACCTTCCACATGGTTGGTCAAGTCCTCTCTGGCAAGTACAATGTATCTCATCTTATCTATCCCTTTGGGCATGGTTACAAGGTCGACCACCCACTTGTAATGGATACAAGGAGGGTAAGTTGGATGTAACGGGTCTCTGTGCCTAACTGATGAATGCACCTGGCATGTAGCACAAGTGTCTACGAAACCTCTCACACTTACATAAATCCCTGGCCACTAGTAGGCTTCCCTAATCTTCTCATATGTAGCATAAAATCCTTTGTGACCTGCCCATAAGGTCTCATGCATCTCTCTCATAACTTTTCTTTGAAGACTCCTCGAACTCAATACTCTCTGTGGACTCTTTACCTTGCCCTTAGCGTGTCGCCAAATAAGACCATCCTTCAAGAAAAAGTTGTAAGACTTCTTCCTGATGGATCTATACTTATTTGTGGACCAGCCTAGGGAAGGTTTCAGAGTACTCAGATATCTCCCTATATCTCTCCACTCACCATCATACTCATTCTCTCGGAACTGCTCATATTCATATACCAATGGATCGTATCTCATCATATGTATATCCCTTCCTACCTCATCATCATCATCAGACTCATCATCAAATTTCGCTCTTGAAAGCATATCAGCAACTGTATTCAACTTCCCAGCTATGTGTACAAATGCAGGATTTATAAACTTTATATAAGAGATCCATCTAAGCATAGCAATGTCCGGAGATGAACAATTTGCAATCATGCCAATCAGTGGAAGATAGTCAGTCTCAACTATCACATTCGCCCCAATGAAATATTCTTTATCGCTCTTTAAAGCAGTCACTAATCCCCATAACTCTCTCTTAATCTGAGGATATTTTCTTTGGGTATCATGTAGGATCTTAGCACCAAAGCGCACTGCATATCTCTGCCCCTCATCATCATCTTGCCCTATGACCCAGCCTATGCCAATAGGACTGGTATCAACGGTCAAAATGATAGGTCTCTGACCTGAATAGTCAACACGCTTCAGAATCGGAGCTTCAATTAGAAGCTGCTTCAGTTTACGCATAGCTCTCGACTGTTTCTCTGTCCATACAAACTTCTTTCTCTTTCTCAGGAGATCATATAAGGGGTTCGCAACGTGAGCAAAGTGAGGAATCCATATCACATAGAATACACAGGCTCCTAGTGACATTACGACACACTTCAGAGATCCTGCTAATGGTCTCAACTTTCTGTGGGTACGACTTGCGGCCATAATGTCCACACAGATGTCCTACAATGAGGACCTCATCAACGCCAAAAACTGATTTCTCTAAAGAAAGTTTTAGCCCCACATCTTCAAACCTCTCAAAGATCTTCTCACAATCAGCAATATGATCTCTCACAAACTTTCTACATCCTGAAGCATCTAAACTCACATCTTTCACTCTTTCCTCACATCCCTTTATCGGAACATCATCAATGAATGGCATAGTCACAGATGGTATAAAGTCTCGTAAAACCAGATTCATGGCATTCATCATGTGAGCCACAGAATTCGTCGCTCCCTACGGCAAAGTACACATGCGTACAAGGCCCAGTGGAGTCCTCATGGTCGTAATGTCTCTACTCTCCATAGCCAATTGAAACTGGTCATAACCTGAATACAGATCACCCATAGAGTAGATGGAATGCCCAACAAACGCTTCAGCAAACTCATCCACTATGGGTCCTGTCCCTACGTTTCTAATTGTGACTTTATTCACAGGTTGCAGATCCTGAATGAAACGAAGCTTCCCATTTTTCTTAGGCACAGTAAACCACCTATTCAAATATGGAGCCGAGGAGGGTTCCAATATCCGCATGGAAATCTTTTCCTTCAGCAGCCTCATCAGCTCAGATAAGTGAGCTTTTGGGATTGGTATAGGCCGGATATTCCATGGTATATGTGGCACTGTAAAGATAATCATGGGAGGTACTTGTTTCGGGTCTGCACAACCTATCTCATGTGGGAAAAGTGAAAACGCTTTTTCATGTTTCTTGATAACTTTAATAAATTTCTTTTTCTCTTCTTCTCTCAGGAATGGTTTTTCTCCAAACTTGATCTCTTTAATAGTCTCATCAGTGAAATGATGCCCTATAAGCTCTCGTCGTCTCAGCATAGGGTCATCTGACACTCGCAGATATTTCTCATGACTATCTTCTGGCAATGGCTGAGCTATAGGCTTCACTTTTTTATCCACAGTCTTATACTTTGTATTTACATTTACTTCATACTCTCTTATAAACTCCTTAATCATCTCATACTCTTGGATAGAGCTGAGCATAATGATTTCTGATTTCTCATTTCTCTCAAATACCTTCTCAAGCTCTTCCAGAGTAGTCGAACTTCTCTCCAACTGGATCACATCTTCAATCTTCTCATCAGGTAATATCATTCCTAAATGCTTATAGTGTCTCTCATGAAATTTTCTGAATTTATTTGAAACATTTTCTTTTTGTAAACATAGCAACTTGAATGCTGATGAGTAAACAGAAAAACTTTCAAAACTTTGTACAGAGTCATGCGAGACATCAAACCAACTCCCACTGTTGTCTCGCTCAACAGTGGATCCTAACAGAAATTTTGATCAGCAGAAGCTCCATACTCTCCAACAGGCATACACTCATCATGATCATGTGAATTAATAGGTTTCTTTCTTATATTCTTTCTATTTCTAGAGTGATTCGGACACACAGCCATCACTTGCAGAGAATGAAGGCCAGATCTAGATCGGATTCTCGCATAAGCAGATCCATCATCCATGGCCTTAGTCTCCATTCTTATCTCAGCTATAAAGGGCTGCCCAAGGATAGCCTCATATGAACAATGGTCCTGGACAAAGAAGTGAAATTCCTCAGAAATCCCACCTATGGTCACAGGCACAAAGGCGCATGCCCCAAGCAGTGCTCCTGAACCATTATCCGCTGTCCTCATCCTCCATCCATGATCTTTATCAATCGGCCACCTAAACTTATCATAGAGCTTCTTAGAAATCACATTTATCTCTGACCCTGAGTCAATCAAGGCCAGAGCAAAACATGACTCCTCGTTGCTCCCTAACTTCACCTTTATCTCTGGAGTTCCTCTTGCCCAAAAAGTCTTTGTAAACTCACTTTCTGTCTTCCTTATTTCATCATCAGGTATGATAGGACCTAGCGAATTTTTATGACACCTGGCAACCTCATCATCATCATCATCAGATGTATCACTCAATGTAACTGCTTCATTTGTCACTTGAATATCTTCAGGTGCTTCTTCCATCTCTACATCTTCAGGTAGTGGAAACCTCTTTCTCTTAACCAGCTTTATGAAACTGTCCTTGAACTCAAGCTTCGCTATGGAGAAGACCTGCTCCAAGGACATGGTCACTTGGCTCTTCAGTAAAATGTCATTTAATATCTCTCTTGCATCATTTTTCCTTTCCAACTCAGAAATTAATACAGCCTTTGGAGTTCTCTTCTTTTTCTTCTTCTTTTCTTTGTCAGCCTCTTGAATACTTTCTTGAATTTCATCTTTCTTTTGAACCGGTTCAGGTTCTTTCTCTTTCTCTTTAGTCAGTTCTTGAATCTTAGTTGGCCCAGTCGGCCTCTTTCCCTCTCTTATCTCTTTCTTCTTTGCCTCTGCCTAAGTAGCTACAGGCTTTTTGAATTGTACTTTCTTTTCTGGCTCTTTAGCTTTTTCTTCGGCCTCTTGACTTTGCTTTCTAGTCACTCTTCTTTCAGGCTCAGTCTCTTCCTGACTCTCATCTCTCTTCCTCTTTTCTTCTACATTTGCTATGTGCGAATAGACCGAGGATTCTTCAACAGGAGACTTCCAGGCAGTCTTCTGCATAATGGCATCCCTAGCCCTCACTAAAGCCTCTATGGAATAATTTCTTTGGGGTCAAGGTCTAGGCACTTTTTCATCTTCTTCCTCAATAGGTTCTAATCGTGCAGCTGATGTACTTGCATTATTGCCAGATAAATCTTCATAAAACTTCTTCATTCCCCCCTTTCCCCAATTCACAAGTAGAGGAAGGCGGGTCCTGAAGTCACATAACTTCTTATCGATATCTATCACCAGTTGATGCTCTTTTGCTAGCTTAAGCTCTTCACAGGCATATGAAAAATGCTCTTGTGCATCACACCATACGCATCTCTTAGCCCCTCCAAACCCACCAGTCGCTCGTCTCTCAAAAGGTCCAGTGTTTCTTTGAAATGTGGTTTGCACTGGTGGTGTAGGTATCTGTTGGGCAACAGGCTGCACTGGAGGTGCAGGCTGTGGCATCACATAGCCTTGTAAATTTGGAATGGGCATAGTACCTCTCTGTAATGTATCTGCATAACTCGTACTCGCCTGAGGAGTGGGGTCCTGATACCCCATAGAATTAACTTTATTGTGAATACTCGCCATCTCTTTTGACATAGATGCTTGCATTGTAATAAGATTCTCTATCTGTCGACTGAGAATCTCAACCTGTAGCTCCATTGGCGATCGCGAAGTGGATGCAACATTAGCAAAAGCTGACGTTGCAGGCACATTCGGAATCGCCGGAAGTGGAGCTTCCCTAGGCGGTTGTGGTGTTACCACTGCAGGTCTATCGTATAACATCGCCTGGCATTGCCTCATTTGGGCAACCGCTTCTACCTCTCTCCTCACTACACTCCAATCTTCAGTCAATCCAAATCTCTTCCCAGGCTCTTCAATCCTCCTTTCGACCTCAGTCCTGTCTTCAAGACTTAAGATCCTAAGGAAAGATATAACTAGGTCAGGTCTTAAAGCATCTAAATCGGCCTGTGGAAGTTGTTCATATCTTCTCAAGAACTCATTCAAAAGTTGAGTAAGGGATGCAGTGGGCTTCGGAGAGCTTATCCACCGCAAGAACCCTTCTCTACTGTGTTGGGAAAAATCTTCCAAATAAAACAACTTATGCAATTCTTTTCTGAATTCGGCCCAAGGCTTTGCTATATGTGCAGTAATAGGGGCTAAAATGGATCCTGATACTACCCGTGTGAAGTAATGTGTAAACACATCTTCGGGTAGACCATAAATCCATGCCTGTTCCTCAAAAACATCTAGGTACTCGGTTACATTCAAGCCTGTAAACTTCCCTTTTTCTTTCAATATCGCTTGGACTACGCGGGCCCCTTGTTTCTCTATTACCATTTCCTTGAATATATCCTCCATCTCTCTTCTCTGCTCTGTCCTAGAACGTAGCACAAGGTCCAGTGTAAGTGGTTCAACTATCTCTCTAAGCTCTAAGTAGAGATCAGAGAAGAGGCTTGATGAGTCAGGAGCCAGGAGGTAAAGGTCAGTCTAAGCTCTCTGAATTGCCTAGGCCAAAGTCTAGTCGAACTGTCCTCTCTTCGATTCCCAAGATTTCAATGTATTTTCCCCCTTTTTGTGATAAGTTTTCTAATGTTTCGTCTAAGCTATGAAATCAGTAAATCCCTAGTCTTAGCAAGAAAAAAAGTTCTCACACGTATGGACTAAACTAATGCAAAGTGTGGATGCTCAAACGCAGACAGCAACACAATCTTTCTGTTCAATGTATCTGTGAAACAATGCAAAATTCAAATAACTTGAAGTGCTAGTACCTGGAGTCTTTGTCTGATGCCGAGGTTCTTGTCTCTTTCCTCAAGGAGTAGGTGACGCGATGAGGATCACCGGGCAACCGCCTCGCTTCACGTCGGGTTCAGGTGTCGGGAAGAAGGAGGTCGTGGCGGGAAGCCGGTGCGTGGGGTTGGATCAGGCCCCTCTCTGGTGCGCCGTTCCCCCTGTCCTGCGAGCGGCGTCTGCGCGCTGGGCGCCTCGTCTCTGCTCTCTAGAGCATGCGTGATCCTCGTACGTGTGGGCCCCTTGCCCTCGGAAGTGTCGAGACGTGCGTGCGTACACAACCGTAGGCGTCGAGAAAGAGACAAATCAGATACAGCACTGATTCTCGAAATCATTGGGTCGGTGTATATACAAACTCGATGATACAATAAAATCTGAATGATACAGTGATGCCCGCTACAGTGCGGGTCCGCGATACAAAAATCCGCTACAGTGCGGAACAGATAAATACAAATAAATGCCGCCGCTACAGTGCGGATCGGCTCGATATGATGTAGGCCTCCCGCTACAGTGTAGGAAGTCACCCTCGATCTTTGTCTTCTGGTCTTTGCGATTTAATCTTTTCTTCACTTTTCTTCGATCCAAGCTTTTCTTCAAGTCCTCACTTTGTAGCTCTTTACTTCCAAATTCACAATAATCTCTGATCACGTAGTAACCTGGAGAGACGTTCCACGAGTAAGATCCATAGGGTGGGGCAAAATAAATCATTAGTACATTAAAACTCATGATCATGTAAGAATGCAACTAGGAACTCCTTAGAGTTTATGGGGCATAAAAAAAGGAAATAGGTCATGCTAATTATCAAGCCTTCTTTGTGTCAAACTACCGATATAAAATCAATATTGATCTTCCTATCCAAGCATGGATTGCATTGGAATCATCTTGTGTGAAACCACTCTAATAGACCAATTTCCATTTGAGGAACTAAGAGTCGAATAAATAAGGACCTCTGTCCCACTATTCTTGACTAAGATTTGAAGTCCTTTCACTCAAAGCTCTAATTACACTACCATTCTCAAGTATGAATTAGGAAGCCCACATTCGATTTACCGTCTCTGAAGTCTAGATCCTAATTTTTCGGATGTCGGTCATATCTTCTCTTATACAAAGTCTCCACCTTTGACACAAAACTCATATGAAAATTTTCCTGGTAATATCCAATATCTATGTTGAAAACCATCCCCAAATTGATCGCAAGGAATCCAAATTCACCACAGTTCAACACAAATGTTTTATCATAATAGAGGCATCCATTTAAATATCGCTTGTCAATTATTCCATTCTAGATCCTTAAATCCGTTTTATGAGGTCGACTAACATTCATTAATTTCACTTCCTTATAATAGTTCGGGCACAAGTAAACATCGTAAAACTTTCAGAGCTCTCTCTCTCTCTTGGTGCGCTCCGACCTGACACGCTGCCATCTCTCTCTCTCTCTCTCAAAATTTCTTCTCCGTGCTCATCCGCCGTCTGCGAGAATACTGCCGACTTACTCAACACTTCTGATTTTCTCTCTCTCTCCAGCCTGTTGGTGCGCCACCTCTCTCTCTTCCAACGTGTCAACAGCGCTGCGCGCTTCTCTCCTAAAGTGTGTCAGCAGTAACCACAATTTCTCTCTGTCCACGTGGATAGAAGCAGCATCGAGACCTGACTTCTCAAGCATCTCCCTCTGATTGCCGTGCCACGCAATAGGTGACTCTCTCTCCCGTCTGAGGCCTCTGGAACCAGCTACAGCCGTCGACCAGATTGATTCCTGCTGCCTCTCTCTCTACGCGCGTCATCGCCTATTAGACCCTCCAGCGGCCGAGCCTTCTCTGCCACCGACGAAGTGCCCATCTTCTCTCTCTATGGCGCGACCGGATCTACAGCGTGCTCACAGCTCTATGAGCACTCTCTCCCCCGAGATCAGCGGTGCCCAGTTCTCTCTCATCACGTGTTGCGCACATCTCTACCCTTTCTCTCGTGAGCTCCTCCTGTGACGTCGCCATTCTCTCTCTCCATGTCTGTACATCGATTTTCTAATTCTCTCTCCCGGATGATCGTCTCTGCACGCAAACATCGCCATAGCCCTCTCTATTTTTGTATTCATTGACAGCCAATCTCTCTCTCTGTTTCTTCATCCGTGTGCAGGCGACAACTGCTCTCTCCATTACCTCTAACGTAGAACAAGTCCACCGACTCAGTCTTTGACACGCCGACACAGCGTTGCCAGCCAAGCAACCCATGGGACTTCCTCGGTCTCTCTCTGACATACTCTGCGGCCCATACTCTTACATCTCTCTACGGAAATTTCTCTCTGACTCGTCGGACCAGTCCTTAAAATCTACGCTGTCGATTCTCTCTCTCTCTATTTGTGCGTAACAAGCAACGGCCGACAGCTAAGCGAAACTATCTATCTCTCTAGTTCGAGGTCTGTGGTACAGGCTTCGTCACCAACACACAAACCCTCTCTCTCTCTCTCTCTCTTTCTCTCTCTCTCTCTCTCTCTCGCGTGCGCGCTGTGCCGCCGTGGGAGGGGGAGAGATTCCCTCTTTCTCTCTCAGCGCATGTGGCTCCAAAATCAACAATGGACTCTCTATCGGACACACACACAGTCGACTCTCTCGGAGTGTATGTGCGCAAAGATCTCCTTGCTTATCTCTCTTCCAATATCCATCCAGGCCACCCGTCACAAGACCAATTCTCTTTCCTTCCCCTTCACACGCAGAGACAGGACATGAGAGAGTATGATATGCGCAGACCTTTGGATGGTTAACAGAGCTGGTGTTCTCTCTCTTAGGTTCGAAGCTAAGTTCCTTGATCTATTTCGATCATCACAACCATTCCCTATTTCTGATGTATACAAGTTTGCTCATGCGTGCAAGGGAAATCACAAATAACAGATGGAAGAGAACTCCTCTCTTCTCCTACCATCATGCAGGCTAATGAACATGAGCAAGAAATAATGAATATGAGGAGGGTAAGAAACCGTACCTGGAGAGACGTTCCACGAGTAAGATCCACAGGGTGGGGAAGAAACAAATGAATTTGCACTTATTTATAGCCCCTCCCTAGGCCTTGCTTCTAGAACGTTCTAACCTCCTCAATGAACTTTCTATTTTTGGTAGTCTTTTAATTTTCCCCTAAACTATGGTTTCGATTTCACACTGGATATTCACAATTTAATTGGGTTTTAGGGTTTGGCCTACAGAAACCGCCATTTCCAAGGGTCCGACCTAGGGTTTTTGGTCGGGAAAATTTAGCGTTTGCTCACAATTATCTCAAACTTGCCAATTCACGAGTTTATTTACAGTTTGGACCTAAACGCCAAGGGTTTCCAAGGGTTCAAGTTCATTTTTCATGGGATAAACCCTCACTTTCAATCAGATTCGAAGGGTCAAACCTAGGTTTTCATGGGTCAAATGTCAGTTATTTACACGCACGATTCTAACGCACATCTCTAACATGGTTTCTTATCACACAGGCAACCAAATCAGTCAAATCATGCATGAAATGTACCCTCTTTAGATAAAAAAGATCACACAAAACTCAAAAAACAATGAACTTTTGAAAAAAAACTCAGTGCACACTCCCTGCGGGATTTCATCCCGGCACCATATGTTAGTTGTTGAGGATAAGTTGGACCGTACCAATTACCCATTATGAGCTTATATGATGCCTCATGTATTGGTTGCAAAAGGACTATGGAATATTGTGTAGGGTGTTGAAAAATGTCCTATTACACATGCAAACAGAGTTGCTCAAGGTGATGCAGATGGCATTGAAGATGATGATAGTCTTCAGGTTCATTTTTGTGATGCGAGTCTTACTGTACCTACTAGAGAGAAAATTCATTGGGATAGTAGAGAGGCTCAGGCACATGCATATAAGTCTTGTCTATCAAACATGCCATTATTCCTCATTGCTCATGCAGAACAGCTAAGGATGCTTGGGATACACTTACCACTTATACTAGGCAAGGAATGAGGCTCCTGTTGCTTACCTCCAAAAAACATTTGGAGAGTGAGCACATGATGGAAGGTAATTCCATGGACAGTTTTTTGACAAAGATCAAAGATTCAAAAGAGTAGTTGATTTTTGATAAAGTCTTGCCTGACAGTTCACTTGGACAGAGTGTTCTGAATGATCTTTGCGATTCATATTAGATTTTTTCTTCTACTCTTTGTTTAATGATGAAAGGAAATCCAAATGCCTTAAAATTTGAGGAATTAGTCTCTACTCTATTGTAGGAAGATCAGTCTAGCAAAAGAGGTCCATTATGCATGTTGCAGATGAAGCTTTCCTAGCTAGTTAGAAGGCCAAAGGTAAATGGAGCTCTTCTACTAGTAAGTAGAAATTTGTTACTTTTGTGCAATCAAAGAAGGATGACAAGACGAGAAGAAAACACAAAACTAGAAATTGTTTTGAAAATATTATAAAGCAAATGATCATGTCATAAAGATCTGTCCAAAACAGGTTGCTCAGGAGGCTAGAATGGTTGTTGTAGAGGCCTCTACACCCAAAACAAAGTCTACTAATCTTGTGTAGAATGAAGAATGGGAATTTACTATTGTTTGCAGTTTTGAACCACCTTCACATGAACAATGTATGTGTTAGTAGACTCAGATGTTTGGTACTTTGATAGCACGACAACAAAACATATTACCTCACAGCGTAGTTTCTTCACTTCACTTGAGCCTGCCCCTATAGGGAGTACTGTCACATGCACCAACAGCTTGTATTATCCTGATATAGGATTTAGTAAGATCATTATGAATACTCTTGATGGTAGTTTTTTAAAATTGTTAGATGCTTTATTTGTGCAAGCGATCAAGAATAATCTGCTATCAATTACAGCTTTAGCCAAGATTGGCTTGGTTGTTAAATTTGTTGATGACAGGTCTACAATTCACGATGTGTCAAATGGTGACATCATTATTGCTTCTAGCATTTGATGTTATGGGCTAAATAAGCTCATAAACTATGAAAAATTATTGAATGATTCAACATATGCAATACATGATTCTCAAGCTATGTCAGATGCAAAGCTTTGGCATGCACACTTTGGTCATCTAGATTTTGCCAATTTGCCACCTACAGAAATCTGAACTGGTGTCCTCTTTGCCCAAACTTAAGGCACCTAGTAAACATGTTTGTGAAGGCTATATTTTGGGAAAAATGTAGCATTCCTCGTTCCCAAAAGATGGTTCAGTTTGAGCTACTAAAAAATTGTATCTTGTTCACAATGATTTTTGTGGTCCTATGTAGACAACCTCTTTTGGAAACTATCTTTACTTTGTGACTTTCATTGCTGATTTTCCAAGCATGCATGGGTATATCCATTGAAAGCAAAGTCCAAAGTGTTTATGTGCTTCAAAGGGTTTCTTGTTTTGGCTGAAAATCTATCATCATAAATGGGCACCTTCCATTTTGATTGAGGGCGGGAATATACATCTTCTAACTTTAATGCATTTCTAGCTGAACGTGGGATAAAACATCAGTGTGCAGTGCCATATACACCTGAATAGAATGGAGTTTCTTAACAGAAGAACAAGTCACTCATGGAGATGGTGAGGTGTATGGTTAAAAGTCAGGCTTTACCACATAGTTTCTTGCTTGAGGTTGTCATTTGTGCATCATATGTACTTAACAAGTGTCCCAATAAAGCATTGCATTCTATCACTCCATGTTAGGCTTGGAATGGTTGGCCATCTGATGCGCACCTATGTGTTTTTGGTTTTCTAGCATATGCATTAGTTCCTAAACAACAACACAAAAAGCACGATGATAAAGCAATGAAATCTATATTTGTTGGGTACAAATCTGAAAGCAAAGGCTATCGTTTGTATCATCCATAGACTAAACGCATTCAAGTTCAATGTGATGTTGTTTTTTTGGAAGATGTTATTCAACCATTACTTTCATGTACTAAGGAGACATCTGTTAGCTCCAAAGATATGTATGATACTTTGCTGGTTGTTTTTACAAGTGGATAGTCTAGTGCTAGTCCTAATGAGGCAACTTCTCACCCTTTATAGGTTTCTTGTAATGATGCAGATCATTCCATTTGTGACATCAATTTACACCATGGACTTGATGAGAGAGCTGATATTGAGGAGGAAAAAACTATGCCAAAATGGCTAGTGCAGACTTTGCATGACAAAAAATTAGATACACCTCTGTCATATTGCAATCGTTGAGGCTCTCAGAGCGCTTCTTTTGCATCAGATTATTATGCTATGGCTGCCTCTAGTCGTTATGATGAGAATGAGGCTGTTTTGTTTGATGAAGCAAAAAAACCTAAAACTTGGATGGCTACTATGTAATCAAAATATGATGCTATTATGAAAAATGGTACCTAGTCTTTATGTGATTTGCCTCATGGCATGAAAGCCATCGGCACTAAGTGGGTACGCATGCTAAAGTTTAAGCCTGATGGAACAGTTTACAAGTATAAGGCTAGGCTTCTTGCAAAGGGTTATGATTAGGAAAGAGGCATTGATTTTGATGAGACCTTTGATCTTACAGGTTGAATGGCTACTGTTAATAACATATGTGCACTTGCAACTCATGATGGTTGGAATGTACATCAACTGGACATTAAAACTACATTTTTGAATGGTGAGTTACATGAAGAAGTGTATATTTTTCAGCCTCCTGGCTTTGTGCAAAAAGGGCATGAAAACAAAGTGTTCATGTTGAAGAAGGCATTATATAGTGTAAAGCAAGAACCCAAAGCTTGGTATGAAAAGATACATGCCTATCTGATTGTATATGGTTTCCTGAACAGTCCAACTGAAAGAACCTTATATGTTTAGCATGCAAATCTTGTGCCTTTGATCATTGTTGTCTATGTTGATGACATGCTGCTCACTGGTCCTCATTAGAAGCATACTGTTGATTTTAAGATTGATTTGCCTGCCTCATTTTAGATGTCAAATTTGGGGCATTTGAATCATTATTTGGGCATTTAGTTTATGGAAGTTGATGGTAGAATAGCTTTTAGTCAAACAAAATAGATTGACACATTATTGTAGTGTTTTGGCCTTGACGTCTACAAACCTATTGCCACTCCTATGGAGACAGGTTTATGATTGATTCTTCATGATTCTAGAGATGCATTTGATGTTATTCTCCATCAACAGGCTATTGGATGCTTGATTTACTTATGCATTACTCGACCAAATATTCAGTTTGCTATCTCATAGATGATTAGGTCTATGCATTTCCTAGATGTGAAGCATTGGCAAGAGGTTAAGCGCATCTTTCACTACTTGAGTGGTACCCGAATAATTCAATTGCTTTATCCCAAGAGGGGATCAATACCACCAGGCTTATATGCTTTTTTTCACTCTAAGTAGGCTAGTTGCTATGACACTTGTGTGTCCACTAGTGGTTTTTCCTCCATGCTTGGTAGCTCATGTATATCTTGGTTGAACAAGAAGCATCCTACTATGGCCACTTCCAGTTATGAGGCTGATTATAGGGTAGCGTTCGTAACAACTATTGAGTGTGTGTGGCTTAGATGCCTTATGGCTGGTTTGGGTGTTTGTCACTCTTCTACCACCACCATCTTCATTGACAGTCAGAGTGCATTGGATGTTGCAAAGAACCTTATGTTCCATGCTCGTACTAAGAATATTGAGGTCCATTATCACTATGTTAGGGAGAGGTTCTAATCTAGAAAGAACAGCTTGGCATATGTGCCCATGCAAAAGAACATTGTACACCTTTTCACGAAGGCTCTACCTAGGGAGACTTTTGAAGGTTTCCACAAAGCTTTGGTCTTATTTCCTTTGTGGATTGATTCCACATAGCTTGACACTTCCTTATACATGAGTGCCAGCTCCTTGTTAACCGCATCACTCCGAGGGGAGATTTGTTGATATATTTAGGTAGCGATGTGTGTGAACACACTATGACTGCAAGGGTAGTTCTTTCCCTCTTTAGAAGGTGTTTCCCCCAGATTGTATATATCCTATAGCCCTAAGGATCACTTATCTTTTTTCATTCTAGTGGTAATACATTCAGTATTGTGTGTTGTGCTCCAAGCTTCTTCTTCTTCCTTGTGTTGTTCACGTGCTTCCATAGACCTTAGACTCCAATAGAAGTCATATACCTTTGTGTATATATAGATGAGATAATGCTCATAAGTAATGATGATGAAGGCATTAGGAGTATCAAGCTACAAATGAATGAGGAATTAAAGATCAATGACCTAGACCAACTCACTTACTTCTTGGGGTTGGAAGTTGGGTACGCGAAAAAAGGTATATATCTCACTCAAGGGAAATACATCATGGAGATTCTTGCAAAGTTCAAGATGGAAAATTCTAAGACTGTAGGTACACCCATGGAGATGAAATTGAAGCTAAGTGCTCATGAAGGAGATGACATTGAAGACATAGCTAGTATGAAATCTTTGTGGGTATTCTGAACTGTGTCCCATTGACTAGAGTAGGCATTTTCTATAGAATAAGTGTTTTGAGTCAATTTATGCACACTCCTAGGAAAACTCACATGGGAGCAGCCAAGTAAATACTCAAATATTTGAAGGGAGCCATAAATGAAGGTCTTATCCATATAATATATATGATATAGACATAAAGATCTTCTTTGATGCAGATTGATTAGGTTCTAAACATGACAAGATAAGTACTTCAGGATACCTTACTTTTGCAGGTACAAAGCTCATTTCATGGTCATCAAAGAAGCAACCTTGTATTCAAATTTCATCAAATGAAGCTAACTATAGAGGATAAGACCATGCAACTATGGAAGCCATGTGGATCAAGACCTTGTACTTAGATCAAGGTCTCAAATCTTCTAATCATTATATTTTGAGAGATAACATACGCTCACTTCATCTTGCAAGAAATCCAATTTATCATGCTAGGACCAAACACATAGAGGTCCATTATCACTATAATAGATGAAAAATCACAAGTAACAAAATTAAACTCTCATATGTATTCACTCAATAACAATGTAGAGATATGAGGACCAAAGCATTAGACAAAGTAAAGTTTAATAGGTTCAAATCTATAATTGGACTTCACAAAGTATTGAAGGCTTAAAGGCTCAAGAATCATAGAATTTAGGAAGATCTCTTGGTGCATGAAGCAAGATTAAGTGCTTGGTTGAATGCACGTTGAACTTCTTATGATTCAAGGAGCGTAAATGTACATCCACTACACTATCCGCTTTGGAGACTTCAATGGTTAAACATTTAATTTTTTTAGTAAAACGTAGAAAGGATAAATAGAGAAATTTTCATACATTCAGTAGGAGGCAATAAAATCCGTTTAATTGATTTCTTTGACCTTACTTGTAGGAAAACCCTAGCTTTCCCCGATTGAAACCCTATGTTGGAACCTTAGTTTTACCATTTACTCTAAGTCTAACCCTTGGATTTAATTTGATTTGTACATAAGGTGTGAAACCAAACCTGAGTCCAAAAAAAAGGGAAAAAGAAAAAGAAACAAAAATAGAAAGAAGAAAAATTGGAAAAATAAAAAGACGAAAACCAAAATATAAATAAAAGATGGGATTTATAAAAATAGAAAAAGAAGATGGAAGAAGATTTCTAGGAATAGAAACTTTAAATAAGGAGGTTAGAAGATTCTAGAGAGACTCCCTAGGGGAAACCTATAAAGAGAGGTCCCATGCTCATTTGGTTTTCCCCCACGGTTTCTCTCTACGTACGCTTCTTGTCTTGTCATTCTTTATATTTTTTGCTTAAGTTTTTAGATTCTTGTTCATGCTCTCCATTACCAACCCAATAAAGAGAGAGAGAGGGAGGGAGAGAGTCAGTTGGTTTTTGAGGTTCCTTTGGAAGAATGAGGAAGAGGCACCTATTCTTCTAATGGAACAAAAAAAAAGAGCCATAAGAGAGGTGGGGATTCCAATCGGTAAAGACAAATTGTGTGATGAAGTGATCAATGGAAGCTAAGGCTTGTGACATTGGTGAAGCTCTGACAATAATACCCAACTCAAACTCTAGGCATGGCTGCATAATGATTGATCTTATAATGCATGGAAGGTGTAAAAGAGTGATGTAGTTTGTGAAGTATACAACATATATGATGCTGTGTGATATGAGATTCAAGGATCTATGAATATGTGGCATAGTGGTCAATAGCGTTTATCTATTCTGATCCGTAAATCTTCCAATGATGCTATTCTCTGATGATTTGTGATTATGATGCTTACATCCTCCGACAAAATCAACCAGCAACATTGAATCTAAGACCAAAGATAACGCATGAATATAGGCACTTCTTCTTGTATTTTCAATAGATGATAATGATCATTAAACTTCGAAATGCAGGGGATGGCCTCGATTCTTCTTTGGGCCTCAACAAGGGACTTTAGTCTCTCCTTCCTTTGTATCCAGCTTGGTAGTTTTTGTTGTTGTATGATTTATTATTATATCCATAAGAATTGTACAATCTACCTCTTGAGTTACATAACCTCCTCTGTTGTATCTGTTTCCTCTTTGATTCCTTGCATTCTTAAAACAATTCTCAGTAATGTGATTGGCTGAACCAAGTATAGCACATGGATATGAGCCTTAGGCTCTCCTCATACCTTGTCTACCTTCTCTACCTCTTCCTCTTGACCTCTACCTCTACCTGAAAAGTTTTCTTGAGAGGTACTACCTATATCATTAGAGTTCTTGCCATTTCCTTTTTTATTCTTGCTTTTATTCTTATCAGTATAGAGATCAGTGATTACCTTTTGAGTTGTCTCCATTCCTCATAAGCTTTGCCTAATGTGTGATTAAGTATCCCATGATTGTGTTGAAATAAGGAACATGCATGTCCATGTAGAGGTCCATAACTTTGTTGAAGGATTCCCATTTGTCATTAGAATTGATACAATTGATTACTTGCCTTACTATTTTTTCTTCAATGACTTCTCCAATGCTTCCAAGTTGGTATGCAAGATCCTTCATCTTGGTGTCAAAATCAGTCACACTCAGCTTGGGTATTTTCTGCAAGTGTTTTGAACTTCATCCATAACTCATTCTTTATAGCATTGATGATTGATGAGAAGAATGCTTTAAGAGGATTCCATATTTCTTGTGAAGTTTTGCAATTCCTAATATGCGGAAGTAAAAAAATTGGAGATAAACTTAAGAATCTATGATCTTACTAGGGCATCCTTTGAGCATCATGCATTCAATATTTCTTATTTCTCTTGTGTTGGATGGCCCTTTCTTCTAAGGATTGGCATCATCTCATTTCTAACTATGTAACCATAGAGATTTTGAAGATAATCGTCCATTCTAAGTAACCATGTTGAATTGTTTACTTGATCTAGTTTTTCAATGGATGAGGGGAATCCATCAGCCATGATGCTTAGTTGCTTTGATACCATTGTGAATAGGTGATGAGAAGTATGTAGAGATGAGTGGTGTTTGTAGCAAACATACTCTAAACTAGATATAACTCCCTATATGCTTATTACACTTCTTTAGCTTCCTAAATATGCACAAAGAACCATCAACTCCTTTGGAACATCATTGTCAAATGTTTGCATGAAAACAAATAACTTCCACTTTGCCAGGTTTGAGGAAACTTTCTATTTTGGGAAGAGGAGGTCATAGATATATGCTTCAGAGCTCACAAGCTTGCATGAATTCACCAAAGGTCTTTTTATGCAAACCTAAATGAAGTGTTTAGCTAAGTAAGGAAAACTACTTCATGATTTTATTTGCACCATAGAGAAAAAAATTTAACAATTTTGGGGGGTCACCCTGACTTTTTAGGAGCAAGATGATCCATAGATATAATGATATTCAATCATTCTTATCCTGAGTTTTACTGAGCCAATAATGATAAAACATGATACAGATGTATTTGAAACTTTTATCTAGATAAACCAAGTGAAATTATAGCAATTGGATGCTTACATAGAGAAAAATTGATTAGAGATGTTCACTTTTTATTTGAATATATTGCAACAACACAAGAAAAAAGATTTACTCAAAGGAATGATCAAGAATATGTATGATATTCTACCTATGATACATGGGAAGTGTAGAGGAATACTCGTTCATGAGGTGAGCACAGTGCATGCTCAATCTCTTAGTCCAAAGCTCTCAACATAACTCAAGATATCTCGTGACTTGAAGAGAATGCTTTTATACATCATTTTCAATTTTGAATGTGATTAAATCTTTGCTAAAAAGTGATCCTGAAGTTTTGGGATGATATAACTTTGATTGTCCACTAAAAAGGGATCCTGAAGCTTCATATCATCATGAGATTCCTCTTCTATTTTTAGCTTCTACAAATAGAAAAGGTAAGTAAAAGGTTTATTCTTGGGATTTTCACAAGCATGGCTTCTCATGACCATTGCTAAGTAGAATGACTTATCAAAGTAGCCCATAGTCAAAGTGCCAAGCTTGTAGGCTTGCTATTTTCACCAACGATGTTGAGATTGACATGTCAAAAGTCCCCCTCACGTGTAATGTCATCAACTAGATGTTGCTACGATTCTAACCAATAATTATTATAGGCTTTTACACTTCCAAACCTAAATCTACAAGTAGCATCTCTATCCATGATGCTTCACATGGTATCATTGTAGAATCTTTATACTTAGCCTCTATACTTGACAAAGCAGCAGTAGGTTGCTTTTTACTACTCCATGTAATAGTAGAGCTTCCAACTGAGAATATAAAGCCAATAATACATCTTCTTTTTGGAATACTACAAATCCAATCAACATTAGTGTATCCATGAACCTCCAATTCTGCACGAGCTTCCTTAAAAATGCATAATCCAAAGTGGCACTCACATAACCTAGGGTTTGTGTCAAAGCATCTAAATGTGGTTTCTTGATAACCTACATAAATTCACTTTCAATTCTTATACTATAGATTAGATCAAGTCTTGTAAATATGAGATATATCAAACTTCCTAGACTTCTCTTGTACATTGTAGCATTTTCCAATGTTTCAGTTGATGTACTATCCAACTTGATATTCTTATCTTATGGCATAGAAATAGGCTTACAATCAGCCATACCATTATTTTTCAACATACTCAATGCTTATTGCATTTTATACCTTTTCTCATATGTATAAACTCAATGCTGAAAAAATATTGTCGCACACCACGATCTCTCATGTCAAATTCATGCATAAGGAGTTGCTTTACCTATTTAATGCTTTCTTTATTATCACCCCCTATAATCAAGAAATCAATATAAATATCCACAATTGTGATGCCATCATCATCTTTCCTTGCATATAATGAGTGATCTGCATCACACACAAAATATCTAGTGGAGGTCAAATAATATATAATCCGTGCATGCCAAGCACAAACCGGCTTGCTTAATCCCTTAAAAAGCTTTTTTCAACTTGCAAACATATTGTGGATTCTTTGAATCCTCATATCCTTGTGGCTAGCCCATGTATATTTGTTCCTCCGACTCACTATGTAAGAAAGTATTCTTCACATCCATCTTACGCAAAATCCATCCTTTTGATGTACCCAATGCAAAACGTTCTCTAATAGTAGCCATTTTAGTTATAGATTCGTGTTTGGTGCTACTTTAGTATTAGAGCTTACAACATAATTCCAAAGGTTGAGGTACGAGAACGGGATTATGACTTCGATTACTGCAATCATATCATGTGTTTATGCTCCTTAAGTTATTATCACACACTTATAGGTTTTCGATTTTGGACATCACACTATGAGAATTAGATTGCTTCAAAATAATTATAGACTCTAGAATAGAAGTGTGAAACGCTAATAAAAAATATTATGTACCGATTTTGTTTTACAATCTTTAGACTTCATATAGTATTACAAATACTTCCGCACTCTTACGGTTTTCGGTAGGATAGAGCCCATTATTCTTGACTTTTGGACTACACCATTTTGTATAGACAAACTACTCCAAACATCGTACCATTCTTGTTTTCTCTCTCTACACCACACAGTTCCATACTTTGAAATACAATGCGCTAAACTTCTAAAAACTCTTCACATGCCTTAATAATAAAACCCCCTTTTCCCATTACAAAATGTAAGTTACAAGATTATGGTCAATCCATTCCAAAGGCTAAGACTAACATGCATGGTGGATCCGAACCCAATAAATTACAAAATTTTGACTTACAAGTCATCATCATCATCATTTTGAAAATCAGGGTTCCAAATGCATTCTATATCATACCTAAGTTCTTTCAACACTTCCTCTAAATTCTCTTCAGCTACATGTATCTCCACTACAAAAAACTCCTTTGGATCTAGTAATTATTAACTTGCACTCCTATAACTTTTTCTCGCAACTTCTAATTCCAAAGTCAAGTTCTATAATTTATCTAATAAATTATAGAATGCTATAGTAATATCAGCGATCTTTTCTATGGAACTTTTGGTTGTCCTCTTCGCTTCTTCTAGTTTTGTTATATGCTTCAGCTCCAAAATGCCCATGTTTTTCTTCAGCTCTTTGACCTCTGCTTCCTTTCCTTCCACAACTAAATTAGCATTTCTACATCATTCTTTCCACACTTTAACCTATTTTTTGAAATCTTCAACTCCAACCATCTGATCCTTAGTCGATAAAAAGCTTTCCTGTTTAGTGTGGATTCTGGCTTCTAAATAAGGAAAATCTGTGTTTTACACTACCAGTTTCTCTTCTACTTCAGCAATGGCTACTTCTTGGTTTGATATTTAACTTTATGCTTTAATCTTTCTGGTTCTTTTGCCTCCTTCTCAAGCTTTGCTACTAACTCTTTATTTGTCTTCTTTAATTTCCACACGGCTTTCTGCTTCTGTTTGGCCTCTGCTTGTATTTGCTCTGTCTCCTTAGACATTTCTTTGGATTTTGCCTTGACTGTGGTAGTTTCCACTAAAGCATCATTCAATTCTTCGATAGCCTCTTCATGAGCCGCACTCTCCCTTCTAGTATTTTGCATTCATGGCTCATCAATTTTTGCCCTTAATCAACATATGTTTGCAATCATATCTTTTTCTCCACTACCCATCTTCATTTTACTGAGTTAAAATAGTGCATTTCTTTTGTAAATCTTGCATTTGAACCGCACCCTTGTAAATTCCCCTAGCCAAATCTCCTAAATATTTGAGTCTGGCGGACTCATTCGAGAACATCTAGAGATAGATGTGGTCACTATATTTGATTGCAAGCAGCTTTACTCATCCATCAGTCTCCTTCCATTTACCGTGTAGATTAGAGGATGTGAAGTTTGGTAGTGGGGGTACCTTTTGAGCATTCTTTGCTTTACAATAGTCTTGCTCCCTCTCTTTTATTTTCTTCTTCTATCCTACACCTGACTTCCTCTTCTTCTATCCTCTTCCTTGCTTTTTCTTCTTCTTTTCTCTTCCTGGTGACCTCTTCCTCCACCAATCTCTATCTTATTGCCTCTTCATCTATCGCTTTTCAGTCTTCCTCCACTTACTACCTCCGGACTTCTTCATCCGCATCTTAGTCACCTATGACCTGATCTTGTGTAGTACTTGCAACTAATTTTCTCTCCTCAGCTCTTTTCTTTAACACTTGCAGGGAAACTTCAATGGTCACTATTTTTCATGCATGGGGTACAAAAGGAGGCTTTTCAAGAAAAACTAGGGTAAATAAGACTCTGATTTTGGAATCTAGCATAGGATTGATTGATCTTCTGGTTCTTTTGTACAATCTCTCGACATTCCTCATTTTTTAGAATATTCATTTTGCCGTGTTCACCTGTGGTTTAGAAGATTCCTTCATTAATGAATATGGTTGCTATACCACTGTATAGTGCTTTGGCTATACATTAATTACCATGGTCATCAATAAGAGTCTGTGTTTGAGTAGATTATCTTCTAGGAGTTGGTAGAATTTATACTCCCTGGAACATGGTTGTCATTAAGATCATTCGCATATGTGTGTTGTGCTATCTCCATCGCTATGTCCTTTGAGAGGGGATGATGTCGAATGCTTCTTCAATCAACTAGCACACTGTTTAGAAACCCACAACACTTGATCCAATCAACCTATGGCTAAGAAAGGCTATCAGGGATGTTAAGTAAGTTGACATCCGTGAACGTGACCGCCATCACTACTCTGCTTGCATTGTTGCAAGTTCCGTGAGAATATGTGATTGTTGAGTGCTCTATAATTTCATTTGCCAAATAAGCCAGATTAGGATTCGTTCTCAGCCTTTTCTAGTTAACCCTCCTAAGTTGGGAAAATCGAGTATGCATCATGATTACCCTAAATAGTATCTTTACTCCACCAGTCCTATGCTAATCATGCATCTTGTGATGAAGATCATCATCATCAGAGAATCACATATGGATGGATCCAACTGTCACCATCATTGATTACTTGTACTATTGCATGCCAATCAATTAATCTGCCATTTGTGCATGTTGGGGGACTTTCTTGAATTATTTATCTCTCATTATTATTATTATTATTATTATTACTATTATTATGATTTATTATTATTATTATTATTATTAGTTTTACTTGCCAAGGGAGTGATAGGGCTGCAACTTGGACTCCTTGATGATTGTTGATAATAGCTCTTTGGACAATGTAGCAAACCAAACAAAACTTGCTCCACATAATTCATGGATCCAAAATGGATCTGTCCACTATAGCTTGAGTTTTCCCATCTTTTATTTCATTTTGGAATGAAAAATATAGCATTAAATCTCTGGGTTGAAAAATTTATGTCCGCAAATTCCTGTCATGCCATTTCTTTTTTCTACTCTACACTTCCTGCAGTAATAACAAACTCGTATACCTATGCTTGTCCTGTTGGCACAACTTATCCATCTTGTAAGTGAAAGAATCTTCTCGTAATAGATGGTTTTGGGATACTATTCGGAGACTAGGGATAACAAATTCAAACATGAGGATAGCTTCCTAGCCATACAAGAGTTTAAATGGAGAACTTGCCACTAAAAATTTATACAAAGTTCGGTACGCCCAAAGAACCATAGGTAGTATGATTTCCCATTGATCCATATAATCAAGCAAAGTTTTTTGGAACATGTACAAAAGAACTTTGTTTGTACTCTCTGCTACTCCATTGGATCATGGATGGAAAGGTGAACTGAATTTATGCTTAATTTGATATTCTCGAGTTATCTGTAAAATAATTTGGTTCAAAAAATGCATGCCCTGATCGAACGCTAGTTCTAGTGGTAAACTAAATGGTAAAAAAATTTCATTTGGTAGCTTTTTGGCTACTATATGCATCATCAGAGTTTTGGTAACCTAGGCTTCAACCCATCTGGTATAGTAATCCATAGGCATCAAGATATACAATGCTCCTATGTGAGTTGTAGGTAGTTTAATAGGACCAATAAAATTGAGGCCCCACTTTTGAAATGGTTCCAGTGGGAGTATTGAATGCAAGGAAAAGTGGTGGCTATCCCGTGGTTGGTCGGTACACTGATAGGAATCCCAATCCCATACCGCAATCTGTGCATCGGCATGCATCATCGCCCACCAAAGTCCTTCCTACTAGATTTTCTACACTATAATCAGATGGTTAAAATTTCCTCCTGCATCACTTACATGTGCTTCATGAATTACCACATCCACTTCATGCGGAGGCACACATTGCATCCATACACTTGTCGGTTCCTTATGATAACGTTGCCCATTATAATGGTAAACTAACGACTTTGGGGTCCAAGCTTTCTTTGAGCCACTAGCCACAAGTGTGAAGGTGCTTTTACATTTTCCAAAAAACTAAGAATTTCTTCATACCATGTGGGAAAATTCTATGGAGCTTCTTCAATTTCTATGACTACAAAAACATCTACATCCAAAAGATTGTCAACAAATCCCATCAGTTCTTAACTGTGATCAATGTGCGACAAGAAGTCAGCAATGCCATGACAAGTGCCAGGCATGTGCACAATATCATATTCAATTTCCTAAATTAATAATACCCATTTGGACAATCTACCCACAAAATTCTATTGTTTCACCAGATAAAGGAGTGCACTGTGGTCAACATGAAAAGTAAAAGATTTGCCCAAGAAATAGTGCTCAAATTTATTGATTGACTACATTAAGCCCAGACATTCTCGTTCTGTGTTAGAATAATTCTACTCCATAGAGATCAATCTTTGACTAGCATAGTAGATAGGTCGGAACCAATTACACCCTTCTTTCTGCATAAGTACACTTCCAATTTCTTTGTAAAACGCATCCAAAAATACATGGAATGGTTCCTTCCAATCTGGTTAAAACTTATGTGGTAGCAAGCATCTTCTGTAGTCTTTCAAAAGCTGTTTTAGCCTCCTCCGTCCATTTAAATTTTTATGGTGAGACATGAGCTAATCTATTTAGTGGTATTGCAATCTAAGCCCATCCTTAGAAATGTCTTCCATGACATCATACTAGGCCTAAGAACCACAAAACATATTTCGGATTTCGTGGCATTGGGGTATCTAGTATAACCTTTACTTTTTCTGGATCAATGGCAAGGCCTTCCTGCGAAATGATATGTCCAAGCAATTTGCACACTTGACTGCAAAAGCTGATTTATTAGGATTGAGACAAAGGTGTACCTTCCAACACACATCA
Organism: Ceratopteris richardii; assembly: GCA_020310875.1. Classification (NCBI taxonomy): domain Eukaryota; kingdom Viridiplantae; phylum Streptophyta; class Polypodiopsida; order Polypodiales; family Pteridaceae; genus Ceratopteris; species Ceratopteris richardii. The sequence continues at coordinate 70,396,299 of CM035428.1, read as the reverse complement.
AAACATGCTCAGAGATGTGCTAGGTGAGCTGCCATTTGCCTAAAAACAAAGAAATCATCTAACAATAATTGCATGAAGGAAGTGAGGTAGGGGGCAAAGATCTATTTCATGCACTGCTCAAATGTACTAGGAGCTTTCCACAATCTGGACCACATAACTGTGCAAGCAAATACTCCCTAATAGGTAATGAATGCTATCATCAATATATCCTCTTCCACCGTGTGAACTCGATTATAGCTAATGAATCCATCGAGAAATAAGTACATCTCTTGCCTTGAAACTTCATCTAACATACTTTCAAGAAATGGAAGTGGGAAAGGATCTCGATTCATGGATGCATTCAACTTTTGAATGTCTACATAGATGCGCAACTGCTTATTTTTCTTCCGTACAATATTAATCGGGAAACCCAGTTCAGATTCTCTATAGAGAGCATGGTCCCCACCTTAATTAGGTGGCCCAATTCATGTTTGAACTATTCTAAAAAGTAGGGAGTCATCCTATACCATTCCTACATCACCGTACATTTTCTTTGAATGCCAAAACTAACTCCAACAAAGCACCGATGAGTAATTGAATCTGTGAATTGCTCAATAAGTGCTAGGAGTTTCCTCCATCTAATATAACTTGCCTCCAAAAACTCTATTTTTGTGATTTGTTTGACATCTCGTCTTGTGTCTCGTACTAGAATTTTGGTGTTGGCAGTGGTCAGGCTAGTCAAGGACTTACGAGACAAGGAAACCAAAGGCGGGAGTGAGAGCAACGAACAAGCAGGAAAAGCAGTCAACGCAAATCTGGAAAATAGGCCTATTTTTTTTTCATGAAGCTGAAGGTCAAGGACAAAGCATAGGAGCACATCAAAGAGGTGGACCCACAAGAAGAAGGATTAAGTAAGGAGCTCTAGGAAGTGTATGTCAAATCTTTAGAAGAAATCCCTAGAAAAGTAGTGATGTTCATCACTAAAAGCCATTGTAAATACCATTTCATATTTTTGTAGCTCCATTTTGTGCAACCAAGGAGTCTTTGAGCTTCAGGAGCATTAGAAGTACCTACCTATCAATTTTCATATTTTTTAGACTCCATTTGAGCCCTCAAATAGGCCCTAGAACCTAATTTTTAACTAGGTCGGACACTAGGTCTGGATAGGGCCAAAGCTAGTCAAAAACTATAAAAAGAGCTAGAGAGCTCATTTTTGAAGTTAGCTTGTTGTAGAATTGAACTTATAAGAGCAGTTTTGAGTAATCTAAAGAACTCCATTGTCTCTCTCTTTGTTCTTGCCTTGTGTGCGCGTGTGTATGTGTGTGCATCTGAGTGTGCTTCTCACTCACACACTTGTGCCATCACTTGTTCGAGGTCTTCATATCATTCTCATGTCTTCCCGAATTGACATTAAAGGAGGTGCTACTCATCACTGAGCTACACAAAATTTTGGCACCGTTGCTGGGGATCGAGCTTCGAGGACGAGTGTGTGATGGTAAGATGTAGAGTCGAGACGTTGGAGTTATAGGTATTTTCCTCACTTTGATCTATTTTCCTTTATTTTCTTCACCATCATCATCCTCATCACCATCTCCCACCTCCATCTCCATCATCATGAAAATTTCTGTTTTTTGGTCAGATCACCATTTCCACACCATTTCCCCTCATTTCACTTGTGAGAGAGAGCGAGAAAGCATTTGTGTGTTTGTGCTATTGCGTGTTTTCTGAGATTTTTTGCAGGAACCGGCATTCCCAGCAGTTGTACTAGCCCCAACACGTAAAATTTTTTGACTGTGCAGGTTCAAAGGCATTGACCTCTATCAATCGCGATCGACAAAAAAGTGATCTTTTTGCAAAACAAAGTGCATAAGCATGATGTGTAGGCCTAGGGCATCTTGAAGTGCTTGAAATTTTAAAATTCCTCAGTTTTCTATCAATTGCGTTTGACATGTCAATCGCAACCCACAAACGACGATGGACACTTGCCATCGGACCTGTCAATCGCGATCGACACATCAATCGGGACCGACAGAGTCAACGACAGATTGACCACGATCGACAGAATATATGCGTGCCACATGTCAATCGCAATCGACCCATCAATCACGAGTGCCAGTCCCGACAGACCTGTCAATCGTGATCAACAAAGTCAACGATTGATTGACCATGACCGATAGAGACCACGTGTGCCACGTGTCAATCGCGATCGACCCATCGATCACGATCGACCCATCAATCGCGACTGACAGCTACGGCGGACCTATCAATCGGGACCGACCCAATGAACGATGGTTTGACCACGACCGACTGAATCTCTGGGCCACCTGTCAATCACGATTGACCCATCAATAGCGACTGACAGCCACAACCGGCCTGTCAATCGCGATCGACACATCGATCGCGACTGACCCATCAATCACGATTGACAGACCATTCGATTGCGATTGACTGTCAATTTCGGCCATTTTTTAGCGCAAAGACATACAGTCTATTTTTGGTCAAAATTTGGGAAAGAAATTAAGAGTTATTAGAACATAGCCAAGCCTTAGAACACACTATGAGTTATTCTTGTTTTCGTGTTAGCCTGTCTGAACCGTGTTTAGGCCTAGAACCCTAAACTGGCATAACTTTCTCATATGAAATCTTTTTGCTATGATTTTGGTTTCGGTAAAATTAATACTAGGATTATTAGATATAGTATTTTTAAGTTGACCTTACCCAGGGGGAAGAAAACTAAGGGATCTTTAGGATTGTTTTCCACAAATCCAAAGAACAATTTGATCTCTGAATTGCATGAATGAAGATGATTGGTTGTGTCAATTGGATTGAATTTTGAGCTAGCTTTGGGACTTTTACAAGTCCATTGAGAGCATCGAAGGGCATTCTTAGCAAGAGTAAGTGCAAGCTTGGGAACACGCTTCCTGGGCACACAAGGGCAACCAAGGAGAGAAACTAAAGGTTGGAAATTCTCAACACCCTCTGTCAATTCCTAGCTTAGGCTCAGTACGGATAGAGGTTTTGATCAATTAGGGTTACGTTAAGCATGACCAAGTCCAAGAACTCTAATCACTCAAGTGAAAGTACAAAGAAATTACATTTGCGAAGCAACCTAAGGGAAAAGAATTTAAATCAAGCAACCAAACGCAAGTATGATACAATCTAAGTGTTCCTTAAGACGATTATTGATTGGACAAGAAGTGACATCCTAAGAAAATTAAAAAGAACAAGTGATTAATACAAATTTATCTGCAACGAGGTTGTACTTATGAAAATTGGGGCTATTCAATTAGGCATATGAACCTTAGATCAGGATGACACCTAGGGAGAGATAGAAAGAGTCTTAGGTCTTGAGAAGCTAGTGTCAGTCATATTGCTAGGTCTTGGGCCCAGCAGTTGAGCAACTATTCGCACTACCCTAGCTCTGAAACTATCGAATCTGAGATGTCTCATGGTATGGAGAGACCTGTAGGAAGTTCAGGCGTGCCATATTTACAAAGGGTAGAAGGCCCTTACAAAACTCAACTGGAATACCTTAGGACCAACCAATTGGGTGCTTGAATCTATGACGACGGCCTAGGAAAATCTCTGGTCTAGATCAAAAACCCAGATCAACCCATTGGACTAGAACATCCAGCAGTCAAGTTTGAAAATGGAGCTTACCTGGACAAAGAAGAAACCATATACATAGTCACCAGCCACCTAGATAGGACATACAAGTTTGGTAATGTGATCCCAAAAATGGACATAGGTGACCTAGAGCAAGGGAACATAGGTGGAGAGCCTAAAACCCCTCAAGGCAAATCAGTTCTTAGTAGAATTATCACACCAGAGTGGATTCCCTAGGACAATAAAGCATAGACCTTCTCTTAAAGCGAGAGACCGATGAAGCCTTTTGGAGGTATAATCCTGATCAACCAAATGAGGTAGGAACAATCACAATCTATGAATTCAAGGATCCTGATAGCCTAGGCAAAGTGACCTATTTAGACAAAACTTCGGTAAGAATATTTGTGGTCACTGAGCATGGTAGGCATGCCTACATGTGGAAGGGAGAATTTATTTTTCCCCAACCAAGATCTAATGTCTCTTATGGCCACCCAGGAGCTGGAACATCCCAAGCTCATGGAGCTCAAAGGGATAGAAGTAGAGATAGACCTGAAGTGAGCTTTGCCAACTCCCTGGGAAGAGAAAGAACAAGAACGGAGATGGATAGAGAAGAAACTGAGAGACCTAGAGCCCCAAGAAACCAAAGAAATGCTGATGCTTTTCCTTTGTCAAGGCCTAGGGAACACACTAGAACCTTGAGGCCAACCCAGCTAGTTAAATCCATGAAGAACTACTTTGATGGCACAGGAGACCCATATGATCATGTGGCTGAGTTTAGGCAAGTCTTGAGAGCTGAACAAGTTGAGGACCTATTCACGCAGTACAATGCTTTTGGTCTAACCCTTAGGAACATAGCCCTCACATGGTTTCAACCACTAAATCAGAGACAGTTCAGAAGCATAGACCAACTTCTAGAGGCTTTCATCACCAAAGTCTCTAAGAGTGGCATAAGGCATAATACCTCCTCATTGATTCATTGCTTTAAGCAGACACCTCAAGAGACTGTTAGACTTGTAGGAAGAAGATTTAGGCAATATCTAGAGAGATGTCTTGTTCCTGAGTTACCCGCACCAGCCAAACAAGTGGCTTTATTCCTAGATGGACTGCTGAGTACAAAGTTGAGATCATATGTGTACTTGAAGGACCTAGAACCATAGAAGAGTGTGTACATATGTGCATCGACATTGAGGATAATCTAGGGGAGGAATTAGAGCTTTCAAAAATCTACAAAGATTCAGATAGTTCTACCAGTCTCTCTTCCTCGCAATCGACATCTATTAAGGAGTTTCTAGTAAACAAATACCAAGGTTTGCACCAGTGAAGAGATGTTATACTTGTGGTGGTGACCACATGGCGAATGTATGTCCCATTATGGATCAACCCCAAGTGAATCCTAGTAGCCAGTACTGCACCATATAACGGAGGTACACTAATCACACAGCACAAGATTGCCCATACAATAAGCAAGCAGTTAGGCAAACTTACCCTCATCCCTATCCACCAGAGGGAAGATATCAAAACCAGTACCCACCACAACAATATGGTAGGCCCCAACAACCCTATCAGCCACCCTATCAAGGGTAGCAGAGATCTCAACCAGTTCTAGCATAGCAACCCCCCTACTCCAGCTAATGTAATTCCAGTAAAGTATGCAGCCATAGAAGAAAATCTAAATAGAGACAGAGTCCAAATCACTCCATTGCTTTCAAAAAGTGACCCCAATGATCATAGATTTGACTCTACTCATGTTGATAGTCCCCAGGCTTACTACATGCAGTCACTTGAGCATAATGAGTCATATTACTATGAAGATCCAAGTGACTCTATTTGGGAGCCAGAGTATGCAAATATCATGTACGCAAATCCCAACTCTAGACCTCAACCTAGGCAAGTAAGACCCCCATTCCCTAGAGGACCATGCTACAGATGTCAAGGAGATCACCTCATTCAAGACTGCCCAATGCCTGCTCCTACACAACCCCAATCTGTGAAAATTCAAGTCTTTTGTCAAGATTGCAGAAAGGAGCATCTCTTACGAGATTGCCCAAAGAACCCCAATAATATGCCAGAAATCACTCCTATCAATGTTATTGGGTTAGTTGTAGACTCTATAGGCAGTTTGACTTCCACTGCGCCAATGCAGGTGGTCCCTAGAGCTCATGTATTATAGCAAAACCAAGGTCTAGGCCAAGCAAAGAGTGTCGAGGTTAGTGAAACTGAGAGCGTAGCCAAGAAACGGATGAGAGCCTAGAAAGATAGTCGGGAAAGGATGAAAAGACAATGGTCTAAGAAGATGAGCGACTTAGAAGAAAACATAAGAGAAACAAAAGCCAAAATTGTTGAACTCACCTCTCAAACAAACTCTCACATACCACCACCACCTCATTCACCACCTTCCAACCTCCCGCATACAATTCCACCACCCCCTAGAGTAGGATCAGTATTAGTTGACCCCACTCCAGAAGACATAGACATGATGCTTAAAGCATATCAGGCCTGAATCCAAGAAGGGCCAAACGTGACAGATCATGACAAGTGCTACCCTAGAGCTGATCTAGAGATAGAAAGAACAAAACTTTGCGCTAAAATGATAGCACTGGCTCAAACCATGTTTGAAGCCAATTGCCTCTTCAACTACTCTTGCTCAGCTAAGGCACAACTGCACTTTGATGGATTGTTGGAGAGGTTAGAAATCATAATTGCAAGAGCAGATAAGGAAGCCACCTCTCCAAGGAAGGACAAGGCAAGTGGAAGAATAAGCATTCCTCCATAGGAAGCTTATGTACCTAACTCCACGGAACCAGACACATCTTGTTCTATGAATCGATACACACCAAAATTCCTTCGAGAGATTCAAGAAGATTCCTTGCAAGAGCTACCCCATTTCATAGGCCCATGGGAAGCTAAGTCTACTTGTATGAGAGCACCCATGGTCATGGTAAGAAACGAAGACTCCGTCATACCTAGGAATACAGAGGTCGTGAAAAACACTAAAGTGCAGTGCAACCTGACTTTAGAAGAGCTACTCAAAGTTAGGCCAGAACTGTGGAAACATGTAGCCAACCAAGTGCCTGAAATAGCCAAAGCTCGTTCCCAGGTAGGATCTCATAGAACAGTGCCAAAAATACCCTTGGACAAGATAGGAGACATGAGTGAAGAAGAAGAAGGAAAAACCTATCTGCCCATTACTCATCAAGGATACACAACCAAGGCCATTCTAGACTCAGGTGCAGGAGTTGCAATTGCTACCACTTCCCAATGGAAGCATTGGGGCAAGCCAGCACTCAGGCCGACAAGAATGAAATTGCAGATGGCTGATGGTCACATTGAGAGACCCTTAGGATTGCTAGAAGGAATAAATCTCACCACATATGGTGTGGCGTTCGAGCATACTTTTGCTATATGTGACTTTAGCAAGAATTATGCCTATGAGATGATTTTGGGACGACCATTTATGCGAGAGTTGCAGGTGGTACAAGATTGGGGAACCAACTCTTTGTATTTGCAACACTTAGGTGTCACGACCAAAGTTAATCTCAAGGATTACTCTCATTGATGGAATCCCATCCATAGAGCCAAAGATGATACTGAGTTAGTGCATTCCATAGGATCAAGATCCTCATGGATGCATGAAGACACTCACTTGTGGATGTGTAAAGTAGTAGTAGAAGAAGAGAAGAGAGAAAAAGCTAGAGAAGAAGGTGCGAAGGGAACCCATAGATCAATTCAGGACCCACCCTATGCACCTGTAGTATTTCCTGACAAAGAATTTGAGCCTCATGGCTGGGCGGAAATTCTAGCAACAATGGATGTAGCCATCAATGAAGAGAAATGGACACCCCACTATGACGAGGATGGCTATGACATTTCAGTCTTCACAATAGAGGCAATTATGGGAGATTCGGTTCTCGAAGAATGTGAACATAACACTGATGCATTTGAGGATGCAAGTGACTCTGATCTAGAGTCGATTATCATGGACCCACCTTTTGCATCAGAAGAAGAATATTTCTATGAATTAGAAGTTCACCCTCATAGACATGAAGAGCTTACAAAGGATGTGAGCTTAACCACACAAGTAACCGCCAAGAGTGAGGGCAAGAAAAGGAAGAAGAGAGAAGTCACACCTGAAGAGGAAGAATCTTTGTTTGAGGTCCCTGAAAACTTTAAGAAATATGAAATAGATGATAGAAGAGTCATGATAAGAATGCCTAGACATGAGGCACAATCAGGGGAGGCCTATGATAACAAAGAAACCACCAAGAAAATATTTGTAGCCATAGAAGAAGGATAGCAGAGATGCACTTACATAGGACATGACTTGATAGAAGAAGAAGAGCAAGAGTTGATAGCTTTGATAAGAGAGTACAGAGATGTATTCGCTTGGAGCTATAAGGATTTGAAAGGTGTAGAGCCTGAAATATGCTCACACATGATTCTCGTGACCTCAGAGGCCAAACCCTCTAAACAAAATCCATACACATATAACGATAATTATGCTCCTAAGATCAAAAAAGAGATAGATCGCTTGGTAGAAGATGGATTTATCTATGAAATTGAGCACATTGAGTGGTTATCCCCCATTGTAGTGGTGCCCAAGAAGAATGGAAAGTTACATGTGTGCATTAACTTGAAGAAGGTTAATGCAGCCACTATTCAAGATAACTATTCGCTTCGTATCACTTAGCATCTATTAGAAAGAGTAGCAGGCAGGAAGTGTACAGTTTCCTTGATGGACTTTCTGGCTACAATCAGGTAGCCATTGCTCCGAAAGATCAGCATAAGATGGCTTTTGCTACGGAGTGGGGCATATTTGCCTTTAGGGTAATGCCGTCTGGTCTCACCAATGCACCCGCTACTTTCAGAGAGTGATGTGCCACGTGTTTAAAGAGTTCTTGAGGAAGAACTTAGAAGTCTATGTTGATGATCTCTGTGCTCATTGCAACATTAGACAGACACATATACCTAAACTCAGACAAATCCTTTACAAATGTAGAGAATATCAAAGTTTACTTGAACCCAGAAAAGTGTGTTTTCATGGTCAGGCAAGGCAAGATCCTAGGACACATGTCAAACAATGGCATATCCACGGATGAGGAGAAAGTGAGAGCTATTGCAGAGCTACTTAGACCAAAGAGCGTCAAGGAAGTACAAGCTTTCATGGGGCATTGTGTTTATTACCGACGTTTTATACACATGTATGCCATCATTGTGAAGCCTCTGTATGGACTTTTGACCAACTTTGAGTGGACTGATGAATGTGAAAACTCCTTCAATGAGCTCAAAAGAAGATTGTGTTCAACACCAATCTTGACCACACCGGATTGGAATAAACCCTTTCATGTGCATGTGGATGCATCCAACTATGCTATTGGATGTGTGCTAACACAACCTACTAGTGAAGATAATATGGATCTTCCAATTGCCTATGCTAGTAGACAGCTAAAAGCCGCTGAACAGAATTATACCATTACTGAGAGAGAAGGATTAGGTATGGTATATGTGGTTAAAAAGTTTAGATACTTTTTGCTTGCAATTAAGTTTAAATTTTTCACTAATCATCAGACATTACTATACTTGGTAAACAAGCCATGCAATACAGGTAGACTGGTAAGATGGTTCCTCCTACTTATCGAATATGACTTTGAGGTTGTGGCAAGGAAATGCAAGACTCATTTGAGAGTAGACCATCTCTCTGGGCTCACATCTGGAGAAGCCCCACAAGGAGTATCAGATGACCTTCCTGATGCTTACTTGTTTAATTGGGAAGTTAGACCTCAATGGGCTAAGACATTAGCACAAGTATTGACATATGGGCCTAATCACCCAATAGTAAACACTCAAGATAGGGAGGTAGTAAAAGCCCAAAAGTTCCATATCATGGCGGGAAGTATGTACAAGCATACAGATCAAGGGATATTGGCTTGTTGTGTGGAGGAGGATGAGTATGCTAAATGGTTGCAATTAGCACATGTAGGTGCATTAGATGAACACTACTCAAGGCAACGAACCCTACAGACACTTAGGAGACTCGGAGTGCATTGGCGGACTATGGAAGCAGATGTCCATAAGTTGTGTAAGGAATGCCCAATTTGTTGCATTAAAGCACATGTGGAGCACGCTACTCTATACCACGTGTCTTTAGTGCCAGATTGGATTCAACCTTTAGTAGCCTTTTTGAGGACGAAAACATTCCCTCAAGACATGACCCTAGCCAGGCAAAGAAGTTTAGAAAAGAAGCCCTAGATTACTCAATCATTGGTGATAATCTATACAAGCATGGAAAAGATGGATATCTTAGATTATGTGCCCATGAGAGTGAATATCTGAAGATCTTGGAAACTGCTCACCAAGGTGCAGTAGGAGGACACTTTGGTCTAGACCAAGTGATCAAGGCAATCCTATTTGCAGACTTGTGGTGGCCAACACTTCACATGGATGCACATACCTATGTGAAGAGGTGTGACATTTGTCAGCGAACTGAGTATCCTATACGCAAGGATGAGATGCCATTGAAACCTATGATGGGTGGAGGTGCATTCTCTAAGTGGGGAATACACTTGGTCGGTCCTATTCATCCCCTAGTTAAGGGTTCACATGCAGAGTACATTATTGTGGCCATAGAATATCTAACCAAGTGGGTAGAAGTAAAAGCCGCAACAAAGAACGATGCTCAAACGATAGCTAAGTTCTTATTTGAGAATGTATTCACTAGATATGGGCTACCTATAGAGCTAGTTAGTGATAGAGGCACTCACTTCTTAATGAAGTTATTGAAAATCTTCTTCAAATTTCTTAGTGAGACACAAGAAGTCTGCCCCTTATCATCCACAAGCTAATGGCCAAGTCGAAAGCACCAATAAGATTCTATGCAAGGTGCTGACTAAATTGGTGAATAATAAACGCTCTGATTGGGACAAACAGCTACACCATGCTGTTTGGGCGTACAGACTTGCCTATAAAACAGTACTCCAAGCCACACACTTTCAGATGGTGTTTGGCTAAAATGCAGTGCTACCAGTGGACTTCTTGATACCTACATTGAAAGTGGAACAGGAGCATGACTGGATAGGCCATGAGCTCTCCTTTAGAATCTTTGACCTTGAGCGATTAGGTGAAACAAGATTAAGAGCAGCAGCAGGAATTTACGTAGCCAAGAAAAGAAAAAAAACATATTTTGATGCACATGTGAAGGATAAGGGCTTGAAAGCAGGAGACCTAGTCCTAGTCTACACTTTGAAACAACATGCATGAAAACTAGAGAAGAGAGGTTATGGACCTATGATCATAAATAGGATGTCAATGAGTGGAGCACTTCAATTAGCTACACTAGAGGGTGATGTTCTTCCTAGTTACATTAGCGGATGCAGAGTCAAATTATACGAGGAAACCCTCATGGAGGAAATGTTAAATTAACTCCATACTGCAAAGAAACGTAAAGAAGAGGAAAAGTGAATTCGAGAAGAGGCGCAGGCAGAAGCATTGGAACACATCCGAAGGATGAAGTTGAAAACACAAGGTAGAGATCAGCCTAGGATAGATGCCTATGCAGCTCAAGGATATCATATGGCTATGTGTGAAGTTTCAGGTATTAGTTCTCATAGAATAATTGATCGACGTCCTTTTGTAACCTTAGAGATAGGACAAGGACTGGATGCAAGGATTGTACGGGCCTTGATTGAGTCAGGTGCAGCCACTAGTGCTGTTAAACTTTCTTACTATCAAAAGTTGAAATTAAGTGTCAATCCTATAGAAGCATTTCTCATAGGATTGGGAGGTGTGGAAACCCCTTGCATGGGCGAGGTGGAACTTCCCCTCTACATTCTAAATGTTTTAATGACAGTTAAAGTACTAGTGTGTCAAGATGAGGATCTCACTAAACCTCTTGTCTTGGGTCAAGACTGGATCTATGATCACGCAGTCAACCTCAACCTAAGAAGTGGACTTCTTCAGGTTCGGGTAAATCAGACTCGCATTACAATTGAGTTAGGAAATGAAGCACTCAAGGAACTAGGAAAGGCACCAACTCCTGGTCCTTCTAGGGGTACACATGAAAGTGACGATGTTATTCTTGTCCAAAACTATGTGATGCAGAGGGATGATTGTCTCAACAAAGAAGTCAAGGATACGATGGAACTCCCTTATTTTCCAAAGGGCATAGGGATACAACAACCAAAGGCAGATCAAATGTAGCAGATGCAGATGATATATGCTCGAAGCCAAAAGAAAGTACGAAGCACGGTGTCTCAACCACCAAAACAAGTGTGGGTGCGAAAAGGTGACAAATATATTGCGGTCCAGTCACAACCATTGGCTCAACTTCGTACTAGTGATCAACGACAGGACACTAATAAGAAGTCTTTCAGAAATTCTTATACTAAAGTGAAGTCTATCTAGCTACCTAAGAAGTCGATGAAGGTTAACCCACAATCGAGACAAATTTGGGTGCCTGAGGCTTGCTTGCGGGCTCAAATAGCCACACACAGACCAAACCATGTACAACATGGTTCACTCACTCGAACAGCTGATACCCACTCTTATATGACACGCACGAACACATATTCACCCATGAGCACAAGCAGAATCACTTGTAAATGGGTCCCTAAAAAGCCTCATTTCCAAGCAAACACTCTCATAAAGCTCTCTAGAGTCTCCACAGAATGAAAACCAAAAGCCATCCACTGTGTTTGGCTGCCCAAAGCTTGTAATAAACCCTCGACCCCCACTTGTAACTTCATCTCCACCTACTAACTGCATCATTCTCACACTGCATCATTCCATTTAGCTCATAGGATAATTCATCCACTAACTACACACACAATCACTCAGCACTCACTAACTAACCAACCTATCACTAAACTCATGTTAATGTTGTAACGGGGACAAAAATTGTTCTATCTTTTCCATTACAATGTTAGCACATGCCTCTATATTCTCACAGAACCAGCAAACAAGAAGTAACATGGAAAGAGCAGTAGGAACTCCTTCCCAGGCAGGATCCAGTGCCCAAATAGTGGATATTGAAACTCTCCTCCTCGAACCACAACTCACTCAGAGGCCGAAGGAACTCAGAGCGGTGCACGTCCTTCCCATTCAGAACCCTCCGTAGGGGCACATGTCACAAGTTGGCAAACATGCACACTGGTTCAATGATGTTGCAGGTCAATTAGGAGAAGGAACATACTTCTGGGAAGTTGAATTAGAGTTGAATGGAAAGTGGAGGAGGTATCATTTCTTCACCCAAGAATTCGAGAAATATCAGGATGCAGAGGTAATGAGATCTGTATGGATAAAGGCAGGCTTGGAAAACTATTTAGATCACTCTTACCTAAGCCTGATTTTCTACACTGCTCCTACTTGATTAGCACGATCACTCCTAGTAGATCCAAAGGGGGAGGTAGTACATTTGTTCTCCCATCTCTAACACCAGGCCATGAATTGAAAAGATTTAAACTTACCCTCAACCTAGTACGAGAAGCCTTGGATATGCGTGGCATGCACATTCCCAGAGAGAAGGAAACATTGATCCCTAGAAGAATGAAACACAAAGATCTTAACAAGTTAAAGGATATGGTTTCTATGACACCTACCATCACCCTCCACCTACGCATGATCATGCAACACTTCGCCTTTCCACACCAGGGTTGCTTCACCATGCCACCTAAAAGAATTTGATTTAGCTTGTACTTGGCAGAGACAGAAACCTCACAATCAACCTATCCCATTGGCTCATAGACCGAATCCATTTAGCACATCAATGCTGGAATAAGAAACATAAGAATGTGCTTCATGGATGTTGTGTGCTAGCGAGGATCATTTACAGATGCTTAGCTTATGATGTGCCTATTCAAAGAGCACTAGTGTGGTCCCGTGCCCAGGAATTCTAGCGACGGCTATCAACAACAGGGCCACCCTCGAAGAAAATGAGGGGTTCAGTTCAAATACCCTGTGCACAAGCAAGGGGTGCCACCCTCACACTAGAGGTGACACCACCTCAGACCAGACATGTCCGACCATTTACTATTCACTTACCCAGACCAAGTGCAGAAGGACCCAATTTGGTTTTCCCTCTGATTCCATCGGACTTGGAGTTCCCACAAGGCTACACCCTGGACGATTTGATGGATGAAGAAATTTCCTGCATGATTAATGAATCCAATCTTGAGACCGAAGTAGAACAGACCTAGGGACCACAACCAACCGTGACAACTTCAGCTCCTACCCAACCGGAAATAGTGGAAGTAGACGAGAATGAAGAAGAGACTAACAAAGAGGAGGCTGAGGAGGAACATGACCAAGAGCAAGAAGAAATTATAGAACTAGCAAATGCACCAGCATATATTGCACAAATGAAAAGATTACATAAGACTATGAAGTGAGTCCAAGAGCATCACAACCTATCGCTGGAAACATGAAAAATGCTAATAAGTCAGATGTCAGGAGAAGAAGTAGTATACGAAATGTTTATTAAATCCCTAAACCTGCACGCGGACGCGCTGCGCCTTGATGAAGCTTTTCATTCAGCTATGGTTTATAGTCATCGCTTTGAGAAATGAGTGCCTACTTTTCCCATGTGCTTTGGCAAGAAAATGCACATAGATGTATCAGCACCAGGAGATACCACATGGACAGAAGAACATCAGGCGGCACCACTATCACCACTCCTCACCTCTCACTGCACAATTCACTTCACCACATGAAACTACCACCCCAACCTCCACAATCACCACATATGTCATGGGAATTCCTCTCTCTCGAGGCATCCAATTTGGAGGGGGTACCATGCCCACATTCACAACACTATTCACGAACATCACATCCACCCATCCACTGTCCCCATCTATACGGTCACACACACTTTTAACACCATGGAAACATCACCAGCCACAACACCACTCCCTCCCCACACACAACCACAATCTCCCATACCCCCTCCACCCACATCACCACTTGATTCCACCTCATTCACAATTCCCTTTCCCTTCCGCATTCCCCCTGCATCATCTCCTTTCCCAGCATTCTTAAATGTAAATAATATGTTTTCTACTTTACATCAATGTGTATATCAACTACAGAGTGAATATCAGACTCTCAAAGATGGCCATCCTCAACTAACCACGGACCACCAGCAACTACAAAGACGGCTTACGACTATAGAAGAACAAAACGCTGTCCTCCATCAATGCTACAACACACTCCAACAAGCCCAACAGACCCTTTTGGAAGCTACCCAGCCATCCGAATCCTCTAAAGTTCAAAAACTAACAACTCTACTTGAACTTTATCAGTCTGAAAATGTCAAAGTCCGTCACAACCTGACCTTACTGAGAAAGCACATGGCCACTGCCCTCAAAGAGAAGAAGTGCTTGCAAAAGCAAAATTAAGAAAATTTAGAGGTAGCCATGGAGAGTTCCCCCCAGGAGATCGACCCCAAAAGATTCAAAGTTGTTCTGTCCGAGACTATGAAGACCATTCTTGAGAGCTATGCCGATCTTCTGGAAGCACATGATGATATAGAAAAAGAACGAGATACACTACGTCGACAACTAAAGGAACAAGGAGAAAAACAAAAGATCACAGAGTCAACATCACCTACAGAGGAGGTAAAATAGCTAAAAGAGCAGGTAGAAAAATTGCAAAGGAAGCTCCTTTAGTATGAATGACAACCTTTCCCAATCATTGAACCAGAAGTGGAAGAATTGGTACCCATGGAAGTAGACGAGTCTTATGACGAGCCATATGTTCCTATGCCAATGCCGGGTGGCCAACAAACCTCTGAGGGATTGGACACAATAGAGGTAGAGGCCCCAAAATGGATGCAGACACTCGAGAAAATGGCTAGTATGCACGGTGATCGAGTAGTGGTCCAGATTGAGTCAATGTCTAAGATTGAGGACACTATTATCAAATAAGAATATTTCTAGAGTATGTCTCATCACCGATGGATAGGCACAAATGACGATCAAATTGTGCCCTATTGTGTGCTCTTAGCTTACTACAACGTAGAAATTCAATGATGATGTGGCAAGGCCCCAACCTTTGCCACTCAATTCATCCATGATCATATACCTGAAAGTGCGACACAAGGATCCATTTTTCAGCCTACCTGGCGGCTGCGACTCCTAGAAACTTACCGCGAGATGGTTCGAACTTGGAATAATATGCCACTATTCATCAAGTATAATCCCTGTTATGCTCCCATCCTTAGAAGACGCACATGGCCTGACTTTGCCATCACTGTGAAGAATGTTAAAGGCTATGAAAAATGGCTCAATTATGTATATCTGGCACCGACACGGGGACAAGCTATGGTGGCATACATGATCTCTACCATCCGCCATTGGGGAGTTAGACTGCAAAACATCCTAGATGTAATGGGACAAATGTGCATGAAAATATTCGAGTTGATGGTGGTAACCTCCAAAAATATTAAAGATCCACATTTCTCAGGAGTGGGATTCACAGCAGGTAACCTTGACTTGGTCTACGATATGAGTACAACCCCCTCCATTCAGGTGATATATGCTTGGCACACACGAATTAAATACCTCCCAGCCTGTAACAAGCAAACATTTGAAGAGATGTTCATCACAGGATTCTGGGAATACCACTCTGAAATCTTTGTTCCCAGACCCTCCCATCTCCTTCACCTCTTTGCAACGGAGCGAACTTTACATTCAGAACAACTACCTTTGTCGGCCCATTGGATTGGGATGCCCTCCTAATAGATTTAGCAAAGGGGTTGAGACTAGCAGAGCACCACTTAGCCACTGACGTGGTTGAATATTATGTGAAACGCTCAGCCAAACAAGGGTCTATCAGAGATGACACATGCGCGAGAGGGGGGAGTGTTGGCACTGGTCAGGGCAGTCAAGGACTTATGAGACAAGGAAGCCAAAGGTAGGAGTCAGAGCAAGGAACAAGCAGGCAAAGTAGTCAACGCAGATTTGGCAAATAGGCCTATCACTTTTTCATGAAGCTCAAGGTCAAGGACAAAGCATAGGAGCACATCAAAGAGGTGGACCCACAAGAAGAAGGAGCAAGTAGGGAGCTCTAGGAAGTGTATGTCAAATTTTTAGAAGAAATCCCTAGAAAATCAGTGATGTTCATCACTAAAATCCATTGTAAATACCATTTCATATTTTTGTAGCTCCATTTTGTGCACGCCAAGGCATCCTTGAGCTTGAGGAGCATTAGAAGTACCTACCTATCAATTTTCATATGTTTTAGACTCCATTTAACCCCTCAAATAGGCCCTAGAACCTAATTTTTAACTAGGCCGGACACTAGGTCTCGACAGGGCCAAAGCTAGTCAAAAACTATAAAAAGAGCTAGAGAGCTCATTTTTGAGGTTAGCTTGTTGTAGAATTGAACTTGTAAGATCACTTTTGAGTAATCTAAAGAATTCCATTGTCTCTCTCTTTGTTCTTGCCTTCTGTGCGTGTGTGTGTATGTGTGTGCATGTTAGTGTGCTTCTCACTCACACACTTGTGCCATCACTTGTTCGAGGTCTTCATACCATTCTCGTGTCTTCCTAGATTTACATTAAAGGAGGTGCTACTCATCACTGAGCTACATTTGAAAAACACACTATATTTTTGCAATTACGAAACTATAGTTCGCTTGAGTGTCTAGAGATGCACCTTCCTATACTCCAACGCTATCCTTGTGAGTTTGTAATCTTTGCAAACGTCTTTTACTTGTGGTTTTCTTGTTTGATCTTTAGTATTACTGACCTTAGCAACTGGTTTTGGGTCGACATAGGATGGTGGGTACTCCTTGGCCCACTAGACTACTTTAGTGAACTGTTTCTTCTACTCCATTGGTGATAGTGCTCATATTGATGTCCAGAATCATATTCTTTCCCTGATCTCATAATGACCATTGTGGAAGGTTCCAAATATTCCACGATCACCACACTTTCCATGGGAGCCTTTAGGTTAGCTTCCTTTTTTCTTTGGTCATACTCCTTGGCTTCTTCACATTTGTATTGTCGGTGTCCATATTGTAGGCAAAATTGACACAAAATGTGTCGATTCCCAAAATTGCTAGGTCTTGATTGTTGACATTTGTGGCCTCATCTATAATCATAAAAATTAGGTCAGTACAACCTCCATTGATCATAAAATTGATGGGATCTGGAAAACGGAGATTGGTCGGACACTTGCATCTTGACTCTCCATCCACAGGTCTAGATTGGATTGGAGGTGCAACTCGTGTAGTTTTGGCATTGAAGATGCATTCTTCCGCATCATGGTTATTTTTATTACAGATGGGGCAGTATACCTAGTTGAGCACAGAGTCCCTAGTAATATGGCCCACATTTTGACATCGTACACAATATAGTTGCTGGACCGAATTAGCACTTTTCTTTGTGATTAGACTGTATGAGCAAGTGTTTTGGGTGAGATAACTTGCTCTAGGAAGGTCTTATAGTCTACATTGCGTGTGCAGAAAATATTAGGTTCATTCTCTAGAAAGTCAAAAAATCATCCCTTTGAATGAATAGAGGTATGTGTGAGCATACCTATGATGCCATCTATGCTTCCACCCACAAAGGGAAATTGCACATTCTTCCATCATTTAGCACGTCACCCATTCTAGTAGGTTCCCCCCAAGGTTCACCTAACGAACATGTTTCCCTACCACTAAGACCTAGTTTCTTGGTTATTGTAGGAGTGAAGTTTCTTCACATTCAGATTACTTTGGAGCCTTTAAAGTGTCTTCTTGGGATCTCTATGTCAGATTTTTAAGGCTCTCTTTGGATGCAAAGTTCTAGAAAATTAGAAGTTAATTTTGTAGTTTTGGGATAATTTTGACAACACAAGTGGTGTGGTAGATCCACATATCAATGATGGCACTACAAGCACTTGAGATTTTTTCTATTTGGCAGTGTACATTCAGCTTTAGCATTGAATTTTTAGCTTTTGAGTCTTCATAAAAGCTTCTTTGGAAGGGTTTGAGTTGTGGTAGGAGCCAGGACTAGACGTTTTGCATATTTTTTGGGTCAAAAAAAAAATAAGAGCTAATATACATTTGCACAGGATTTTGGCTACTATTTGGGCTGTAAAGTTACACTTTCAATGCCATTTTATTGCATATAATGAGCACATATACACTATGTATACTTATGTGAAGAACACTTAAGCAAGCCACTATGGTCATTGATATATAGTTTATATTTTTTGGATCAATCCTTTAATGTGGGTAAAGAGGTTTATGGTGAGGTTTTCTTAAGAAGGAGGCACATGGATGTTCGGGTCCCTCTGCTGATAGAGGTGGAAGATTTACCCAACCTCATCATAGCAGATGTATGTTATTTTTTCATAGGTTTTGGATAAGCCCAATTGGCTTCTTTTAATTAAGTGCTCATATGGAATGGAGTTAGTGAATGACTATGGAGGTTTACATGTTAATACACATAGTTCTATAAGTTTTCTACATTTATCATATGCTCATTTTACAAAGGGGACTCATAAAATTTTTCTAGATTCTAGATTTTTAGCTATATAGCAATATACTTTTCTCCTTCATACACTTATTGTTGTGAGCAAATACATTCTCATATTATCTCTCTGGTTGTTTGTTGTCGTTCATTAATCCATTATTCAAGGGAGGCTTTACCAAAATTCTCCCAAGATTTCACACATGGTACTCTTTGTGAATCCTAGTGGTATTTGGACTCCTCTAGCTCCATTATCATTACATTTGTTTCACTATTACCACATCATCAAAGATCAAAGACACATTTGGTGGATCAAGGTCTAGTATTGATGTTTTGAAGAAAAGCTACAAATTATAGTTCAAACACCATTTTGGAATCAAGAAATTTGACACACTACAACATACGAGGGGCATACCGATGCTGCCTATATCGATGGTCACTCCCGGCGTCGGTATAAACGTTGGAAAAGTTCACTTAAAGATACCAACGGGCAAGTGACCGTCAGTATGACCGTTTAAATTGGATCGTCGGGATGTTTTGCGACTGCCGATATGGGCGTCCATATATGCATCGGTATGAGCGTCAGTAATTTACTGGAAATTATTGAGGCTCATACCGATGCATATACCGAGGCCGTGTTTTAAACATACAAGGAACCCAAGAGCAAAAATCAACATTTTTCACGTGTTTTACACTGAGTACTGGTTGTCTTTTGTCGAACTTGCACGTGTGAAGCGAAAGACCTACATTGTCTTGTGCACACACACACAGATATCTCTCTCTACACACACACTTTCTCTCTATTTAGATCTCACATCTTGGTAAGTGGTGCACCTACTCTTAGCCTTTATCTTTATCTATGCTTTAGGTCTTATAATTTCTCTTCTCTTTGATTTTGTGAAGTTTTTTGGCATCGATTCTTCTGAATTCGAGGATAGAAGACATACATTATGCTTTGATGACAATGATCCAAAAGAGGGACCTACGTGTAAGTGATTGTTTTATTCTCTATTGATAGAGAGAGAAAGAGAGAGATGAGAGAGAGAGAGATGAGAGAGAGAGATGAGAGAGAGAGAGATAGAGAGATAAAGAGAGAGAGAAAGAGAGAGAGAAAGAGAGAGAGAGAGCTATAAAGAGAGATGAAAGAGAGGAAGATAGAGATAGGAAGATAGAGCATACATACACACACCACATCTACACATCTACACATGCATACATACACAAACACATGTACACACAGGCATACATACACACATATACACACATGCATGCATACATACATACACATATACACAAATGCATTTATACACACACATAGACATACATATACACACGTGCATACATACACACACATGCATACACACATACATACACACACATATATACACATATGCATACACACACATACACACACACATGCATACACACATACATACACACACATATACACACATACAGACACACACACATACATACACACATATACACACATGCATGCATACACACATATACACATAAACACACATGCATATATACACACATGCATACACACATACATACACACACATGTATACACATATGCATACACACACATACACACACATGCATACACACATACATACACACACACACATACATACACACATATACACAAATGCATGCTTACACACACATACACATATACACACATGCATACATACAGACACATGCATAGACACATACATACACACACATATATACACATATGCATACACACATACACACACACACACATATACACACATACATACACACATATACACACATGCATGCATACACACACATACACATGCATAGATGTATACATACATACACGCATGCATACACACATACATACACACACATATATACACACATGCATACACACACATACACACACATACACACACACATGCATACACACATACATACACACACACATATACACACATACATACACACATACATACACACATATACACACATGCATACATACACACACACACATGCATACACACATATATATGTACACACATATACACACATGCATGCATACATACACACACATATACACACATGCATGCATACACACACACACATACATACACACATGAATGCATACACACACATGCATACATACACACACACATATACTCACACATGCATACATACACACACACATATACTCACACATGCATACATAGACACATACACACACACACATATACACACATGCATACATTCACACACACACACACATACATACACACATCTTCTTGCTTTTACCTTTCTGTTTAGATTCGCCTCTTTCTGTGTATAGGGTAGAAGGTTTATTGCCTCTTGATGAATCTCCATTCTTGTTGAGCTTGGCCTCATGGATAAAGAGTTGCCCCATGAGTATGGTAAGATCTCGAATCTGCATGTCCATGTACCAGTCGACGGCAGCTGTGAAGCTCTCCCATTTTTCATCTACCTTAATACCATTAATCAGTAGTCTCACAATTTTCCCCTCTTCAAAATCCCCTCCTATGCTTGTCAATTGGTCAGCCACATCCTTGACTTTGTTCACATACTCTGAGATGCCTTGCTTGGGTTGCTTCCTTTGAGTGGTAAACTCAATCCACAATTGGTTCTTTCTAGCCCTTGTGTTGGAAGAGAAATATGAAGACAATGTTTCCCAAGTCTCTTGGGATGTCTTATAGTTCCTAATGTCTCGAAGAAGAAAATCAAAGATTGTGTTAAGTAAGTATGACCTTGCTAATGCATCTTTGGCACACCATGAATTGAGTCTTTCGTGCTCCTCTCTTGTAGGTTTTCCTTTGCTTCTGAAAATGGGCATCTCCTCATCTCCTGAGATGTATCCATAGACACTCCTTCCTTGCAAGTATGTCTTCATCCTAAAGGAACATGCTTGATAGTTTTTCGTCTCCAATTTATCAATGAAAGAAGGAAAACCATCTCCCATTTTACTTTAGCTTTGCTCTGATACCACTATTGGGAAAGATGGACGGACATATTTTGGTTCACACACGTGCTGTTTCTTAAGATCAGTGCTTTGAGTACAATAGGAATTAGAAAATTTCCTTTTGGAGATATAGAGTTAGCTTAAAGAGATAATGATTGCAATTGGAATCACTTGAAATGATAGACTATACACAGAGCAATCAATTTATCAAGTATAGCTTTACGCCCAATTTTTCAGGACCTCTGTAGAGAATGACCAGTGACCACTTTGACGATCTTTTATTCCAATGTACACACAATTTGTCAGCATGTATTAGACTTAGAGATGATTCCAACAAGCCATAGAACATTGGAAATGGTGGACACGCGACTGGGATATGAGCAACACAAAATGACTGTTCTGAGTAACTATGACAGAGATTAACAGCTGTAGTAGTGATATATTGTATATATGACAATGTTTTACATGATCATTGGGATGATAATCAATGCCCAATGATGGTGAGAAGTGTAGGCTAGGAAGTGACCCTCACTCTCTTACAATATGATCAATTAAAGGCTCGGAATTGGAGTGATTTGAGTGCGAGATTTTTCATTCATCTTTTATAGATGCTTCATTCAAAATTTGAATTTGAATTCAACTTTGGCTCTCAGTAAAAAGTAATCCACTAATGTAGGAGATATTCTCTCTAAGAAACTCGTATCTTTCCTATCCATCTAACTCCACGAGTTTAGTGGCTTTTACAAATATTCCTTCAAGTCAAATAGACTTTTACAAATGGAGAAAAGTAAAAGAAATTTTGAGAAATGGGCCAATTTCAGCAGCGAATTTGTCCATGCTAATTTTGTGTCTCTACAAACTTGATCATACTTGCGGATATCGAGATATGCTTTCATGCTAGCCACTGAGAATGAATTTTTAGATGAAGAAAAAATATGAGAAGGGGAATTTGCTTGAGTTGCACCAATGATTTGTGACTCTTTTGAGTAGACGAATTGTTGGTATCTACTTCCCATAAATTAAGTTTTCACCAATGCATGTGGCCTATTTGGATACTATGTAAGGTCTCAACCCATTTATTAGGAGTCAAAACCCATACTATGCATATCTGAGCAAAATTTGGTAAACCTCTTTGTGCACGAAGTTTACTTTGACCATTGCGCATGAAGTTTACTTTGACCATTCAAGGACGAATCCATTCATCCTGGAGGATGAATTTTCGTGGGCCACTTTCATAGAGGACAGATTATTAAAGCATAAGGATGGCAAATTTATATTCATGCATGATTGGAACAGATTTAGCAAATGCCCCATGAGCACCTAGAAGGCTCATTCTTTCCCTTCAGAGTTGCTTTGTCTGCGAGCTTCTTCTATACTCAAAGAACGCCCACGAGTAGCCTATCCATGAGTGTATCATACCAAGGTTATCCATGAGTGCACTCTGAAAGTTTCAAGAGTAGTAGATTCCAATCTTGAGTCGATGGCAAATTGATTGTGTTGCAATAATAGTATGCAGCTTCAAAATCTATGTGAATTATTAATGATAAATTGTACTCGACTACACATGGCATCGCTAATTTGTTGAGATAATATGAAGATGATTCTCTTATCTCTCTCATTCCACTTTTTTTGAAATTTCTTAATTGATAAGGATTTAGGTTCTCTCCTAATCTAGGTCTAGAATGTGTTTCACTAATGAGACCCCATAATACTTTTCCCATGAGGTAGCTAGATGTTCTAAATATCCATGGCTAATAATTATTCTTTTCTAACATCTCACTTTGAGTGCTATATTCAGAGATGGTGAAATCTAATGCACTCTCCTACATCACTTTGATTCATAGAAAGTGGGGAATAACAATAGGTTTTACATCTGTACTTTATAAGTACCAAACAAATGAGATTGATGCCCTCCTTCTTCACTACTAGACACTCCTTTGCTTAATGTGTGCTTTTGACTTGATCAAGTAGATCTTCTTCCTTTGAGGTCCTTCAATAGCTTCGCTTGGTCCTTCATGAATGATTTTGTATGTCAAAAAGCTTTGATATGAGTGATGGGGGGATAAACAACTTCCCTATGCCCCTGTTGCGGCATCATTGGCCTCACAAGCACACTCAGAAAACCATTTTTCACTCAGACACTTGGTTCTCTAAACTCTTGAGGATTGAACCTAAGAGCTTGTGAAACATAAACTATACTTAAAAGGACTTGCTAATGCAATTCATTTCGTGCAAAATGGTTTCTGCTACTGGGAAAATGAATGCCTCAAGGACAAACAAGTTATAGCCTTCACTAGGCATACACAGATCAAGCGCTACTCACTTTTGGATTTGGTTCTCTTAGAATATGTAGAGATTCAACAATAGCTTTGAGAAAAAAATCTTAAGAGAAGAATTTCTTAATAACAAACCAAAGATTACAACAAATGAGTGAGAAATGATAAGGAAAACGTTTAGTAGCACTCAAATCTATCTAGCGCATTCAGACAAAAATCTATGATCCATTTATTGCTTCACACAGATGAGTGAAAACACTCAAGCCAATAGGGGGCTTTCTAAGCAAGGGCTCGAATAGATTATTGAAATTATATAAGAGCTAAGACACACACGGGGTATAAAATTCAAATTATAAAGTGTGTTCATATAAATTTGAAAAGGTTCCCTATAATCTAGGAATCAATTTTTCCTAAATTATAGGCTTTATCACACCTAAGTGTGATTGATGACTTGTGCATGTTGTGAGGGGGATTTCAAGTTCCTCCGGCTTCATCTAGCTCTACAATTATACTCACAAACATATCAATCACATATTCTTTCAAATATTTTTAAAATTTAAATAATTCATATTTTTTCAAATGATTTCCAGTGTACATATGAACATCTATGCCAACCATCATAACAACATATTAATGAGGTTTTTAATAACTATTTTCCAATTGTTTTGCCAAATATCTATGTCCTAGAGTTTGTATTGCAATGCTGGTAAGCCTTTGATGTTTTCATAAGGATATATAGATGTGTACACAGACAATAGCGGTCGAAATTCATGCCAAAAGAACATTGATTCTATTGAAGTGATGAGGAGTTGAACGTGCCTAATGATTTTGAATTTTTAGAATAGATGCTCTAAAATGATGTGTACGCTCATATCATGTATAACGCATGAGTCACATGGCCAAGGGAGCTTGTAAGGAAAGTTACCGCATTGCATTAACATCACCAAAATATCATTTGGTTCAGGAACTGATTAGAGAGATGTATGGTTGTTTTATTTCCACACAAATGTCCGTATAATATCCTCATTACTCAAGGCACTTGAAGATATTGCACTACTGTAGAAGTGAGGTCTGAGAAGTCAATGGACATAGCATGTGCGGAAAAGACGAAATGCGATGTAATGCTTATGCATCCTTAGGAAAAAAGTGAACCTTGCATGGGCCTTGTAAGGATTCCTAATTTTTAGGGATTAAGCTTAATCTTGTACTTTGTTAAGGGGACAAAGTGCATTTAATAGAACACTTTTTGGTAGGCTGAAGTAGGCTTTTTTTTAGGCTGAGCTAGGATCTTCTCTCTCTTCTGCACATAGAGAGAGATAAAAACCACTTTCCACCTCATCAAATCCGTCCATCTTTTTTAATAAAAAATGACTTTTCTGAAAAAGTCTCTTTTTCAGCTATTCTTTATTGAAAATGGCCCATACTTTTATGTACATGTCAGAACTCGTAACTTTTTATTCAAAATCCTTTTTATGTACATACTTTTTATTCAAAATCCCTCCAAAAGTTAAGTGCCACATCATCAAACTCATAACTTTGGTTGCCCCAAAACATGAATTTTTGAAAAAAAGCTCATTTTCCCTCTAACACACTGAAAAAAGTCATTTTGACCTATCCACATACCAAAACACACTTTTTTTCTTGCACACATCTATTGTACTAGCCATTCCAGCCAACTCTGTGCTTCTTCCCATTCGGTGCTGGAGTTTTGGAACATCATGGTGCTCACATGTATTACAAACATGACACCAGCACCAGTGCGTGCTCCTCACACAAAGAGTGTACATGTTCGTGTTCCTATAGAATTTGCACCAACAAGTAGAGGTAGCAATGACATAGATTCTCAAAATGAAGGACGTGCAGCTGGAGAGAAGAATATTGATCTTTGAGTCAATGGTGCTTTGTATCCCTTAGATCTAATGGCTAATCTTCATCCTAGATTCCATAGTATCTCCACATTTCTACAATTCCTTGGTAGTGGTGAAGATGTACTGCTAGGCTATTGCAAGCGATTGTCTAACCATTCTACATCTATAGCAAATTATTGGATGCAACAATGTCATCACAACCATTTCAAGATACACAGTTTAGAGAGTGCTATACACACTTTAGAAAGTGCTATCAAATCTTTGGATGAGCACAATAATAGACTCCAACAAGATGTGGAAGAAAAGGAGAGCACAATTACAAAGTTAAAAGCCAATCTTACACAACTAAAAGAGACTCCACTTGGGATGAGATATAGGAAACAACCATTATCATCCTTTCAAGCTCTTTCAACTGGTGGTGGAGCACAGAAGCGACATGTTAACACACTTAGGTATGTGTTTCCCTTGTTTAT
This sequence comes from Ceratopteris richardii, assembly GCA_020310875.1. NCBI lineage: Eukaryota > Viridiplantae > Streptophyta > Polypodiopsida > Polypodiales > Pteridaceae > Ceratopteris > Ceratopteris richardii. Next base: position 70,369,669 of record CM035428.1, on the reverse strand, counting down.
TTATGTTAAAAGACTTTTAGATTGAGTTTCTTATTGTGCAGGTCATTTGTTGAAGATGTGAGTGCTTCCTCAACAATGGAGGATCAATTGAAGTTTCTGAATTCCTGTCTTAGCAACAAACATGTGCTTATGACTTTGGATTCACCAATAGGAAATCATATCAAAACCCAAGTGATTAAAGATTTTGCAAGAGACTTAGAAGATATTATAATTCCTAGTGAGGTACAAATGGTATGTGATGAAGCAGGTGTTAGTACTAGAGCATACACTACATTGTACAATCTTTTGAAGCAGGCTCTCCAAAACAAAGGTATTTTCCACAGCATTTTTCAATGCCCTTACAAGATATCTCTAAAGAAGAAGATAACCAATGAGGATGTAGCCAATAATCTTGGCAATTACCTGCATATAGAAGATGTTATGCTTGCATCCATTTATCATTCATCTACATCAAAGAAAGAGTTGAAGAACACATCTAGAAAGGGATTCATCTACACAAAGTACAACAACATATTTGTCAATTTGGAGAGACTTCAAAAGGAAATGGTTAAATATTACAAATCCACAATTCAAGGTATATCCATTGTTTTGATAATGACATTCATAGTATTTTTAATAATATAATGTTTGTTATTTGATGTAGATTGTGGTTCCAAACTCAAGTTTGTATTGAAGCTAGATGAGTTTCAAATCATAAAGGGACGTCGTATGGAGAGACTTAGTGTGACACTCATGAACGAAGCTATGGCCCATGCAATTATTGATGATAGTGAAGAATCTACCCATCACTTTACATATAGTGTCCAATCGGAGAAAGATATATGGTGGTTAGGTGCTATTGAAGAAATTTTGGTAGTATCGTATCTCTACAAAATCCTAACAGTGCCTCCTTCGTCTTTGTGGAGATCTTGTGTTGGGAGGTATGTTTGGATAGGGTTGAGGTCGACGTCGTGGTTGATAGTTTTTTTTTCTCCGATGTACACGATGTGAGGGCCCAGCTTCATCTTGCACATTTTGTTGTTGATGTGGTTGTTGACTTTGCTCTCTTTCCTCCTCTGTTGGTATTTTCCCTTGTCCTTGTGGAAGTGTCTTACCTCCATGTGTCACCCTATGGCTCGTTCAAATTTGCATATCATTCCATGGTGGTTGATTGCTGCTTTCTTCATTTTGGGATGGCTCCTCTTCCCTCTCTGGTACACCCCTTCTGATCAACTTCTGTTTGGGTATTGCCTTGATGGTTGTCCTTGTTGGTGGCTCATCATCTGAAATGGACTCTGATCATCTTGGAGTGAAATACTCCTGTCTATTGGCCACTTCATTTTCTCGTGCTAGACTGCTCCTAGGTGGTGTTCCATCGTGTGACACAGGCAGAGATGTGCTCTGGGAACCACTTCGTGGTCTTTGGGGGAGCTGCAACCATGGTGGGTGTTGTGTCCCTAGATGAGCGCTTGGAAAGAAGACGCGATCTTTCCTTGCAATTTGCTTTGTGCGTGCCATTCTCTTGAGTTGCAAAAAGTGTGAAATGAAGTGAGTTCTCTCTATTTATAGAGTTTTTTAAAAAACTATTTGCTCACACTAGAATGGAAAAAACTTGTTTAAAACCATACAGAATATTATATATTAAATAATAACACCTTGAAACCAAGATTACAATAATCATAGGTTTTACCACATAATGGGAAATAACAAATTCACTTTACTTCCAAGCTAAGCCTTCTCGTTGTCTCCTAGCACGCCACTGAGCATGATGAAGAGGACCTAATGATGACTTCCATTTCTCACTGGCAATGTTGTGTTGCATCGTTCTTGCAAGTTTTGCCAATTTTGAATCCCTTAGTCGTTCCACAAAAAACTTTCTCGAGAATGTAGTGTGGTAAAACAAATTAAACATCTCCTCGATGTAGTTTGATTGCATTGGACCACCACCATGTCGGGTGTTTTTGAAGTAGACACCCCTCGCTTTGTAGTGTGACTTTTCCATTACTTGGTTACTGAAAATATCTAATGACCCATATCGATGCATGAAATAAGCTCCATGTGCAAACAAAATATGCTAAAAATTGTTAAGTACATTGGAAAAAGGTAAGTGCAATGAACACTTGTAGAAGAAGATTACACTTACAATGTAGTGTGTTATATTGCTCTCTCCCCAAGATTGAATGAAACACTTGGTGAACTCCACTAATGTTTCTTGAAACATTTGACGTTGAATAGCACTAGACCTAGTCAGACCCATTAAGCCTACCAACTTATCAAAGCTTGACTAAACTTTCTTTCTCTTATTACAAAGATCAACTTGAGAGTCATTGTCTGTTGCGATCATGCATAGGTCTTTCCACAGCTCATAATGTTCATTATTTTTAGTGCTAGTACCTCTTCTAAAAAAATGTCTTGCTTTATTCACTGTCATTGACACTTGTTGCAAGCAATCTTGAGATTCTCCAACTTTCTTAACAACTAGGGTTACATTTCCACCATCACAACCAATTGAACTAAGAAGTTCCTCTAGTTTCTTTATATCTTGAATAGATTTATCAACTTGCTTCATGGCAAATGCGTATTCTATATGGAGCTTTAATAGTCTATTGAAAATTATCATGAAGGCATGCAAGGTGCAAAAGTGGACATTGACTAAAGGGAATGGAATAATGGGATTCCAATCCTTATCTGACATGTCATGATTAGGTGTACCTAACATGGGACACCTCATTAAAGGTATATCCCATTCAGCAGATGGAGTTGCATCTGTGTCATCAACTAAATCATCTATGTTGTTTTGTTTTCTCTTTGTTCCTATATAACCTCGTGTGCCATATGGACAAGGATAGAGAGTAGATGCACTTCTCTGCACCCTAACATGCATTTGATAGTCTTTAAGTCTCCACCTAAGTGCCACTCTACCTCAAAATCACCAAGGCTTTCTACAGTGACACTGAACTACTCATACCACGAAGAGCTTTTGCAAGGGTAGTAAAAGAGGAACTACAAAGCTACCATGCATGTCTTTGAATACAAGGGATAACAGTTGAAGCACTTCAAGAGGCAGCTGAGGCCTACCTCATCTCCATGCTTGAGGACTCTACCACTGTGCTATCCATGCCAAGAGAGTAACCATAGAACTGAAGGACATTCAACTAGCAGGAAGAATTAGAGGAAATAACCCATGATGTGTATATTGTACCCTTTGATAAGCCTACTTTGCAATGTAATACAATGGATAATAGAAAATTTTGTTTTAATCTATATTCTATTCTTTTTTTTTCTCTATCTCTCTCGCTATCTCTCTCTCTCTCTTTGACTCCCAACATAATTGTATGCAACTAGATTTTCTTTCAGTCAGTTATATATGGATTCAGTTGAACATGCATGCACTTGCCTATTTTTTTGTGACTAGATATGTTGTTTTTGTCCCTATTGATGTCCCACACGTGATTTTCATGCCAAAAAACCCCCAGCCATAGAAACGCGGGATTCAGCCCTGCAAATTTTTTGCAGGGCTGAATCCTGCGTTTCTATGGCTGGGGGTTTTTTGCATATTTTGGGCATGCGTAAGCATAAAATGTATGGCAGAGATGTAATGGTCTATTAATAAGAGGTTATACCCTACAGGTAATCATTGGTATGCATAAAAGGTATGGATGAGATCTTTGGTCTATTAAATGCAGAGGTTATACCCTACAGGTAATCTTTGGTCTTGATTCTACCAAAAGCATGTGAAAATGAAGAATTACATACTTTCCTATGCTTTGTAGCCCCTAAAAACACCAAAAAGGCCAAAAAAGCCCCAGCCCCAAAAACACGGGAAACAACCCTGCAAAATTTTTGTAGGGCTGTTTCTCACGTTTCTGTGGTTAGGGCTTTTTTGGCCTTTTTTATGCGTTTAAGTATACAAATAGACCAAAGGGACAATAAAAAGACTTCAAATTAGATACAATTTGTGGAGAGAAGATACGTTCAATTTATTAGCACATTCATACAAAGGACTAGACAAATAAGGAAAAAACAGAGTTTGTATTATCAAAACATTTACATCATTTCTTAGCTGCCTTCAATTTCTCTACAACTTTCTTTCTCCTTTGGAGAGATTGAGGCAGCTGGTAAGTCAATACAGATCTTGATATTACATGGGGGTCTTGCATTCCCACACCCATGGCGATACCTATTTGTCCTAATACTTTTCCTCTAAAATTAAGTCATAATGTAGTTACAACTAAGGATTTCATAACCAAAATGACACAACTAGTGCCTTGGGTAATTGTACATAAACACAAAATTTTGCTAAGGGCCTTCAAGCACCAAGTCATGAAGTGCCCATCCGGACTTTAGTCTTTGTGTATGATAACAAAATCATCCTTTGGCAACTTTCCGATGTAGTTTGCCAAGGATGAACCACCCGGACGAGAAGCTCCATCCCCACCAGATTTTGCTGCGCACTTGTCGAGCTCCATTGCTGCCTGTTAAGAAAAAAATGAGAATTCAAGCTCTTAGAGTGTTAACTTAAATTCTCCATTTATTTAATTTAATTACCACTTACATCATGAAGCTTTCTTCTTCCTCCCCTCTTCCAGGGGCATCAAGATCAATGCTAGAGGAGGCCATGCCACTCTGCTCTACTACGGGGGATGTAGGAATTTTTTGCTTCATTATCCTCCCTCGTGCTGCATTGAACTCCTCCTCCATAGTATAATTTTTGTCATCTTTTAAAATATCAGCACACACCATTGCGATGGTGTCTGCCACAGAATCCCCAAGTTGGATTGCCTTCTTTTCAAGTATGACAGATGTGTTGTCAAGCGGAACATCTGACATTGTGGAGAAAATGCTCAAGCATTCATCTAGACATAGACCGAATGCCTTCTCAATGTCATGAAGTAAAATAAATTCCTCTCCATCCACAACGATGCTGAAGACATATTCAAGTCCACCTCTGGTAATGTGGGCTCAGAGGGGTTGAGATTTGAAGGGAGGGGCCTCCTCCATGCTTGATTGCTCACGTTGTTTGTCCTCAACACCACCAGGAAATTCTTGGTGGATTGTAATGCTTTCTTTGGCAAAATTTATGGCCTCTGGTTGAGGCTCATTCTTCTTCTTGACAAAACCCCCAGTGACAAGGTTGTGGAGCTCAACAGGTGTAGGTTCGGGCTCCTCATTAATGATAAAATATCGTGTTGCAATGTAGGAAAGGTACTTTGTACCTATCGTCTTCTTTTTGTTAAGTTTCTTTACTAATGGCACAGAGTCATCTAATAAGTGCCCTGTAGTTTCACCAATTGCCATGAAGCGCTTGAGGCACTTCATGAAGGCTTCATCGCCTCTATGTATGTAGAGTAGAAGTTCACATGGGACCCATTTACCCTCATAAGGTGGTATTTCTATAGAGTAACGCAAGATGTAGTACTCAAGGAACTCTATGATTTCCTCGAGCACATCAGAGTTCAGTTGAATTGTTTTGTCTAGATCACGGACTCTAGACAATAGGTCATACAAGTGGTTTCCAAGAACTCATTGAAGAGTTCACATGGACGTTTGGGTTTCAGGCTACTAGAGGATGTGGCAGCCATTGCGCGTGATGCTAGCTTGTGTGTGTGCTCTACGAGTGATTCTAGCTCTTCTTGGTTGCAAAATTGAGAAATGAGAGAATAAGTGTTGCTTTTATAGTAGTTTCAAAATTTTAAAGTGAGTGGCACCCATTTTAAAACTAAATTTGATACCTTCAAATAAAACAATCATGCACAGAACTCTCAAAAAGAAACTTTGGCTCATAAAAAAGATTGAACAGAATCATTAACCAGAATAATATACACCACATCTACACAAAAGAAAAAATAAATTCTCAGAACTTTAAAATTATAATAAATTGCCATCAAAAAAATCAAAGATTTGGCAAATTGTACATCGTATTGAGATCAAAAAATTTTACATGCTACATGTCTTGCATGTTAAATACATTGTTGTAGACAAAGGATTATAAATGGAACATAGGTTGTGTGTACACTTTAGCACTCAAATAATTCTTGAGCTATGACAACAAAAGTTGAGTTCCATCCACACTCCATTCGGGAAGGACTTTAATTTTATCCTTCAACCTCTTACCAATCTGCAGACAAATAGAAAACTTTAAATGAACATATTTGAGTATAAGAATTTGTATATACAAAAGAAAAAATACCATATGCTACTTACCTTATGCCTTTGTATTCTATATGTAGTTACTATATGTAGAACCATGGTTCTAGATAATATGGATGATAGGAAACGACATGTAGAACCATGGTACTGGAAAATATGGATGATAGGCAATGACAGCCAGGTCGAGCTATTATATATGAGCAGCATTGCATATTCTCAATCACTGCTTCCAGTATATCTCAAGTACTAGATGATAAAATTCGAGAAAATAAACTAGGATAGACAGATATGCGGTTGGCTGGTTGTGTCGAATGCGATTATTAGCGCTGCAGAGGTTTCAAAGGATATTAATCACCACATTGTTTCTCGGATGCTTGAAAGTGAATGACACATAAAGCTTCTGAGTTGATTGACACATAACTTAAGGTAATTTTCTTTGCTAATTCGGTTAAGCTCTGAGTAGTCTACATTTGAAACGAAACATGTAAGCATGCAGAGGCTCATAAAGTGGAGACTTCGCCGAGTTCCTCTCAACACGTGATCGAGTCACTACAACTTGCAAACGACCATAATGATTGAATAGTGATGTCCTAGTGCCTCTATGTGTTTAATCCATATAGTCTCTCAGGATTGACCATCAAATAAAGAAGTATTTTCGAATGACCTTCATTCACAACGTATGTATACCCTCAGTTTGAAGATACAATGAACAAATCTCTCTTTTTTTGTTAGAAGAGCTGTAAGTTGAAGAAAAGAAAAATGATAAAATAGGACATGAGAGAAGTAAAAAAATGCCATACTAGTTTCATTCCTTTCATGGGATCCACTTGCTTTTGAGTTTTTTGGTTTCTACAACCAAGACCCTATGGTCTTTGAATAGGGGAGAGTTTTTACAATTCTGATTACTTTTGTGTAGGAAGCTAAGGATTTCTCTAGACACCTCTCTCTCTCTCTAGGACTTGTCGAGGTTGGACTTGCATCATTCGTTGCACATTTTCCAGAGGTCCTTGCTTCTAATGGCATTCCACAGTGCCTTAGAGCAGTCAATAGCTTCTCCAACCAATGAGTAGCCAATAGCTTCTCCAAGCAAAGACTTCTTTGAAATTATTTTTGGACATAATAAATGAAAGATATTGAAATGCTACTAGATCGCCGTGCTCGAAAGGAAAAGAAAAGGTGACCTACGCCGTCCATATCACTAAGAAATCTTTTACAATATCGAGGGGTTTTTAAAATTTTACTAGCTTTGACATAGGTCCACATCGCTCTATGAAAAATCTACCACATAAGGACCGCATCGCTCTATGAACAATCTACCACATAAGGACCGCTTTCTCGTTCTCCATAAGGGGGCGCCACAAATCCTTCAGCTCGAAATCCCATCTAATCGAAGACCAATCGGTGCAACACTTTTTTGTGAGTGCTTAAATGAGACAAAAAAATTTGACATATTTCCATTCATACGAGTGCTTAAATGAGAGAAACAAATTTGACATGTTTCCATACAACCTCTAGAAAAGAGACCTATCTCATCGGTGAATGACTCAACTAACTTCATACTCTGCTCGGGTGCATGAAGATTAGTTCATCAGAGAGATCGATCATTAAGTCTCTCTATTCCCAGACACAAGGTGCGCAACTCGGTGTATGAAGACGATATCGATGAAAAAATTTGCAAGTCCTGTTTCTAGTTGGAGCTGTGAAGATTGGCGTAGAGTTTGCTCTGTTATAGCGAAAGTCTGTATGGAGCTCTGTTAAAGAAAGGTACCGTATGTACAGAACTATGTGAGCCACTGGCAGTTTTACAATATATAGGGGTAAAGATTAAAAGTAAATTATACGTTTCGTAATTACTTCTGTGTCATATAATAGAATCGGAGCTTTATAGCTGTTCTCGCCAAGAAGGTCTTCGCAGCTGTATTTCCCAAGTCTGGTGATGGGAGCATACAAACAGCCCCGATGACCGTTACTCAATCCTCTACTTCCCAAAGAGACTACTCGACGCTCTTTAGGAGCTCACACGTGATGACATACTCACATTCAGTAGAATCCGGAAGTGATGGTACTGATTTATACGTGTCTTCTGCTACGCCATTCATCCACTCAGACAAATTGTACGCAAGACCGTGATCAAATATTATTTCTCCACACAGAATTCTTCAATATTTCAAGAGCCTGAAAGTAACGCTATCAGACTGAAGGATCTTCGTCAAATCCCCAGACTACTATAGAGACATTCTTTGTTCTTTTCAGAGGCCTTTCAATCCCACCTGTAGACTGATCCACGTAGAAGCTCCATAATACAACATGACAGTACCTTTCTTCATAAGAATTCATGGTACCTAAACAACTGCTGTTATGAGGATCTCTGCATGTCTTCTTTCGGAAAGCATGACTCCCATGAACAATATGGCTGTGCGCAGTAGCTGGACGATCCCACTAGTAAAATTATATGCTAAAAAACAAAAGGACAGATTCCGAGAGACTCTCATAAAAGACGTCATTGCAACGTACTTTTTCATACTAATTATGCATCCACATAATCATGATGCAGGACCACCATATAACCTCACCTTCCACAGAGACTCCTAAAAACTGTTAAAAGGACTACATCTTGTTTCCATATGATTCTGTGGATAGACAGAGTACTAGAATGCTCATCGTAAGCAGTTTTTGGACGGCACTGTTAGAAAGCTTTAAAAAGACTCCATTCCCCCAGAACGGTTTCTGTAAACCAAGTGCATTGTCACCGAAAATGTTAATGTAGTCAATTCGCATATCTAATGTGACATGACGGCACAAAGAATGTAAAAGGACATTGATGAAGGAACTCAAAAGCCTCTCTATGGCGGGCCCAACGATCCTGCGACCTCTCTAAGCGAGTTGGATAAGTTATGGTCCGCTAAAATGTCGTACCTGCGAGGGAAACATTAAAAGTTGGTACAACAAAATTGAATACTTTTCTAGCTATCTTAGTCTCTTGGTAGTAGAGACTCAAACTTCTTGGAACGGTAAAATTCTGCATTTTCTCAGTTCTTGAGAATTCTTTCAGATCATAGCAACATTAAAGAAGAGGAGATTGCTCTTTTTTTTTGTTTAATGAAGAAAGTTCGGCCTTGACCTATTTTCCCAGACTTTAATTAGTGAATAGGACTAGTGTCCATGGGACCCCCACATCCCACAATGGAGGGGACAAGTTCGGTAAGCTAGATGGCATTACAAAGGAGGCGGACAAATCTATCATCTCCCTCATGCGGGACTCATTTGGGTTTCAACTTATTGTCTTCGAGGAGATAAATATAGTGATGCCTAAATGGTGGATATCTCTTATCTCGGGAGATTCTTTTACCTAGGAGATACAAGGATTTCTCGATCGACCATTCCTTTGGGATTTAGCACAATTGACAGCACATCGGTCCCTCCAAATCTTCCAAAGAGTCTCGCCCTTGATGTCATTCCACGGCCTCGATGAGCAGCCAACTACCTCACTCAACAGTGCCTGTTGCCAATTGATATGTTTCATGAGCCTCAAAATCCGCATCATGTGATGCCAAATAACACAGGACTTAGGGCATCCGAAGAAAAGGTGAACTAAATCTTTGATCATCAGGTCTTAGTCTTCGAACCTGATCCACTAGCTGATCTCTTGTTTCCAAAGCTGTTTCCACTATTTGAACACCTTATTCCATAACTGCTTAGCAGTTTGGAGGTTCCAAGACTCCACCCCCTGATGCCGATGATCGGGAACTAGATAGAGTCATTTTGTCTTATCCCTGCCGCCCACTTCCACTCATCACTGATTCTGATGAATTGTTTGGCCTTGTTCCAACTCTTCCATAAGGAACACAAGAGGCTAGAGCCTTTAGGGGACACAAGGTGGGGGGAGAACAAAAGCGTGAGGATCCCTATGTCCTTCCAACTAGGATGGCCAATCAAGATAAGGTCTTTCAATTTTCTGAAGATCAATTTAGCCCAAGAGGAATCACTATTTCTCCAAGCTTTGATAAACCACTTTGCAGCCAACTTGTCAGCCAACCCGGCGATATACAAAATACCCAAGCCCCCCGAGTCTTTCCAGCTAATGCAAGTCTCCCATTTGATTTTGGGAATCCCCCTCGTATTGGGGTCCCCAGTCCATGGGACATTTCTGTAGATTCTTTCCACTTTGGCCAACTCTTTCTCCTTAGGTCTCCAACACGAGATAAAGTAAATAGTCGTAGAAAGCATAAAAGTTTTCACAACCATCGCACGCCCTGCCAAGTTAACTTGCATACCTTTCTAATGATTTAGTTTGCTATCTAGTTTGGATAGCACCCAGTTCCACCTCTACTCCATTGAGATGTTGAAGCCCATCGGAATACCCAGGAGACGGAAGACTTGACCTCTAGGGATAACTTGACACCCCTGATCTAACAAGAGTTGGGGTGGAGGTCCACGTATTCCTCTAAACACAGTTTTAGCATGGTTGATTTTTGAACATGAAGCCACACAAAAGGTGTCGAGGCAACTCCAAAACACCACAATGTTGTTCATATCGTTACGTACAAAGGCATTCATGTCATCTAAAAAGAGTCTTGCAATCATTTATCCATGATCTAGAGGTAGGGAAAGACCCTTGAGATTGCCAGCATCCATGTGATGCTTTAGTAGGTGGCTGAGGCCATCCGAGGCGATAGCAAAGAGTAGAGGAGCCAGTGGGTAACCTTGCCTGATAGATCTTTTTAAACATACAGGCTCAGAGAGCTTAGCATTGACATTGATTCTTGTTGAAGTGGTTCTGAGTAGAGTGGAAACCATCTTCGTGAACTTTTGGCTGCATCCAAGGTCTTTCAGTAATTGAAAAATAAAGTCCGAGGCGATAGCGAAGAGTAGAGGAGCCAGTGGGCAGCCTTGCCTGATAGATCTTTTTAAACATATGGGCTCAAAGAGCTTAGCATTGATATTGATTCTTGTTGAAGTGTTTCTGAGTACAGTGGAAACCATCTTTGTGAACTTTTGGCTGCATCCAAGGTCTATCAGTAATTGAAGAATAAAGTCCCATTCCAGTGTGTCATATGCTTTTTCGAAGTGGATCTTAATGAATACCAGATCTTGTGCAGACTGCTCAGCGTATGCAAGGCCTTCCCAAATATCGACAATTGCTTTAATTATAGATCTACCTTTGATAAAACCTTTCTTGTCCTCACAAAGCCATGACTTTAAATGACAAGAGATTCTGTTGGCGATAACTTTGGCAAATATCTTGTATCCAGTTTGGAGCATGGTAATTGGCCGCTAGTTTTCAATTTTGTTCTTATCTCCCCTTTTGTGAATTAACTTGATGATACCATTATTAAGATACTCAGGGAGGGCACCAAAGGAGAGAGCCTCTTGCCACACCAGACGTAGCGGGGTGGCCACCATTGCTTGAAGGACTTGAAAAACTCATTGGTGAGGCCATCTGGACCCGTACTTTTTCCATTAGGGTTCTCGGAAATGTTAGCATCCAGCAAAGAATTCATGTTCTATGGGATTCTTGGTTGAGCAACCCTTGAGATGGTTGCCATGCAGTCACGCCTGTGTGGGGAAAGCGGAGTCGAGTCCCCGAGAAGATGGGTAAAGTGCTCCACGATGATAGATCTATTCTCAACTTCCGTGCTACATTCGATCCCATTTTTGTCGACCTAGAAGGGGATCGCTTCCCTAGCTTGCTTCCTTTTGAGGATGTTACACATCTCATTCAATGGTTTGTCAGCCTTTCCCGCCCACCAATCTTTGAAGAATATTTGTAGATTTTTACTTTGAACCTCTTCCTCGAGTCTTAGTCTTCCCCTAATTTTCAGAAGCCCTTGTTTGCAATGCAAGTTACTTTGTTCACTTCTTCTTCAAGTCGTGATAGCCTCCGGTACAACATTTCTCTTCTTTTTTTCCGGAGTCATGAGGAGATTGCTCTTGAAAGCTAAAGCATATTTTCTTATAAATGGCCACTTGTATAAATTTTGTCACGATGCTTTCTTGAGAGAATGTGTTTTTCCACACGAGGTAAATGTTTTTCTTCAAGAGGCAGATAGTGAATGGCATCTCAAGGGAGAAGAGTTGGCTCACAATATCATGCAAAAGGGATTGTGGTGGCCTCATGTTTATAAAGATGCTATCCCGTTTGCTAAAGGATGTGATATCTGTTGGAGAAACAATCACTAATTGGACATATATTTGAAGGTCAAGTCTTAGGAAGAAAACCCCATGCCTATGTGAAGGGACAAATTCACAAATGTATCATATTTGTAAAGTTAGTTCCCTTTAGTTCTAGAAGTTTTTTAAAATCACTAGAATACGAAAATCTATATAAGTTAGTTTGTATCAACTGACGCGGAGAGAGAGAGAGAGAAAGAAGAAGAAGGAGGAAGACAATGAGAAAGTGAGAAGAACTCATTTTTGTATGACTGAGTATAGTCGGGCTTCTCTGAGTGAGAAAGCAACTGTAAAAACTTCTGAGTTTTTTATAGTTATGAGAAAGAAATGAGTAAAGTTCTGTGTATGAGCCTCTCTCCATCATCTCCATGATTACCTACTGTGTGATGAGTTACAAAGATCAAGTTTTCCAAGCAACTCGATGCCTGGCATCGAATCTCTGTTGATAAGTCATATTTTCTTTTATATTTTTCATTCAGTACTGAAGTGTTTGAAAAACATGATGTTGTTGGAGCAACTCGATGCCTGGCATCGAATTTCAGTTGATAAGCCATATTCTAAGTGTACATGAAATCACCTATAGTTTTGGTGTCCAAAAGATCAAGACTTTATGCGGGAATTCGATGCCCGGCATCGAATCCCTGCTGAAAAGTGGCCAAAAACATCCCAAGTCGATGCCCGGCATCGAATTCTCGTTGCAAGTCGATGCTAGGCATCGAATTCTAATTTTAAACAGGCGCTCTTACTAAAACAGGTAAGTTTTCCATTTTTGGAAGGTCATACAGGGTCATCTTGTGAGGGCCATAACTTGAGTTCTAGAGCTCCGTTTGATGCATATGATAGCTTGTTGGAAAGCTCTACTCTTCTAGTTTCAGCCTATAAAGTTTCATGGAAAAATAATACTTGAGCTAGGAGAAATTAGCAAAATACTGAAGGTATGTCATTTCGGTGACTAGGAATTTCTGTAGAAGCAAAGTTCTCACTTTAAGCTATCATTTCTCAAAGTTTGGAGAGGCAATGAGTTAATGGTGACCATAGAGGTGTTCTAGTGTCACATTAATTCATTTCTTGTGGTGTTTCATACATCAACAAGTGGTATCAGAGCAGAAAGATTCTCGAGAGCAGAAGACGACAAAGGTACGAGAAGTTTTGTAAAGTTTTCCATTAAAGTTTGAAAGGTGAAGCATTTGAAGACACAAGGCATCAAAAGGTTACTTCAAAAGTATCCTCATACACAAAGAACTTCAAAAGGTATTATCCTTTATCCTTTAAGCTCACAGGTTGCAGTAGAAGGAAAGAACTATGGCAGATCATATCTCCATTGACAAACTGGACAGAGATAATTACCCCGCATGGGTAATGAGAATGGAAGCCTTACTTATGAGTAAGGATCTCATGATATATGTTACAGGTGAAGAAGAGAAGCCAGTATTCGAAGATGAAAGCCGACCAAAGAAAGAAGAACTAGATGCTTTAAAGCATTGGCAGAAGAAGGATGCAAGTGCAAAAGCCTACATCTACAATACAATCTCAGATCATTTGCTATCACACATCAGAGGATTGGAATCATCAGAAGATATATGGAATGCATTGGAATATCATTTCCAAAGCACTACTAAAGCACGGAAAGCAAGTCTATGGTCAGAGTTTACAACATTCAAGAAGAAGCCAAGTCAAACCATTAGTGATTATGTCACTAAGATGAAGGATCTAGCAGATAGTCTTGGATCCATAGATGAAGATGTTGAAGATCACAGATTGATTGCTCAACTACTTGCAGGCTTGAGAGGCGATGAAAGGTGGAAACCTTTTGTCTTATCAACAGAACTTTCATTAAATCATTATGTTCCAGATTTGAACCAGTTGCTTGGTTTGATGCTCACATATGAGCAAGACTTGAAGGGAGATGGAGATAAAGGACAAAGTTCTGCAATGTACATGAAGAACAAGAAGAAAGGAGATAAAGGTAAAGCAAAGGATGAAGAAGAGTCAACTTCTCAAGTTTATTATGCAAGAGGTAAAGGCACTGGCAGAGGAAGAGCAAGAGGTTTTGGAAGAGGAAGAGGTAATCAAAATAACAACAAAAAGGCTTGCTGGATCTGTGGATTGAGTAATCATTTGGCTCATGACTGTTGGCACAACCAACAAGGATCAAACCAGAATCAAAACAACAATAGCAGAGGTCGAGGTGGAAGATATCAAAGTAATTTTCAAAGAGGTAGACAAAGTCAAAGAGGAGGCTATGGTAGAGGTGGAGGAAGAAGTTGGGGACAGAATCAATCCTACAACACGACCTACTACAACTATGCAAATGACACACAGAATGAAAGTCATACATCATTGATGATGAATTCAATCAGCACATCAGACAAAGAAGATCTAAAGGTATTTTACATTGACTCTGGATGTTCTAATCATTTGTCAGGAAACATAGAATTGATGTCAGATTTGGAAAAAGGCATTTCTAGTCACACAGTTCAAACTGGTGATAATACAAGACATAGTGTACATTCAATTGGAAAAGTGAAATGCAAGAGTGGAGCAGATTTGCTAACCAATGTTTTGTATGTTCCTACAATACCTAAAAACTTGATTAGTGTGGGACAGATAGTTGAAAAAGGTTTTCAAGTCAGGTTTACAAATGAAGGAGTATTTGTGGAAGATCCAGAGAATGGATATAATCAGATTGTCTCTGGTAAGAAAGAAGGTAGACTCTTTACTTTAAGAGTGCAAGGGAACATTGGTCAAGCTTTGCTCACACATGGTGAAGCAGTGATTACAGAACTTGATCTCTGGCATAAGAGATTAGGTCATTTCAATGAAAGAGGAATTAAAGCTATGGTTGCTAATCAGTCTGTACTAGGATTACCAAATGTGCAAAGTCAACATATGGTTTATAAATGTGAAGCATGTCAAATGGGTAAAGCACACAGGTTACCATTTCAAAAGAAAGGATTCAAACATGATGGAGTACTTGAGCTCATTCATACAGATGTATGGGGACCAACAAAAGAAGGATCTATCAGTGGCTCAAGGTATTATGTTCTTTTCATTGATGATGCTACAAGATGGATAACATTATATGTTTTGAAGGAAAGATCAGAAGTGTTTGGAGCTTTCAAGCATTTTCATGCATATGCAGAGAGAGTCACAGGTCAAAAGCTTAAAAGACTGAGGTCTGATGGAGGGGGAGAATATTTCTCCCAAGAGTTCAATGATTATCTTTGGAATGCAGGTATTAAGAGAGAAATAACTTGCAGGTATACACCACAACAAAATGGTGTAGCAGAAAGAAGGAACAGGACTTTGGTTGAGTTTGCTAGAGCTATGCTAAAGGAGAAGAACTGTCCAAATTATCTTTGGGCTGAGGCTGTAAATACAGCTACATATCTTGTGAATAGATTACCATGTGCAGCTCTGAATGGAATGACTCCATATGAAGCTTGGTGGGGTAAGAAACCAACACTAGATCATTGTAGAGTGTTTGGATCAATTGCATATGCTTATGTGCCATCACAACTTAGGCATAAACTTGAACCAAAGGCAGAAAAATATGTGTTCATTGGTTATGATGAAAAGCAGATGGGTTACAGATTGTGGAATCCTCTAACCAAACAATTTATTGTTTCTAGAGATGTTACATTTGATGAACAGAAAAGTTGGTATGCAGATCAAAGTCATACAGTTGAAGAATTTGAAGAAGAGGTAAGAAGATGTGAGAAAGGAAAATCAATTGTGCAGGTGAATAGAGATGAAGACTATATGCAAGCAAGTACATCCAGAAGTGGATTAACAAGAATGAATGAAGAAGCTCCTATATTTGATGAAGAGGTGTATCCAGAAACTTATGAAGAATGTGAACCAAGAAGGTCAAGCAGGACAAGGAGACAACCAGAAAGGTATTCTTATGATACTTCTTACATAACTCAGAAGAACTATGCATATATGGTCAAAGATGATGAAGAACCTCAGAACTATGATGAAGCTAAAGGTAAAAAGCAATGGGAAGAAGCAATGAAGGAAGAGTTCAATGCACTGGAGGAGAACAAGACATGGGAACTTGTTCCTAAACCAAATGGTAAGAAAGTAATTGGAAATAAATGGGTTTATAAAGTGAAGAAGCTTGCAGATGGAAGTATAGCCAGATACAAAGCTAGATTGGTAGTGAAAGGCTATGCCCAGACCTATGGCATAGATTATGATGAGACATTCAGTCCCGTAGCTAAGATGTCAACTATAAGGACAATCATTGCTATTGCAGCTTCAAAAGGATGGACTCTAAGTCAATTGGATATAAAAAATGCATTCTTGAATGGATACATATCAGATGAGGTATACATGGAACAACCTCAAGGGTTTATAGATTCCAGGTATCCAAATTTTGTTTGCAGGTTGAGAAGAGCATTGTATGGATTGAAGCAAGCTCCAAGAGCTTGGAACTATAGACTGGTGAAGTATCTCAATGATCTTGGATATCAAAGTTCAAAAGCAGATTCAAGTCTACTTATCAAAAGAACAGAGGAAGGTACAATCTACATTTGTATTTATGTAGATGACATTATAATCACAGGTACTTCAGATGAAGGAATCAAGGAGGTAAAGAGATTACTTGAGAAAGAGTTTAAGATCAGTGACCTAGGAAAGTTATCATACTTTCTTGGAATGGAAGTTACTTATACAGATCATGGCATATATGTGTCACAAGAAAGGTATCTTCTGAACTTGTTGAAGAAGTTTGATATGGAAAATTGCAGAGAAACTTCAACTCCACTTGAAGTTAATCACAAGCTCAGTAAATATGATGGTGCAGACTACAAAGATATGAGGAAGTATCAATCTCTTGTGGGTAGTTTGATTTATGCTACACTAACAAGACCTGATCTTAGTTATGCAGTGGGAGTTTTGTCACAATTCATGCATTGTCCAAAGGACCCACATTGGATTGCAGGTCAAAGAGTTCTCAGATATATCAAAGGAACTATAAAGGAAGGATTATATTATCCTTTTACATCAGATTTGAAGTTGAGAGCCTACAGTGACTCAGACTGGGCAGGTAACCAAGATGACAGAAGATCAACTCATGGTTACATGATATACATTGGTGATAAGCTTGTAAGTTGGTGTTCAAAGAAACAACATACAGTAGCATTATCATCAACTGAAGCAGAGTACAAAGGACTTGTGGAAGCAGCTAAGGAAGTCATATGGATGCAGACATTGTTCAAGAGCTTAGGCATTGATCAAGGTACACCTACAATACATGGAGATAATATGAGTTCACTTTATCTTGCAGCAAATCCAGTATTTCATGCAAGAACAAAGCACATAGAGATACAATATCATTTTCTCAGAGAAAAGGTAATGGAGAAGGAGATTGAAGTGGAATACATTTCTACTAAAGATCAGTTAGCAGACATAATGACAAAGAGCTTGGATGGTGTGAAGACCAGTAGATTCAAAAGCATGGCAGGAGTAAAAGAAAAGAAGATGATATGAAGAAACAGAGAATGTCAATTAATGATTGAGGGGGAGCTGTTGGAGAAACAATCACTAATTGGACATATATTTGAAGGTCAAGTCTTAGGAAGAAAACCCCATGCCTATGTGAAGGGACAAATTCACAAATGTATCATATTTGTAAAGTTAGTTCCCTTTAGTTCTAGAAGTTTTTTAAAATCACTAGAATACGAAAATCTATATAAGTTAGTTTGTATCAACTGACGCGGAGAGAGAGAGAGAGAAAGAAGAAGAAGGAGGAAGACAATGAGAAAGTGAGAAGAACTCATTTTTGTATGACTGAGTATAGTCGGGCTTCTCTGAGTGAGAAAGCAACTGTAAAAACTTCTGAGTTTTTTATAGTTATGAGAAAGAAATGAGTAAAGTTCTGTGTATGAGCCTCTCTCCATCATCTCCATGATTACCTACTGTGTGATGAGTTACAAAGATCAAGTTTTCCAAGCAACTCGATGCCTGGCATCGAATCTCTGTTGATAAGTCATATTTTCTTTTATATTTTTCATTCAGTACTGAAGTGTTTGAAAAACATGATGTTGTTGGAGCAACTCGATGCCTGGCATCGAATTTCAGTTGATAAGCCATATTCTAAGTGTACATGAAATCACCTATAGTTTTGGTGTCCAAAAGATCAAGACTTTATGCGGGAATT
Organism: Ceratopteris richardii; assembly: GCA_020310875.1. NCBI lineage: Eukaryota > Viridiplantae > Streptophyta > Polypodiopsida > Polypodiales > Pteridaceae > Ceratopteris > Ceratopteris richardii. The sequence continues at coordinate 70,351,203 of CM035428.1, read as the reverse complement.
CGATGCCCGGCATCGAATCCCTGCTGAAAAGTGGCCAAAAACATCCCAAGTCGATGCCCGGCATCGAATTCTCGTTGCAAGTCGATGCTAGGCATCGAATTCTAATTTTAAACAGGCGCTCTTACTAAAACAGGTAAGTTTTCCATTTTTGGAAGGTCATACAGGGTCATCTTGTGAGGGCCATAACTTGAGTTCTAGAGCTCCGTTTGATGCATATGATAGCTTGTTGGAAAGCTCTACTCTTCTAGTTTCAGCCTATAAAGTTTCATGGAAAAATAATACTTGAGCTAGGAGAAATTAGCAAAATACTGAAGGTATGTCATTTCGGTGACTAGGAATTTCTGTAGAAGCAAAGTTCTCACTTTAAGCTATCATTTCTCAAAGTTTGGAGAGGCAATGAGTTAATGGTGACCATAGAGGTGTTCTAGTGTCACATTAATTCATTTCTTGTGGTGTTTCATACATCTACAATATCTACCAGAGATGTGCTCCCAGGCCTAACAGACTAAATTTTCAACCATTACTCATTTCCAGAGGATGGCTACCTTTCAAATGATGGTGTCTTGATTTCACTGGACCAATTACTCCAAGTGGTCAACCTAGTAGTAAGAAGTATATCTTGTTGGCCACATGTTATTCTACCAAATGGGTATAAGCTAAGGTTATTGCTCAATGTACCGCCATTATAGTATCCAAGTTTATGTATAAAAGAATATTCTCATGATTTGGCTATCCACTTTAGTCTTGGTATATCAGAATCCACCTGTACCTACCAAACTGGCACCAAAACGGTAAGGACCCTAAAAAGTGTGAAGGATATTTCAAGAAGGAGTAGTACAATTGGAGGACTTTCAGGGTGAGAAATTGCCCTTGGTTAATATTTATGGGGTGAAGAATTATCTAACTTGAAAAAACTTTGAAATAGTTCAAGCACTGTAGATACCATAGTTCTCATTTCGAGCTTATTATTTTCAATAAGGTAGTCCTTATTCTTGTTCTAGTGATTTTAGCCAATAAACAAGGAATTGCGTCAAGACGGTGCAACATTTTGATGAGGGGAAATGTAGATTAGTAGAATTTGTCATTAATAATTCACCTACATTCTGAAGCTACATATTAGTCTTGCAACACAATCAATCCACCATGGAGTGAAGGTCTGATTCTCCTACTCTTGAAACCTTGGGATGGTGCACTCATGGATAACCTTGCCATGGTGCACACATGGATAGGAAACTCCTGGAGATTCTTTGAATATAGAAGAAGCTTGCAGAGAAAGCAACTCCAGAGGAGATAAATAAGTCTTCTAGCTACTCATGGGGTGTTCGCTGAAATCTTTTTGAATCATGCATGAATATGAACTCACCATGCTTATGCTTTTATAATTTGTCCTCTATGAAAGTGGCCCCCAGAAATTCATCCTCCAGGATGCACGGATTCGTCCTTGAATGGTCAAAGTAAAGTTGGTGCACAATGGTCAAGGCAAACTTCCTGTGCAAAAGGTCCGCCAAATTTGGCTAAGATATGTAGAGTATGGGTTTTGACCCCTGGTAAATGGGTTGATACCCTACACTCTATCCAAATAGGCCACAGGCGTTAGTGAAAATTTATTTTATGGGAAGTAGATACCAAGCATTTGTCTGCTCAAAGGAGTGAATCATTGGTGCAACTCGGGCAAATTTGCCTTCTCATATTTGTTCTTCGTCTAGAAATTTGTCCTCAAGGTGGCTAGCCTGAGAGCATATCTTGATATCCACAAGTATGATCAAGTTTGCATAGACACAAAATTAGCATGGACAAATTTGCTGTTCAAATTGGCCCTTTTCTCTGAATTTGTCGCGCTCTCCTTGGCTCAATAATCGTCTTTCAAATTCGCCTTTTTTACCTCCGAAATTTGTCTCCTGAAGAATTTTCCTTGAACATCAACATTAGAATTCATCTTCAGGATGAGTGTAAGAATCCAAAATTCCTTATTTCAAGCAAAAAAATCCAAATTCATCCTCATATTCTCATCATTATTTGTCTTCAATTTTGAGCAACTTAATTTTTTTTTAAATGGAGGTTCAGTCGAGGCTTACTCCTCCAGGGTTTAACTTTGAAATTGCAATTGTACAAAGAAGGGCATAGTACCCATGGAACCCCCCTTATCCCACAAGAACAGGGATTTACATAGCTGGGTTACACTACGGTCACATCTACCGCGAAGCAGGACAAACGGTGGCACATCAGCCACAAGATACAAGGTTTCCATGATAACATGTCCCTTACATGTTGCCGGTGGGGGTTCACCCTCGCCCCCGTCTTAACAGGCAAAAGGCCCAACCACCCAGCCAAGCGGCTTGGGACTAGCAACTTAAATTTGTGTCACGTGAATCACTCCATAAATTTCTTCCTTCAAATATAGCCTTCAAAATTTGTCTTTCTTCACACATTCATTTGCAAAGGTTGCCTCAAAAGCACTCCATAAATTTCATTCTTCAAATTTAGCCTTCAGAGTTTGTCTTCTTTCACATTCGCACATTCATCTGCAAAGGTTTCCTCTCAAATTGGTTTTAGAGATTGTGTTGGATTCTCTCAATCAAATTCGTGATTCGTCTTGAACCATGAAACTGCACCTTGCAACCATGTGCAATTCGTCTCCCAAAAGCCCTCTTTACCACAAATTCATCTCTCTGCGAATTTGCCATAGCTCATGTGAACACAAATTCGTCCCCCAAAAATTCGAACCATGTGCAATTCGTCTCCCAAAAGCCCTCTTTACCACAAACTCATCTCTCTCCAAATTCGCCATAGCTCATGTGAACACAAATTCGTCCCCCCAAAAATTCGAATTTATCTCTCCACACAGCGCATTCAAGCCAAAACCTTGAGCCATGAAACTGGTTCGCCACATGAGTGCAGGTACTCTCTATGGCTGCAGTTGGGAATCGATCTCAAGTAGGGGGTTAGAATTGGTCAGATAATAATATACCTCTCATTGATGCAATATATAGATGCAATATCTCCTCCGTTCGTGCCAACCAATTTGCATTGAGTTCGTCCTGGGTTCAAGATCTGAGAGCAATGAGAATTCCACCCGAGATAGCTAGTCTACCATCACGATATAGAAATCCTTCCTTTGGGAGAGCAATGAATTAATCCTTAGTTTAAGACTTGAGAGTAATGCGAATTCTGTCTGAAATAGCTAATCTATCATCCCGCTATGGCTAAAAGAGTTTAATCCATATTCAACTACCGTACAAATGCTAAACGTAGGATTTGAACACAGACCGCGCGATGTGAAGGGCCTTGAGCTATTGGAATGGCATCCATATAAATGAAGACTGAAATACAAAACTACTTTACCTTCGAGTTGAGAATTTGCCTTAGACTCCATGCCATAATTTCCACTCCTTGTCCCAAAATTCATCTAATGATTATTGCATCCACCAAAAGGATGGAATTTTCCATGGATTTGCCTTGCATCATCCAACATAGATCCCAGCGCTTTATGAACATGCACCTAAAGTGTGAGTTGGGAAAATTCATCCTAGCATCTTGGGGTAAGAAAATGGATCCTAGGTATTCCCCTCAGCAAATCATCTTCAATACATCTACATATAGCGAAGGGGAATTCTTCTGTTGCCAATGGGCTGAGAGGAAGTACTGAATTTGTCTAACTTATAATTAGTCCTTCTCATAGAGTGATATCCGATCCAGATTCATCTTTGATGCACAAAATTTGCCAAGGAGATTGATTCCTTGATGCAACAAATTTTCTTTTCTCAGGAAGCCCTACCAAACTTCACCTCTCATTCATCATGCACATGGAAAAAGGATTCACCTTGGGCTCCCAGTAAAATTCATCTACATCAAATATTCGTCTTGAGCTATTCGTCTACATCAGATATTCCTCTCCAGTTATGAAAATCATATCTAGCTCTAATTCACAAAAGCTATGAAGTGCATCCATAAGGATTCTTCCTTTATCTACAAGCAGAAGAGTTTCGCCCAAGCTTAATAATTTGTCTTGCTGTAAAACTTTCTTCCCTCAACATCACACCTTGATTTAGAGTCAAGTCCACTACCCTATTTGTGGAGATACTCAATGTTCTAAATGAAGCGTTGTTGGATGTCAGTACCAAAATTAGACTACATATCCAAAATTAGCCAACTCTCCCTCCCCTTTTATCAGTCTGGAGTGGTGCATGTGTAGTAAGTCGCGATGGTGCAATAATTGATTGAAGTCAACTGGACTAGACATGAAGGCCTATTTAAGAAGTTTGTTAGCATTGGTTGAGATAGATGAGATACATGAGAGTGAAGAATCGACATATTTAGATATATGAGACTAAAGGATCCATGTGGAAGGATATACTGAGATTTATGAAATTGAGAGATACACACACTATTCTCTCTTCATGACTCTAGCTTCTTTCAATTTCGACCTTTTTGTGTTACTCTGTTACTATGAGTGTGTTCGCGTCATGCTACTCCTTGTTTACTCTCTGCTCACTAGTGCGACTTTGTCCACTGTGGAAGAGGCCTCTCTATGGAGAATATAGAGAGTGAGGGCTTCAGTGTTGGGGGGCAGTCGACATGACAATGAGATTGGGTACACTAGGATAGCTCTCCTATAAGCTTGAGTTTTTAGCATTTGTCGAGAAGACTCACATTATTGTATACCTTCTCTGTGTTGAGTAGTCCAAGTTCATTCTTGGAGTGATAAGACCTTTGTAGTGTTATCAAGTATAGCTCTTGAAATATTGGTTCAATTTTCAATCTTGTTCTTATTCATTTATTTTTTTAGCATCCTTATAACTCTCTACCTATTTCTCGATTGATCTTCTCAAGTGGTACTTGCACACAATCATGTTATAGGGTGTAATTCCCTAAGGAGAATCCCCCTTGAGTAGAAGGAGTACTAGAAGCATAGATGTGGTGAACTCCTCTACACCATGATTGGGTATATGCAAGATCGAGGCACTTCCATGAAGATGTGGGAAACCCTAGAACGACTTTACTTCACTTCAACCAAACCCACAAAGATTCTATTAAAGAAAGAATTCAACACATCAAGGAAAACACCTAGTAACAATATAAATGGAAACATTTTAAAAGTCAAAGAGGTTAGTGATGCATTGGGTTCCATCCGTTTTCATGTAGATGATGATGATCTAGTTACATACACCTTGAAGGGTCTTAGGGATGATGAGAACTGGAAGGCTTTCACAACATTTGCGTATGTCAAAGATACTCTTCCCCACTTTAAGCGGTTGGTGGCCTTGCTAGATGTTACAGAGATGAATATTGGAGGCTCAAAGAAATTGTGCAACGAATCCCAAGCTTTATATGTAGGTAAAGGCAAAGGAAGAGGGAGGAATAGAGGTAGAGGAAGATGTAGAAAAGGGAGAGGATCAAGTTGTGATTTGGGTCAAGACCAAAGAAGCAAATAATCTTCATTACGAGGGAGACGAAAATTCGTATGTAGAGGAGGAAGGTTCAATGAGAATAGAGACAACTAAACCAGATAAGGTTGCTTTGTTTGTGGCAATTATGACCCCTATGCAAGGGATTGTTATCAAAGAGAGAAGAAAATCCAACCTACAAAGGTCAAGGTAACTATGCCTCTACTTCAAATGATAGTGAGAGCATTCTCGCTATTGTACAAATGAGTGACTAAAAAGGAAAAGGGTCAAGAACCTAGTACATGGATAGTGGATGTGGCAACCAAATGAGTTGCAACAAGGAGTTCTTCTCAAAGATGAAAGAGCCATCAACCAAATGGTATGTGGAAAAATGTGATGATACTCCTTTTGCTATTACACACATAGGCAATATTATGTTGGATGGCTCTCACAAAGCCAAGTGTGTGAAAAAGTTTCTTCATGTTCTCACTATCTAAGAGCATGTAGTATATGTAGGAAAAATGTTTGAGAGAGGATTGCAATTCAAGTTCAACCAGAACAAATGCTTAGTTGAAAACCCTAAAGAGGAGTAAAGATTGATTGACAAATATAGAAAGTAGGGAAGGCTATTCACTTTGGATGTGAAGCCTAGCTTCAACCACACAACCTACTCAACGTTTGGAAACAAGAAGGTAGTACAACGGGATCTATGGCATAAACAGTGTGGACATATCAATACTAAGAGATTGAAGGACATCTAGAGGAAGAGGTTACTACTAGAGTTACCTGATCTCTATAGTTAAAACCTTCATAATTTATGCTAAGCTTGTGAATTGAGAAAGCAAACTAGGTTTCCATTCAAGAAGAGGAATTATGTGAGCTATCATTCACTTGATCTCATCCATAGAGATGTTTTGGGAACAACAAAGGAGAACTCCATTGGAGGCACTAGTTACTTTGTAAATTTCATCAATGATTGCAGAAGGATGACTTAGCTCTATTGTATGAACCATAAATGAGATGTCCTTCATTACTTCAAGAAGTTCAAAGCTATGGTTGAAAGAGAATGTGATAGGTAAATAACGTTTTAAGGGTATGCAAGAGAGAAAAAGGATTATAGGTGTTATAAAACCACAAAAACGGAGATAAAGGTATCAAGGGGTGTCCAATTTGATGAATCTTTGCCTTGGTATGCTATAAATGTATCTATGCACAATAATAAAGATTAAGAAAAGAGGACTTCAAGGGATAAGCCAAAAAACATGATTTGTGGTGGACAAAAGGATTCAAATTTTCAATCATCATGGGATAAAGGTAGTCCTACATCTATTCAACTGAGTGATGCAAGAAGTAAAGGCAAGGCCAAAATTGCAGAGATAGAAGATGGTGGAGATTAATGGATTGCGCTCAATGCAGACCATCATGGGAAGAAGGAAGAGAGCTAAAAGACCAGAAACAAATATGTAAATGAATGGAATAGTGCGATAAGAAGGTTTGATAGGGTAAGGTATCCACTTTAATGACTTACCTATGAATCACTTATGGCTAGACATTCTACTTACAAGAGCAAGATTATTGAAGAACCCACATGCTCTGAAGAAGAAAATACATGCAAGGAATCACAAGAAGCTATGCAGAAGGGAATCAAATCTTTGGAGGACAATAAGACTTGGATGCTTGTGCCAAGGAAGAAGGATATGAAGGTAATTGGAAAAAAGTGGGTTTAAAAGGTAAAGAAGCATTCACATGGTAGTATTGCTAGGTATAAAGCTAGACTTTAGCCGAAGGATACTCTTAGACATATGGAGTAGATTATGAGAACAAATCTAGCCTTGTGGCTAGGATATCTACCATTAGATCTAGCATTGCCATTGAAGCAAGCAAGAATTGGAAGATGTATCAATGTGATATGAAGAATTCATTTTTTAAATGGAGAGCTAAAGGAGGTTTTGTACACGGACCATTGGTGTGCTATCTCAATCCATGCACACACATAGCATTCCAAATTTACTTCGAGCCAAGGGGGTACTCAATTATCTCAAAGGTACACTTAATGAAGGTCTATTATATCCTTTTAAAGATGAATTGTAGTTAAAAGCATATATAAATGCTGATTGAGGTGGATTTAACAAATATAGGAATGCAAGTGGTTATGTAGTGATGATTGGCAAGGAGGGAATGTCTTGGATTTCAAAGAGGCAATGCACAATTGCTCTATCCTTCAATATAGAAGCTGAATACAAGGAATTAGTCAAGTGACTTGTTACTTATCAATTAGGCCCAAAGATCCCATTACTAAAGTTACTACCACATTTGAAGACTATCGACACAAACTAGCATTGTGTGAATGACAAGTTTTGAATGAGGAAATAGCCATTCACCTTCTCAATAAGCTCCCTAGATCTTATGAAACATTTGTAATAACCCTTCACAATCATGAACAAGTATTGACTTGGGAAAACGTTTGTGGACTTCTACTCCTCCACAACTCTCAAGCAAAGTTGGCATCCTCATAAGGAACCACAATGAAGGCCAAGGGACCCTTTAAAAAGGAAAAACATGCTAATTATAATACTAGCAGCACACCTAAGCAAGGTTCCAACAATTCATCAAAGATGTTTACCTGCAATTATTGTGGCAAAATGGGGCACCTTGAGAAATTATGCTACAAAAAGAAGAATAGCTCCAAACCCTATATCTCTAGGAACCAATATAAGTCTACTCAGCATAGCTCGCATTGTTAAAATGAAGACCTCTTAATTTTGACAGAACCCATTGCCCTAATTAATTCAATTTCCTCTCAAGAATAGATCTTTGATAGTGGAGCTATATCTGATATGTGCAAGGATTGTGACTGCTTCCAAGAGATTGAAGACCATACTAGTGGAGTCCACTTAGGCAACATCAAAATTCTCCCCATTGAATGCAAAGGAAAATGAAAATCACAACTCATTGTGGGCACCGTAAAGCGTTATCCAATGTAGGCTTTGTCCCAAACTTGTACATTAACCTACTATCAATTCTAGCCATCACCAACCATGACAAGCAAGTGTTATTTGATAACACTTCTGTAAACGTGATTGACCCTAGTTCTAAAGACATCATCGCACAAGGAGTAGAGGACAAACGGTTGTACAAGCTATCAAGTTTTCTGACTAATGAGTCCCTTTCTAGATTCTAGCACCAAAGGTACGGGCACACTTGGTACTTTACCTAAATTTCTACATCGCAAATGGTTAGGGGATTGCCCAAGATTGCGCAAGTACATGATATCTACCAAGCTTGCACCCAAGGAAGAAACATAGCACTCACATTCCCAAGGAGGCTTCCACCCAAGCTACAAAGCCTCTTGCCCTAGTCCACATGGTCCTCTATGGACCTATGAATACCCGTGCACTCAGTGGATCAATATACTTCTTTCTGATAGTAGATGAACACTCAAAATACATTTGCATATACTTTGTAAAGTAGAAAGCATATACCTTTTCCAAATTTCAAGAATGGATATCTTTAGTGGGGAATGGAGCATCCACGTGATTCAAACTATTAGATCAAATATGTATAAACAATAAGCACTTATCAAACGATCAAAAGTGGATATATGTGAAATCCTTGATATTTGGTCAATCATCAAGGCTTGGAAAATGTACTAAGAGCTCCCCCTCAAGACTAAGATGCTTGAGTTTTCAGTTCTTTGGTATTTCCTACAATCCGATCATGGATTCAAACTTGTTTAGCTTCTATATGCTTATTCTTGGCATGAAAAATAGGATTAACAGCTAAATGAAGTGAACTCATGTTATCTCCAAATATAAATGGGGTACCAAAATCCAACCCTACATCTGTGTATACAGTTTTGATCCACATCGCTTCTTGTGTTGCATTTGCTAACCCTTTGTATACAGATTCAGTTGAGGAAAGAGCAACTATAGGTTGCTTCTTTGAAAACCAAGATATGAGCTTTGTTCTTGCAAATCATAAGTATCATGATGTCTTCTTCTTTCATGTTTTGAGCCTGCCCAATCTGCATCAATGAATAGCTTGACATTCAAATCATATGTGTAGGGGTAGTATAGACCTTCATTATTTGTTCTTCTCAAAGTATTTCAATATCTTCTTGGCTACATCCATATGAGGTTTCCTAGGAGTGTGCATGAGCTGGCTAAGCACACTTACTCCATAAAAAATATGCACCCTAGTTAGGGCAACATAGTTCAAGCTTCGAACTAGACTTTGGTAGCTTGTGATGTCTTCAATAAGTTCTCCTTCATGAACACTTAACTTCTGGTTGACCTCCATGGGAGTACCTGCAACCTTAGTATCGTGCATTTTGAACTTTACAAGCATATCCTTAATATATTTCCTTCGCGTAAAGAACATTCCTTAACCTATGTAGACTACTTTCAAGCCAAGGAAGTAAACGAGCAATCCAAGATCACTTACCTTGAATTTTTCCTTCATTTTGGGCTTTGATGTTATTTAAAGTGATGAATTAGCCTTGCTCATTTGAGATACTTTGTCCTGGAAGAATGTAACTAATCTATGGTTCCAAGCTCTAGAAGCTTACTTCAGTCCATGTAGATCTTTGTTGAGTGTACACACATACTCTGGGTGTTATTCATTTACAAATCTAAGAGGTTATGCCATGTACACTTCTTCTCAAATCCAAACATTCAAGAATGCATTTTTTACATCCATCTGATAGATGTTCCAATTCTTTGAAGTAGTTATACTCATTAGCACTCTGATTGTTGGCATATTTGCCATAGGATAAAAGGTCATCTATGCCTTGGGTTTGAGCAAACCCTTTTGCCACAAGCCTTGCTTTATCCCTGTTTATTGATCTAGCTGAGTTTTTCTTTACTTTATAGATCCATCTAGACCCAATGATCTTCATGGATGCTTCTTACAAGCGAAGTCCCATGTCTAATCTCCTGAAGGGCTTCTATCTCTTCTTCCATTGCTTCTATCCGCTCTAATTTCTATGTACCTGCAAACAGATCCATCTAAGTTTCTTCTAATTTTATATACCCATCTAAAACCAATTGCCTTTTGATAGGATGGCATTGGAACAAAATCCCAAGTGTCGATCTCTTTCAACGCATCTATTTCTTTTTTCATGGCCTTTTTCCAATTAGGGTTTCCCTTTGGCTCCTCATAGGTTGAGGGTTCTTTTGAAAATGAGTCAGTTGCCAAGTAGATTGAATGCTTTTAACAAATGTGGAATCATATCCATACCTTTTTGGTTGTTTCTTCTCTCTTGTTGATCTTCTAGAAGCTTGCTGAGAGCATTCTCCACACTCCTACATCTTTGCGTTGCCTCTTGAATTCCATAGTTTGTAATCCTTTTCCCTTTCATCTTGGTCATCACCTATATTACTTCTTGGATCTAAGACTTGTGTATCACGATTTCTTCCTAATTGATGAGAATCAGAATCAAGATCATATGATAGAGTTACCTTTTGTTTGTCTTCATCATACCAAGACTTGTGTTCTTCAAACACAACATCCCTACTTGTGAATTGATTGATTGAGGGATATAGAACCTATAACCAATAAGATTTGAGTCATACCCAATGAACATGTCTTTGTTGTCCTCTCATCTAGCTTACCTCTTATTTGTGATGGTACATGAACATAAGGTAAACATCCAAACACCTTGCAATGTCCAAGACTAGGTTTTCTTCCATGCCATGCTTCATAAGGAGTCATACCTTGAAGTGATTTGGACGGTAGTCTATTAACAAGGTACAATGCAATTGAAATAGCCTCTACCCATAGATAATTGGGAAACCTCTTCTCTTCAAGTATTGTTATGGTTGATCCATCCAATGTCTTGTTTCTTCTCTCTATAGTTCCATTTAGTTGAGGGGAGTACCTAGTATTCACTTCCCTGTTGATACCTTTATCCTTCAAGAACTCATCAAAATCTTTGGAGAAGTATTGATATACTTATATGACTCTCCACATGTGCTAGATACCTTTTGAAGCAATCAAACACTTCATTGATACTCTTGATAAAGTGTAGAATAGTCCATCTACAATGGTTATCAATGAATGAAACATAATAACTTGATCCTAGCAATCAATGTTACTGAGATCCCCACACATCTGTATGTACTAATTCCAATAATCTGTTGTGGATGTAGCCTTTGTGCTTGAATGGTTGTCTTTGTGCCTTCCCAATCTGACCTGCATCACATTTGTTGATGATATGTTGCTTTGATATGTTTGGTAGTACTAGAACACTTTGATCGTGTCTTATATCTATCAAAATTCTCTCATTCACATGAGCAAGTCTCTTATGCCACACTTCAAGCTCACTTAGGGTTTAACATCCAAAAGTGAATAGAGCTATGTTCCTGGTTTCTCCTACTTCAAAAATAAAGAGCCTACCATGCTTCTCGCCTCTCGCTATCTTCTTGACGCCTTGACATGGATCTTCCACAAAAGCTCCATGTTGGGTGAACTTAACTTTCAAGCCTTTTTCAACTATTTGGCCTAGACTTATTAGGTTTTTAGTGATAGTGGGTACATAGAGAACTTTACTCAAAATGTTATCTTGCCATTCGAAGCTTTGACATTACCAATCTTCTCCACATTGTGCTTAGTACCATCCCCTATTTGTACTTCATGTTTATGCTTTGGACTTTCCAAGTTAGATAGAAGAGCAATGTTGCCTCAACAACATCATTTGAATATCATGAATCTATGTAGAACAAATGATCATTTTCTTTACCTTCCTTGTGGCTTAGATTCATTATAAGCATTGTGTTTTCATGTGCTTTATCTTCAAATAAGTGTTGTAGTCCCTTCTATTATGGCCTCTATTGTTACTATTGAAGTTGTGTCGACCTCTGCCTCTATTGTTGCCATGTCTACTTCTTCCAATTCCTTTCAAGTTCTTCCCATTGAGGCAACGATTTTGAGTTGTGTGGTTGGTCTTATCACAGATGGCACAAGACTGAACATTATGATATTTGATTTTTTCATGCTTTGTTTCTTTCTTCTTCCCTTTCCACTTGCTCTTGCTTGTGATGTTGGCTTAAGAAGTCTCCTCTTCATATTCATCCTTCTTCTTTCCTTTCAACTTTGTGTCCTTATCTACATATAGAGCACTAGTTGAATTAGCAAGATAGGAGTTACCTTCCTTTATGCTATTGTTGGCCTCTTGATTGAAGAGTTGTCCAAGAAAGAAAGTCTGGAGTTTGCACATCCATGATGAGATCATAAGTTGTGGTGAAATATTGCCATTGTTTATCACTTCTAATCCCATTGCAAATTTGCCTCATGATAACCTGTTCTTCAATCAGCTCTCCAATGGATGATAACTTATCCACAACCTTCTTGACCTTGGTAACAGACTCTATGATGGTTTGTTTAAGTCTCTTCTTCAATTGGTTGAACTCATTCCAAACATGATTCTTTCTTGCTCTGGTACTAGTAGAAAAGAAAGTCTCTAGGGCATCCCAAGTCCCTTGAGATGTCTTGCATCCTCTAATATGTGGTAATAGAAATTCAGAGATAGATTTTACTATGTAGGACCATACTTGAGCATCCCTTTCACACCAAAGTGGGAGCTTATTTATCTCCTCTTATGTAGGTCCTCCTTTCGATCTTGGAATAGGCATGGATTGATCACCTCGACATCCTTGGGCACCAAAGTGTGAGCTTATCTCTCTCTTCTTGTGTAGGTCCTCATTTGGATCTTGGAATAGTCATAGCTTCATCACCTCATACAATTACATATATATTTATACCTTGAAAATAGACCTCCATTTTGATTTCCAAGCCGCATAGTTGTGTTGATTCAATCTTCTCAATCATTAAGGGAAATCCTGTTGGAGACCTCTTAATCTCAAAAGATTTGATCTATACTGATGTAAGAAAACCTCTATATCAGTTATGGACCAAAATTTACTCAAATGTTATCTTTATTTATCAAAACTTTCACTATCACTTCTCTGAGTGAAGAAATTCCTTCTTCAGAAAGTCTATTTCAGAAATTGACTTCATTACATGCACATATCTTTAGATTTCTTCAAACTAATGATGCACATATCTCCACACTAACTTTTTGCAATCATATCAACCATTATTCCTTCAAATGAATCATCAAAACTTTAATTTGATCCTTAAGATCAAAAGTATGTCAGAAATTGTCTTCCTAAACAAGCGACTTTGACATAGGTAACTTCTAAGGTCGATTTCTCATAGCACAGATCCAATTTTTCTAGATGCTTTTAGCCATAGCTTCCTTACCTTCTAACTTAGATGTTGATGCTCATTCATCAAAAAATTTACACTGTACACTGAGATCTAAGCAAAACATTGATACGAAAAAGTGCACAACTCTGAGAGATCTACCTACAAACTTTACATACACATGTTCCTATTGATCATACTCACAACATGAAATGAATTAGACCATGAAACTTTGAACATAGCTTCATTAGCTTCTAGGTTAGATGTGTACAAAAGGATTTCTAATCCACATGATCAGACTGAGAGAAATCTACAAAATACTCGTCACTATTTCCTGAAGATAACTCTCTTCACATCTATCTCTATGACACTTGTCTTATAATGACTCTCTCTCATGTATTTCCTTACATCATTGACTTACATACATATGATTCTAGACTTATCCCACGTCTATTACATTACTCCTTATCATCCTAAGGATTATCTATACTCAAATTACAAGAATTTCCAACTGTAATGTACATATGTATACAAGCTTCACTTCTGAGTTCTCTTCACTTTCACAAATGACTTCTTGAACTTCAATCTGATGATAGACTTGCTTCAAGCTCTTTTTAATAATCAATTTGTGATTTTTTTAATTCGAACAGCTCCCCCTCAATCACTTATTGTGATTATTCCATTCTTCTTCACTCCTGCCATCTCTTTGAATCTTTGTAGCTTAGGTCCATCCAAGCTTTTTGTTAACATATCTCCAACTTGTTCTTTTATTGGAGTATACAACACTTCAATCTCTTTATCTAGTACCTTTTCCCTCGAGAAATGATACTAAATCTCTATATGCTTAGTCTTGTCATGAAAAACAGGGTTAGCTGCCAGATATAATGAACTCACATTGTCTCCAAAAATAGTTAGAGTACTCTGATCAGTTCCAAAACTCTTCAACAAGGTCTTTAACCATATCACGTCTTTTGCAGCCTCTACCATTCCTTTATACTTAGCTTTTGTGGATGACAAAGCAACTGTATGTTGCTTCTTTGAGCACCAAGAAACTAATTTATCTCCAATATAAACACCTTCTATCATCTGAATCACCTGCCCAATCTGCATCACTAAACACTTTGATTCTTGTATCAGAAGTAAATCCATAACACAAGCCTTCACTTAGGGTTCCTTTGATATATCTGAGTACCCTTTGAGGTGCAATCCAATGAGTTTTCTTTGGACAATGCATAAATTGTGATAACACACCTACTGCATATGATAGATCTGGCCTTGTCAAGGTAGCATAGATTAAACTACCTACCAAACTCTGATATTTCTTCATGTCATAAAACTCTTCACCTCCATACCTGCTCAACTTATGATTTACCTCCAATGGTGTGGTTGAAGACTTGCAATCCTCCATATTGAACTTGACCAGAAGATTCTTCAAGTATCTCTCTTGTGTAACATATACTCCATGTTGAGTATATACAATCTGCATTCCTAAGAAATAAGATAAGTTTCCCAAATCACTTATCTTAAAGAAATAAGATAAGTTTCCCAAATCACTTATCTTAAACTTCTTCTCTATTTGTTTCTTAAGCTCATTGATTCCTTGAGCATCTGTACTTGTGACAATAATATCATCAACATAAATACACATGTATATGTATCCATTTTCACTTGCCTTCACTAGCAAGCTACTATCTGCCTTTGATGCTTGAAATCCACATTCATTCAAGAACCTAACAAGCCTGTAATTCCATGCTCTTGGGGCATGCTTCAACCCATACAAAGCTCTCTTGAGCTTACACACATAATCTGATCCAATTGAATCCATGAAACCTTTTGGTTACTCCATGTACACTTCATCTGCAATGTATCCATTCAGGAATGCATTCTTCACATCTAATTGTGATAACTTCCATCCTTTACAAGCAGCAATAGCAATCAATGATCTAATTGTAGACATCTTAGCAACAGGACTAAAGGTTTCATCATAATCTACCCCATAAGTTTGGGCATAACCTTTGACCACAAGTCTATCCTTGTATGTAGACACTTTACCATCTTCAAACCTTTTTGTTTTATACACCCACTTACATCCAATGACCTTCTCATTCTTTGGTCTTGGCACCAATTCCCATGTTTCATTTTCAAGTAGAGCATCATACTCTTCTTGCATTGCCTTCTCCCAATTTTTTTTACCTTTAGCTTCTTCATATGTGATTGGATCCTCTTCTGACTTCACAATGTAAGCATAATCTTTTGTTGTTAGAAAAGATGTATCATAACTATACCTAATAGGCTCTTTCCTTTCTCTCAAGGATCTTCTGATCTCTGCACTTCTTGAAGTCTCAACCACATTTGACTCTGGATCAAATCTTGGCCCATCTTCAGCATTATCTTGCAATTTACTTTTATAATCAACATCATCAATATCTTCTTCATACACACTTACTTTTGTCTTCCCTTTCCTTTGTATTTCTTTAACATCTGCATACTCACTTGTTGACCCTATATACCATGTGCTTTGCTCATCAAATGTAACATCTTTGGTAACAAGAAATTGCTTTGTGGAGGGACTCCACAATCTGTAACCCATGTGTCTATCATCATACCCAATAAACACATACTTCTCTGCTTTGGGTTCTAGCTTATGTCTCAATTGTGAAGGAACATAAGCATGTGATAAACATCCAAATACCTTACAATGATCAAGAGTAGGTTTCTTACCCCACCATGCTTCATAAGTAGTTCCTCCATCCAAAGCTTTACAAGGTAACCTATTCACAAGGTATGTTGCAGTGTTGATAGCTTTTGCCCATAAGTAATTTGGGAAATTCTTTTCTTTCATCATTGCTCTTGCAAACTGTACAAGTGTTCTATTTCTTCTTTTTGCAATTCCATTTTGTTGAGGAGAGTACCTGCAAGTTACTTCTCTTTTTATACCTGCATTCCACAAATAATCATCAAACTCTTTAGAGAAATACTCTCCCCCTCCATCTGATCTCAACCTCTTGAGCTTTGGTCCTATAATCCTTTCTGCATAAGCATGTAATGCTTGAATGCCTTAAACACTTCTGATTTGTCCTTGATTACATATAAAGTAATCCATCTTGTTGCATCATCAACAAAGAACACATAATATCTGGATCCATTTATGATATAGTCCCTTGAAGGACCGCACACATCTGTATGAATCAATTCAAGCATATTTGAATACTTATATTCTTTATTGTATGAACTTTTGTGTGCTTTACCTAATTGACAAGCTTCACACTTGTACGCCATGTGTTGCCCTTCAACATTTGGCAAACCAAGCACCACATGATTCCTTGACATTTCCTTTATGGCTCTCTCATTGAAATCACCTAGCCTTTTATGCCATAGGTCTCACTCAGACATCTTTTGACTTCCATAAGTAGATAAAGCATGTCCCACATTACCTTGGACTTTGAGAGTAAAAAACCTTCCTTCCTTTTTTCATGCGATGATGTTTCTATATCCCTGATTTGGATCTTGCACATAAACACCATCATTTGTGAATCTGACTTCATATCCCTTCTCCACAATTTTCCCTACACTTATCAAGTTTTTAGGAATAGTAGGAACATAAAGTACCTTGCTTAAGAGTGTACTTCCATTCTTTGTCTTCACTGATCCAATACTTTCCACCTTATGCTTGGTGTTGTCACCTGTTTGAACTGTATGTCCATTCACCTTTGCTTCCATATTAGTCATCAATGATATATTGCCACTCAGATGATTGCTACATCCTGAGTCAATATAAAACACCCTTTGATCTTCTCCTACTGCTTCATGAGTTGCATTCAAGATAAGAGTCATGTCATCCTTCTGATCTGATGCATAATTATAATAATTGTTGTTGTAGGACTGAGATTGAAAACTTCTTCCACCGCCTCTAGCGTATGATGTCCTACCACTTCTTCCTCTAAAGTTGCCTCTTTGGTTTCTGCCTCCTCTACCTCTTTGATTGAAGCTCTGATTATGATTTCCACCATTTTGATTGTTATACCAACAATCATTTGCCAAATGATTGGTTCTACCACAAATCCAACAAGCCTTAGTATTGTCTTTGTTCTTACCTCCTCTTCCTTTACCTCTAAAGTTCATCTTTTCTTTTGTAAAGTTAGCTTGACTTGAAGTTCCTTCATCATCAGTTGACTGCTTCCCTTTGCCATTCTTTTTCTTGTCTTTGGAGTACATAGCTTGACTTGCACTCCTATCATTGTCTCCCTTAATGTCTTGCTCAAAAGTTAGCATGTGTCCTAACAATTGATTAAGATCAGGAGTAAAGTGATCTGGTGACAATTCTATGGACAATATGAAAGGCTTCCACTTCTCATCTCCTCTTAGACCTGTAAGTATTTGCCTTACCAACTTATCCTCTTCAATGTCTTCATCTACTGCTCCCAGGCTATCTGCAATATCCTTCATTCTTGCCACATAATCAGAAATTGATTGTGAACTCTTCTTCTTAAAGGTTGTAAACTCTGCCCATAATGAGGACTTCCTAGACTTGGTTGTGTTTTGGAAATGCTCTTCCAAAGCATTCCACATATCTGTTGCACTTTCTAATCGCCTGATGTGAGGTAGAAGATAATTATTTACAACCATGTAAATGATGCTCCTAGATTGAGCATCCTTTCTCATCCAATTCTTCAAACCTGCAAGTTCCTCTCTAGTTAGAACATTAGAATCTTCAAACTCAAGCTTTTCTTCTTCTCTTGTAATGAATCCATCAAATCTTTGCTCATGAGGTGTGCCTCCATCCTATGGACCAAGCTGGAGTTCTCCCTATCTAGCTTATCAATCTGCAAGCTTTCTCCCATCTTTGATCTTCTATGTCTACAATTACTATGATTTGTGATAATCGAGTGTACCTTTGATATGAAGCTTTAGTCCTTCTTGATCCTTTGAACTCGTACTTTTTACTTCTGCAGGTTCTCTGCAAGAATTTGTCCTTGTCCACCTTCAATTAGAAGGAACTTCAATACCTACAATAGTCGGGACTTCCAATGCCTTTACTTCACTTGTATTGCACCTTTAGCTCTAATACCACTATTGGAGACCTCTTAATCTCCAAAGATTTGATCTATACTAATCTAAGAACACCTCTATATCAGTTATCGACCAAAACTTACACAAATGTTATCTTTATTTATCAAAACTTTCACTATCACTTCTCTGAGTGAAGAAATTCCTTCTTCAGAAAGTTTGCTTAAGAAATTGACTTCATTACCTACACATATCTTCAGATTTCTTCAAACTAATGATGCACATATCTCCACACTACCTGGGCTATTGGCTGACCTAGTTCTTGGATAATAGCGTTTACAGTTGCTCGCCCCTGCACCTTTGCATTATATGCACAATTTTCCGTTGAGTGTCTGGTTGTGTTGCAGATGGCACAATACATCTGGTTAAGGGCACATGTAGCACTGGTGTGCCCTAGATTTTTGCACTTGGTACAATACATATGTTTAGTCGGATCATCTATTACGTTCTTACTCGCTTTCAACCACTCCAAGTCTTCGGTGAATCCTCCAACTTTATGCTCTAGTTGTAGGGCCAATGCAATAAGAGCATCCAGTGTCATAGCACCCACACAACGGATGATCATGATTTGTCTTAACTGTGGGGTCAGCCTGTTAATGAACCACTGGGTTATAACATCATCCGGTAGATTAGCATGTGCCGGAGGCAGTTGTCGTAAGTGGGTTCTAAACAATGTTGCATATTCTTGAACAGTCTGGTGCGGCTTCTGCCGATTGTTCTCCAAATAGTCGAAGATTTTGGCAGGATTCTTCTTCAACTGGAACCTCTGTAAAAACGCATCCCTCACAGCATCATAGTTAACGAAATGATTAATATCATACTCAGTCAACCATCTAGCTACTTCATTAACTAAGGTGGCCTAAAATATGATGGCCTTGTATGCCGGGTCGGGTGTATGGTTCAGCACTGCATAGCTTATCTCAAAGGTGTGCACATGTGCATCAGGATCGTCCCTCGGAAATCCACCGAACTTTGTGTAAGTCACCCCTATTGGAACCGGTCAAAGTGGAACTGGTTGTTGCTGTTGCTGTTGTTGTTGTTGTTGTTGTTGACCACTCATGGTGCTATTATTGGTACCGTTGTTGTTTCCTGAGTTTTGAGGGGGTGTCTCTTGCCCTTCAGAATCTGTATTATCAGATTGCTCACCTTCCGGCTCGAAAATAGCATTCAGTCTCTTTTGTATCTCCAAATCAAATAGCCTATCCTGAGCTTTGGTATCAAAGGTAGGCAAGTTTGCCCCGAACTGCAGTGTACGTAATAAAGATCCACCAGGGAGTATCACACTGTCACCGGAAAACTGTAAATTCCCACCAACTGGTACCGAACTTTCACAGAAACTTGTCGAACTTTCACCGGAACAGGGTATACTTCCACCGCCAACGATCTCTCTGGGTAACATAACTTTATCCTCAGAAAGGTTCAAATTCTGACCAGATGGTATCGAATCAACTGCGCACTGTGTCCCTGTACACTCAAAAGTTATTGCACCTTCTTCAGAACGTATCGGAATTACACCGGAATCTACCGGAATCTCATCATGTGTTACCGAACTAGTACCGAAATCACTGCTAACTAGCTCCGATCCTTCGACAACTAGGCTTAAATGGCCTACACTTCTACCACCTGGGGGTGTCCCTAACAAATTTGGTACTGTCAAGGGATGCTGGTCTCTTCGATACTTCTGATAAGACTCACCGGACCGAGTAACTGGCATATATACCCTCTGCACCGCTTGCGTTACGTACTGCTCCACCTTACTGATTATTCTTCAATCCATGGCCATCTTCCCACAGACGGGGCCAATGTTAAAAGTGCAAACTATCGTCAAGTCCACTTTTAATCTCTTTTCGGGTTCTTGGGGATGGTAGGGGTCTGATAATTCAGAGGCCCTGTATCTTATTTTCCCAGTTAACTTATCAAACAAGCAGTACGTTATTATCTAGTATAATGTCTTCTACACAGTATTATTGTTCATATTCCGGTTAGGCTTTTCACAATATGTAACGCAGAGAGTAATAATTATCGTCGCACAGACTTATTGTCGCCAACGAACATTAGTGTGTTAATAAGAAATTAATGTAATTCAACAAGGTAAAAAGTCAATACTCAGAATTACGAAAATCTGCACTACAATGTCTCCGTAGGGTCACAAATCGCCCAGACAGACAGTCTAGCAATCCCGTCTCCTCTCTACCGGAGAGCCACCGTAATGTCTCTTCATTGATTGATAAAAAGGGTACAACACTTCACTACGACCTTTCGGTACGTGCGGTATAGGAAAATATAAATTACATGATGCCAATCCGGCGGCCTTACACGAGTAGCATATGTACACATTCCTTCTCAGATAAGAGGTAAGCTAGACCCTAAGGCTCAGAAGTGCATCTTTATTGGATATGATCTAAATCAGAAAGGATACAAGTTTTACAACCCTTCCAATAAGGGATTCATGGTTAGTAGAGATGTTGTATTTGATGAAAATGACTCTTGGTATGAGAATGAATGCAGGAAGTTTAAACTACCCTATGACTTGGAAGAGGAGTTTCCAAGTCTTGCCAAGGAGGAACCTACTTAGAATGAAGACTCAATTCAGATGATGAAGACACTATCAACCTTGAAGAGTTCAAGGCATGGAAGTTGAAGGGCAAAATAAAGATGAAGAAGCTTGAAGACATACCTGAATCTTCAACTCAATCAATTAGAAGATCACAAATAGAAAGCAAAAAACCTATCAGATATGGGTATGATACATCTCTTGTTACTAAACACTCTGTTTATAATTGCCAAAGAATTGTCAATTGAAGAACCAGGATCATATGAAGAAGCCATAACCAAGTCAGAATGGAAAGAAGCTATGGATGAGGAGATTGAAGCACTCAAGGAAAGTGATACATGGGAGCTAGTACCAAAGAAGGAATCCATGAAGGTAATATGATCCAGATGGATCAATAAACTTAAAAGAAATTCTGATGGGTCAATTAATAGGTACAAAGTCAGATTGGTAGCCAAGGGTTTTGCACAAACCCAAGGCATTGATTATGAAGAGACACTCTCACCTGTGGCCAAGATGCCAACTATCAGAGTGTTGGTAAGTGTGGCTGCATCAAAAAATTGGAATATGTACCAGTTAGATGTCAATAATTCTTTCTTGAATGGATGGATTTCAGAGGAGGTATATATGTCACAACCTCCTAGCTATGAGGACCCAACCAAGGTATCATATGTGTGCAAATTGAATAAAGCTTTATATGGATTGAAGTAGGCACCTAGGGCATGGAATCACAGATTAACCACTTACCTTCAAGACCAAGGATTTGTCATGAGCAAGGCAGATACTTCTCTATTCATCAAGAGAAGTAACTCAGATGTAATATACCTTTGTGTTTATGTTGATGACATCATACTTACAAGTAATGATGTTAATGGAATCAGACAAATCAAAAACCAGATGATGAAGGAGTTCAAGATCAATGATCTTGGTCTACTAAAGTATTTTCTTGGGCTTGAGTTAGTCTACACTAACTCAGGAATATACATTACTCGGAAAAAATACATAGGGGATATGTTGAAGAAGTTTCATTTGCACGATGCCAAAGTTGCAAGTACTCCAATGGAGGTAAACCTAAAACTAAGTGCCCATGAAGGTGATGAACTTAATGACATTACAGGATACCAAAGCATGGTGGGTAGCTTGAACTATGCTATCTTAATAAGGATAGACATTGCATATGGAGTTAGTGTGCTAAGTCAATTTATGCACAAGCCAAGAGCACCTCACTTAGAAGCTGTCAAGAGAATCTTGAAGTATCTCAAGGGTACACAACATCATGGTTTGTATTTCCCCTACACTTCAGATATTGATATCAAAATTTACTCAGCTGCAGATTGGGGAGGATGCAAGGATGATAGGAGGAGCACTTCTGGATGCATTTCATTTGCAGGTGATAAACCTATTCCATGGTCTTCAAAGAAGCAACCTACTGTTGCTCTATCTTCTACAGAGGTAGAGTATAGAGGATTGGAAAATGCCACTCAAGAAGCTATATGGATCAAGCTATTATATACAGAGTTGGGTTTATATACTGGGTCACCAATAATCTTTGGAGATAATACACGCTCACTTCACCTTGCAGCTAATCCTATCTATCATGCTAGGACCAAAAATATAGAGGTCCATTACCATTATGTGAGAGAGAAAATGTTAAGCAAATACATTCAACTAACCTATGTATCAACCAATATGCAGTGTGCAAATTTATTGACTAAAGCTTTGGATGGAACCAAACTTTGCAGGTTCAAAGAAATCATTGGATTGCAAGATATACATGAAGACTGAAGATGAAGACCAAGGCAAAATGTTTGGCTTGAGGGGGAGCTGTTGGTGCAATTTACAAGCCTACACATTTGGATTGAAGGATACATTAAAGTCCATACACATATGGAAAGCATAGGGACACATGCTAGTGGTTAATTACCACTTTACATACTTTGTAATGCTAGTGGTTAATTACCACTTTACATCTTTGTAAAAGTCACATTTGACTTGAAATCTTTGTAGACACCTACCAAAAGGAATTCATGGAAAAAGGTTAGCTTTGATTGAAGGAATATCTCCTAGGATATAGGAGCTTGATCATAGGGAGCCAAAAGTTTGAATTTGAATTCAAATTTTTACTCACTCACTATAAAAGTGTTCATGAAAAAGTCGCGGTTAGAACTCATCACTCCCGAGCTTCTCATTACTGTTTCTAAGTGTGTGTGAGGCCTATACTCTAGCCCACACCTATCTACACCATTAGGCAATGATATTCATGCCAATGGTATTGTATACAAGTGTTCATTAATACATATATTCACATTGTTCATTTTTGAGTTCTCTGTCATACTACTTGAAAGTCTATCAACTTGTGGAGAGAGTATCTCAGTCATTTCACCACCAAATTCAAAGATCTAAAGCTTTTTGGAACCATCTCAAAGTTTTCTACACGCTGTCAAAATTTGAAGAGATTCTATTCAGCCATTTGAGAGAAAAGCTTGTCGAGGTGATCACTGGTCAAAGTCTGCAACAGTCCTAAAAAATCGTGGGTAAAGGTTTATTTGCTAAATTGATTTCTCTGAGCATAGTTAATCTCTTTACATCATTCCACTTGGAATAGTTATCTTGCTAAGCTAATTAGATACCTCTAAAAGGATATTTTCCAATTCCTCTTGTGTTGGTCATACTGAGCAAAAGATCCAGCAGGTGTCAAGACATAAATAGAAGGTTTTCTTGAGATGTTGAGATCCAAAGTTATTTGTTTTGTCTCAATCTTTACATACATCATTTCCAAATTACATAGTCCATTTTATGGTGTCATTGGAAAGCTAAGGAGGTCTACGTATCAACTCTAAAGCATAAGAGGGCTGGTACAAAGCAAGATTTGGCAGTACCTACTCAATCTCTTGGAGCATCCATCCATCTTTCCCAACATATATGTGCATAAAAAATGCACCCAAAGATTTTACAATGATCTAAAGAAGGCCCCCTAACATTCCAAGCCTCATAAGGCTTCATTCCATCTAGATACTTGAATGCAAGTCTATTGATTAGGTAAGTGGATTTGGAAACAGCCTCTATCCATGGGTAATTAGAAAGTTTTTCCTCATTCAACATTGATCTTGTAGCCTCCACTATTATTCTATTTCTTCTTGCTACCATTCCATTCTGTTCAGGAGTGTACCTTGTTGTAATCTCTCTCTTTATGCCTCTCTCCTATAAGAAGGAGTCGATCTCATGTGGGAAATTCTCACAAGCTCCATGAGATGTGAGCCTCTTCAAGCTTCTACCTGTTTGATTCTCAACCAATGCCAAATAAGTCTTCAAACAAGTGAATAATTCATCTTTATGCTTCATAAAGTAAAGTATTGTCCATCTACTATAGTCATCTATGAATGAAACATAATACCTTGACCCTAAAATTGATGGCCCTCTACTAAGACTCGGCTCATTTGTGTGCACCAGCTCCAAGTAGTCTTCATACGTGTATCCTCTTTTGTTGAATGGTTACCAATGTGATTTTCAAATTGGCATGCTCCACATTTGTAAATCATGTGTTGCTTGGACACATTTGGAATGCCAAGCACACTTTGATCCCTACATATTTACTTCAATGTACTTTCACCTATATGACCTAATCTCTTCTGCCAAATCTCTAATTTAGATAGAGTTTGGCCTTCGTAATTGAAGAGAGAAATATTTCAGGTATCTTCAACTTCAAAGGTAAAAAGTCTACCAGATTTGTCACCTTTTGCAATCCTTTTGAAGCTCTATATCGCATGACTAGATAGTCCCCTTTTTATAGCTTTTTTGTTGGAGCCACGATTCAAATTTGAATTTGAATATTTTCCTACAAGTGTTCAAAAGTTTTAGGACTTGATTTTCCATAAGTCCTCACCAAGGAATTTGTGGAAATATTCTCCTAACAACTCGTGATGAAGTAATTCAATATATCCACATACACACATAAATAAATGACTTCAAAATTGGTCTTTTTGATAAAGAGTGAGGGATCTACTTTGCTAGGTTGAAATCCTTTATCCTACAAGAAGATAAGAAGTCTATGATTCCAAGATCTTGGAGCTTGTTCGACTCCATATAAAGCTTTGTCGAATTTGCACACAAAATCAGGATGTGCTTTGTCTTCACAACTAGATGGTTATGGCATATACACTTCCTCTATTATCCAACCATTAAGGAATGCATTCTTTACATCCAATTGAAGAATCTTCCAAATCTTGGAAGAAGCAACACTCAGAAGTACTTCGATTGTGGGCATCTTTGCCATCGGAGAGAAGGTCTCCTCATAGTTAATTCCTTGAGTTTGTGCAAAGCCCTTCACCACTAGTCTTGCCTTGTACATGTTAATAGAACCATCAAAATTCTTCTTTAATTTATAAACCTATTTTGAACCTATTACTTTCATTGATGAAGACTTAGGAACCAACTCCTAAGTTTTGTTCTCATCAAGTGCTTCAATTTCCTCTTCCATTGCTAACTTCCATTCTTGCTTATCCTTGGCATCCTCAAATGTTGAGGGTTCTTCTTGATTTAAGTTCTATGCTAAGTAGATTGAGTGCTTAGTAACAAGAGAAGTATCATAAGCATACCTATTTAGTTTTCTTTTCTCCCTCATGAATCTTCTTAGATCATGATGTGACAATTGTGCTTCATGAACAAGATCCTTCACTTCCATGCTTTGATTTTTTTCTATTTGAGACACTTCATCATCTTCTCAGATATCCTACTCTTCAACTTTAGGAGGGTTTTCTTTGATAAGCTGTGGAAAATCTTCTTCAATTTCATAAGGTAAGTCAAATTTCTTGAATGATTCTTCATACCAAGAACTATTCTCATCAAACACCATATCTATTCACCAAAGAACCTTTTTTGCTTGGGTTGTTTAGCCTGTAGCCTTTTTTATTTTTGTTCTATCCAATGAATACACATCTCTCTACCTTAGGGTCCATCTTTCCTCTAATCTATGAAAGAACATGAGCATATGCAATGCATCAAAAGATTTTGCAATGATCCAAGCTAGGTCTTCTCCCATTCCAAGCCTCATATGGTTTCATACAATCAAGAGACTTTGAAGATAACCTATTAATCCAATAAGTGGCTATAGATTTTTGTCATTCAACATAGATCTTGCATTCAACAATTGTCCTGTTTCTTCTCTCTTCCACACCATTTTGCTATGCAGTATACCTTGTAGTAATCTCTCTCTTGATTCCACTTTCTTCAATGAAGGAATCAAAATCATGGGAGAAATATTATCCGCCTCCATCTGATCTTAGCCTCTTTAGTGTCTTACCTATTTGCTTCTCCACAAGAGCTAGGTATTTTTTTGAAGCACAAAAGAACTTCATCCTTATGTTTCATGAAAAATAGAATAGCCCATCTACTACAATCATCAATGAAAGAGACATAGTATTGAAGCATCCTTGCTAGTCCCCATACATCTGTATGAATCAGTTTTAAGAGGTCTCCATGCATATACCCATTATTCATGAATGGTAACCTATCAGACTTTCCAAATTGGCATACACTACACTTATAAGTCATATGGTACTTTGAGAAATTAGGAAGTCCAAGTTCACTCTGATCTCTACATATCTATGCTAGTGATCGTTCTCCACTATGTGCTAACCTCTTGTGCCAAACTTCCAATTTTGTGAGTGTATCATTACCAAAATTGAAGAGAGCAATGTTCCTTGTATCTTGTAATTCAAATGTGAATAATCTACCTATCTTTTCACTTCCTGAATCCTTGATTTGGATCTTCAACAAATGAACCTCTCCTTGTGAATCTGACTTGCAAATCTTTCTCCACAATCTGCACTACACTTATCAAATTTTTAGTGATGGTAGGAACATAGAGTACCTTGCTAAGAAGATTGACATTTCCATCTAGTGCCTTTACATTTCCTATCATTTCCACAAGGTGCCTTGTATCCTCACTTGTTTGTACCTCATGCTTATTTCTTGGATCTTGCATATCTGAGAGAAGAGCAACATTTCTTGCCACATGATTTGAACACTATGAATCTATGTAGAAAACATGCTCATGAGATTTACCTTGAGGTATTGTCATATTCATGAGTATCAATGAGTCCTCTTGATTTGATTCTTTTGTGTAGTTATTGAAATCTTGTCTCCCTTTGTATCCTCCTTGATAGGTTGAATTGTTATAAGTTTTGTGATTGCCATTAAAATTGTTGAAGCTTCCTCTTGAGTAGCCATAACCTCCTCTATTGTAGCCTCTACCTCTTTGATTCCTGGGATTCCTAAAACAATTTTCAGTTGTATGATTGGTTAGGCCACAAATAGAACAAGGATTAGTGTCTTGGGGTCTCCCCTACCTTGTCTGCCTCCTCTACCTCTTCCTCTAGCATTTCTTCTTCTACCGGCATAGTTAGCTTGGTGTGTACCTAGTTCATCATCCACTTTATTTTCTTTCCCTTTGTTGTCATTGAGTTTACTTTTATCAGTGCAAAAGTTAGATGATTGATTACCTTTGGAACCTTCCCCATTCTTCATAAGCTTGGCCTCTTGAGTAAGAAGTTTTCCAATGAGTGTATTGAAGTCTAGTACATGCATATCTGTGTATAGACCCATTGTTGTGGTAAAGGCTTCCCACTTTTGATCTGCCTTTATGCCATTGATTGCTTGCCTTACAATTTGTTCTTCATCTATCACTTCTCTAATGATTCCTAGCTGATCACACACTTTGCTTGGGAGATTTCTTGAGGGTTGTGAAATCCAACCATAATTGATTCTTTATGGCCTTTGTGCTTGAAGAGAAGAAGGCCTCAAGTGCATTCCACACTTCTTGAGAGGTTTTACAACTTCTAATGTGAGGCAACAAAAAATCAGACGTATAGTTGAGGAGATAATACCTTTTAAGTGCATCGTTGGAATAGCATGTGCTCAACCTTTCTTGCTCTTCTTGTGTAGGTTGACTTTTGTTTCTGAACTTTGGCATAACTTCATCTCCAACTACATAACCATATAAACTCTTGCCTTGAAGGTAAGCCTCTATCCTTAATGATCAAACAAATTAATAACCTCTGTCCAATTTGTCAATTGATGAAGGGAATCCATCTTCCATGTTGTTCAACCTTGCTCTGATACCATTGTGAAGAGATGGATTGTATTTGGTGAAGATGAAACTGTGCTGCTTAAGCTTTGCACTAAACTAGCTAAATTTACTCCAAATATATGTAGTGGGACCTTCTAGCTTGCAAATTGATGTATTAGATAGCCTATGCACCTTCGAAGATCACTCACAAATCAATGATTAAAAACAAATAGGTTTGACCAATGGTCAACTTAAGTACACTTTCTATTTAGGAAAGATAAGCTCTAGTAGTTTAGTCACTGCTCCCTCTTTGGTTAAAATTGACTAGAGAGCTTTTAGACGAAGCTAATTAGGAATCAAAGAAACCTATTAGAAGTTATTTGAGTGAAAATGAGTGAATATTTTGAGAGAAATCAATTTAAAAAATCACTTATGTGATCCTCACTTTTTAGGAAGTAGTAGATGTTGGAGTTAGATGTCTACGGAAGCACACGAAAAACACAAGGAAGAAGAAGAAGCTTGATGCACAACACAAAATACTGAATGTATTACCACTAGAATGTACAAAGATAAATAGCCCATTAGGGCAATAGGCATATATACAATCCTGGGGAAAAAATGTCCTAAAGAGGGAAAAAAATGCCCCGATAGTCTTAGAGTGTTCACATACATCATTATGTAAATATATCAACAAATCCCCCTTAGATGTGATGCAATGAACAAGGAGCTCACACTCATGTATAAGGAAGTGCCAAGCTATGTGGAATCAGTCCACAAAAAGGAAGTAAGCCCAAAGCTTTGCGGAAGGCTTCAAACTTCTCCCTAGGCAAAACCTTAGTGAAGAGGCCTACAATGTTCTCTGCATGGGAACATATGCCAAGCTGATCTCCCCTGCAAAGAACCTCTCCTTGACATAATGATAATGCACCTCAATGTGCTTAATGCGAGCATGAAACAAAGGGTTCCTCGCAACTTCCAATGGGCTCTGACTGTTAGTGAAGATGGTGGTGGTAGCAGACTGACCAACACCCGAATCAGCCATAAGGCATCTGAGCCACACACACTCAACAATCGATGTGAAAGCTTCCCTATACTCAACCTCACAACTAGAAGTGGCCACAGTAGGCTGCTTCTTGCTCAACCAAGATATACATGAGCTACCAAGCATGAAGCAAAAGCCACTAGTGGACACACGAATGTCATAGCAACCAATCCAATCACTGTTAGTAAAAGCATGCAAATCTTGTGGTAGTGATCCCCCCTTGGGATAAGCCAATCCAAGTAGCCATGTACCACACAAGTAGCGGAAGATGCACTTAACCACCCACCAATGCTTGACACCTAGGCAATGCATAAACCTGCTCATCTATGAGACAACAAACTGAATATCTAGCCGACTAATGCATAAGTAAATCAAGCATCCAATAGCCTACTGATAGAGAAAAACATCCAATGCTTCTCTAGCATCATGAAGACTCAATCATAAACTTTTCTCCATAGGAGTGACAATAGAATTACACTCTTGAAGGCCAAAACAATACAATAATATGTCAATATATTTCAATTGACACAGCCATTCCACCATCAACTTGCATAAATTGAATGCTCAAATAATGATGCAAATGCCCCAAATCAGACATCTCAAATGAGGCATGTGAATCGGCCTTAAAATCAACAATATGCTTCTCATGAGGACCAATGAGTAGCATGTCATCAATGTACACAAAATTGATGAGAAGCACATCATTAGCATGCTTAACATATAAGGTGCTTTTAGCTGGCTTGTTCTCAAAACCATGTGCAATCAGATAGGCATGTATCTTTTCATAACAAGCATGTGGTGCTTGTTTTAAACCATATAATGCGTTCTTTAACTTACACACCTTGTTTTCATGCCCTTTTTGCACAAAGCCACGGGGCTAAAAAACATACACTTCTTCATGCAAGTCACCATTCAGAAATCTAGTTTTAATGTCCAATTGATGTACACTCCAACCATGATGGGTTGCAAGTGCATAGATGGTACGAATAGTAATCATTCGGCAAGTAGGAGCAAAGGTCTCATCAAAATCAATGCCTCTTTCCTGTACATAACCCTTTGCAACAAGCCTAGCCTTATACCTGTTAGCTATACCATTAGGCTTATGCTTCAGCTTGTATACCCACTTAGTGCCAACGGCGTTCTTGCAAGGAGGCAAGTCACATAAAGACCAAGTGCCATTCTTCATTATAGCATCATACTCAGATTGCATAGCAGCCATCCAATTCTTTTAATTTTGTGCTTCATCAAATGAAACAAGATCATTCTCAAAATACAGACTAGACACAGCCATAACATAGCAATCTGATGCAAAAGAGGCACTATGAGAGCCTGATCGAGTATGATATGATAGAGTTGCATCTAATTTGCTATCATGCAAAGTCTGCACCAACCATTTTTGCATAGTTTTTGCATGCTCAATATCAACTCTCTCATCAAGTCCACTGGTGTAGCTCAGTGATGAGTAGCACCTCCTTTAATGTCAATCCGGGAAGACGTGAGGATGGTATGAAGACCTCGAGCAAGTGGCGGCACAAGTGCGTGAGTGAGAAGCACACTAGCATGCACACACATACACACACACGCGCACACACGGCAAGACAAAGAGTGAAAATCAATGGAGCTTTTAGATTACTTTCAAAATGCTCTTACAAGTTCGTTTCAATTACAATCTAACCTCAAAAATGAGCTCTCTAGCCCTTTTTATAGTTTTTGACTAGCTTTTGGACCTGTCCAGACCTAGTGTCCGGCCTAGTTAAAAATTAGGTTCTAGGGCTTATTTGGGGGCTCAAACGAGATCTAAAAAATACGAAAATTGGTACACAACTACTTCTAAGGCTCCTCAAGCTCAAGGACTCCTTGGCTTGCACAAAATGGAGCTACAAAAAGGTGAAATGATATTTACAATGATTGTTAGTGATAAAAATCACTGTTGTTGTAGGGATTTCTTCTAGTGATCTGCCATACATATCTTCGAGCTCCCTACTTGCTCTTCCTCTCTGCATGTCCATCCCTTTGATTTGCATTAATGTCTTGAAAAAATATTGGCCTACTTGCCAGATCTTCTTTGACTGCCCTGTTTGCTAGTGCTGTCCCTTCGCTCTGACTCCCTTCTTTGACTTTCATGTCTTGTACGTCCTGGTGTACCAAGGCTACTGCCAACACCCCCCCCACTCTCGCGTCTGTCGCCCCTGACAGACCCTTGTCTAGCTGCTTTTTGGACGTAGTATTGTACAACATCGGCGGCGAGGTGGTGTTCTTCTAACCTGAGTCCCTTTGCTAGATCTGTCAGCAATGCATTCCAATTGACTGGCCCTGGGACATCTGGATGTGGCACCCGTAACTGCTCTGAGTGAATGGTTCGCTCCACAGCAAATAAATGGAGGAGATGTGAGGGTCTGGGTACAAATATTTCTGAGTGGTATTCCCAGAACCCTGTTATGAACATCTCTTCGAATGTTTGTTTAAAGCAGGCTGGGAGGTATTTTATTCTGGCGTGCCAAGCGTATATCACCTCTATAGAAGGAGTGGTGCTCATGTCATAAACTAAATCTTGGTTTCCTGTAAGGAATCCGACGCCTGAGAAGTGTGGGTCCTTGATATTCTTGAATGTCCTGAATGTAATAAGCATTAACTCAAAAATTTTCATGCACATCTGGGCCATTACATCAGGGGTATTCTTTAATCGGATGCTCCAGTGCCGTATAGTGGAAATCATGTAATTGACGGTGGGAGGCCCTTGAGGGGGTGCTAGATAGACGTAGTTTAACCATTTGGCGCATCCCTTG
The DNA here is from genome assembly GCA_020310875.1 of Ceratopteris richardii. Lineage (NCBI taxonomy): Eukaryota > Viridiplantae > Streptophyta > Polypodiopsida > Polypodiales > Pteridaceae > Ceratopteris > Ceratopteris richardii. The sequence continues at coordinate 70,319,102 of CM035428.1, read as the reverse complement.
ATATTCTTGACTGCAATGGTAAACTCTGGCCATGTGCGTCTGCGGAGTACAGGAACATAACAAGGGTTATATTTAATAAAAAGGGGCATATTCGTCCAGGTGCGAACCATCTCCGGATAGGTTTCGAGGAGTCGGATCCTCCAAGTGGGTTGGTGAATGGATCCTTTTTTAGCGCTCTCTGGGATGTCATCTGGCCCAAATTGTGTAGCAAACGTTGGAGGTTTGCCACATCTGTGTTGGATTTCTGCATTGTAGTCCGCCAGAAGTATACAATATGGCACGTATTGATCATCATTGGTTCCGATCCATCTATGGTGGGACATGCTGCGGAAGTATTCTGATTTAATAATAGTGTCCTCTATCTTTGCCATAGATTGGATCTGAACTGCCACTCGATCTTCATGAGTTGATGCCGTTTTCTCTAGTGTTTGGAGCCACTCAGGTACTTCGATTTCTAACGTATCCATTCCTTCTGCGGTTTGCTTACCACCTGGCATTGGCATAGGAACATAAGGTTCCTCATACGTCTCATCTACCTCGATGGGTACCAAATCCTCGGGTTCAGGTTCAACAACTGGAGAGGGTTGCCTTTCATGTGTGAGCAATCTTGCCTGTAATTCGGCCACCTGCTCTTTCAATGCCTTGACATCCTCTGAAGTCGTGGTCGTTTCTGTGACCTTGGGTGCTGTCTGTTGCTCTAGGAGTTGATTGCGCAGCGCATCACGCTCCCTTTCCAAGTCATCATGAGCTTCTAATAGATCTGCGTAGCTGTCCAAGATGGTCGTCATTGTCTCTGAGGGCACAGCTTTAAACTGCTCTGGATCAATTTCGTGGGGGGAGCCTTCCATTGCTGCTTCTAGATTTGCTTCGTTTTGCTGCTGCAGTCTCTTGTTCTCTTCAAGGGCGGCCGCCATGTGTTTTCTGAGAAGTGCCAGGTTACGCCGGACTTTGAGATTATCGGCTTGATATACCTCGAGTAAAGCTTCTAGTTGTTTGGCACTTGATTCTGTCGATGGTTGGGGTGCCGCCAATAATGTTTGATGAGCCTGCTCAAGCGTCGTGTAGCGTTGATTCAGTTCTACATTTTCTGTTTGTAGAATGTGAAACTGTCTTTGCAAGTTCTGATGGTGCGTTTCCAGTTGCTGATACCGGTTGTCCAGAGCTTTGTACTCATTCTGGAGCTGGTATACACATTGGTTTAATGCTAAAAATATGTTATTTACATTAAATAATGCTGGGAGGGGTGAAGATGCAGGGGGAACGGGGGCGGGAATGGGGGAGGTGAATGATGTGGATGTAAGTGGAGATGTGGGTGGAGGGGGTATGGGTGATGAAGGTGGCATGGGGGGAGGGAGCGGTGCTGTGGCTGGTGATGTTTCCATCGTGTCAACTGTTTGAGTGACGGTGTAGATGGGAATCGTGGGGGGAGTGGATGTGACATCGGTGAACAGGGTGGTGAAGGTGGGCATGGTGACTCCCCCGAATTGGATTCCCGGGGAGAGTGGGATGCCCATGACAATGGTAGTGGTAGTGGATGTGGTAGTGCTAGTGTCCTGTGGTGGAGTGAATTGTGTAGTGTGAGGTGGGGGTGGTGGTGACAACGGTGCTTCGTGATATTCTTCGGCTTGCGCTGACTCGCCTGGTGCTGATGTATTGATGTGAATTTGCTTCCCGGACCGCCTGGGACGAGCAGGAACTCTTTTTTCAAACCTATGGATGTAGGCCATTGCCTCATGAATGGCCTCGTCCAGTCCTACAGCGTCGGCATGAAGGTTCATGGACTCAATGAACAACTCGTCCACACCTTCCTCAGCTAGCAAGTCATTCATGAGTCTTTTGCCCTGTTCGAGAGACATCTGATGCTGTTCCTGAACCAGTCGCATGGTTCGATATAGTCTCTTGATTTGTGCCGAATATGCTGGGGCACTTGCTAACTCGGAGAGTTCGTCATATTCTTGATGTTGTTCTTCGTCGGCTTCTTCTTCATCTCCTCCTGCCTCTTGTTCATCTACATCGACTTCTACAGTTTGTGGTTGGGTGGGGGCCGATGTTGTTTGGGGTCGCGGTTCCTGAGCTTGCGCTGCTTCGGCTTCGAGGTTAGAGTCATAGATTAATCTGGCAATTTCTTCATCCGTGAGGTCCTCAAGAGTAAATCCCTGCGGAAATTCCAAATCGGATGGAATGGGTGGAAACACCAGATTAGGCCCCTCTGTGCTTGGTCTTGGTAACCGGATTGTGAATGGCCTAACGCGTCGTGTCTGGGGAGGAGTTATTTCTGGTGTAGCGGTAGCTCCCCTTGGTTGAGCACAGGGTAGTTGGACTCCCCCCCTCATCTTCTTTGATGGGGGACCTGCTGCTGATAGTCTTCTTTGGAATTCTTGGACTCGGGACCATACGAGTGCCCGCTGAACAGGCACGTCATAAGCCAAGCATCTATAGATTATTCTCGTCAAAGCACAACACCCGTGGAGCACATTCTTCTGTTTTTTGTTCCACCTTTGATGCGCTAGGTGGATCTGGTCTATGATCCAGTGTGGCACATTGATGGGCAGGCTTTCGGTTTCTGCTAGATATAAACTGAACCATATTCTTTTCGGGGGCATTGTGAATCGTTCTTGGGCGGGAAACGCAAAGTGTTGCATGATGGTTCGCAGGTGAAGCGCAATGGTAGGTGTCATTGCTACCATATCCTTCAACTTATTCAGATCCTTGTGCTTCATTCGACCTGGAACCATGGTTTCCTTTTCTGTTGGGATGTGCATGCCATACATACCCAACGCTTCTCTCACCAGATTGAGGGTCAACTTGAATCTTTTGAGCTCATTACCCGGCAGCAGTGATGGCAACACGAAGGTGCTGTCGCCTCCTTTGGCCCTGCTTGGCGTGATTGTACTGATCAGATATGAACATCGTAAAAAATCCGGCTTTGGTATGTGGGCCCTGAAATAACTTTCCACACCCGCTTTGACCCAAACTGATCTCATGACTTCGGCATTTTGGTAGCTTTCAAATTCGCGTGTGAAAAAGTGATATCGACCCCATTTGCCATTGAACTCCAATTCTGCTTCCCAGAAGTAGGTTCCATCGCCCAGTGGTCCAGCAACATCACTGAACCAATGCGCATGCTTACCTACTTGAGAAGTGTGTCCTTGAGGAGGATCCTGGATGGGGAGCACATGCACTTCTTGAAGCTCTTGCGGTCTTGCAGTGAGACGTGGCTCAAGGAGAAGTGTTTCTATGTCCACGATCTGGGGACCAGATCCGGCTTGAGAGCTGGTACCTGCTTCTGCCATGGCCCTGTTTGCTGATTGGTTCTGTGAGAATATAGAACCAAGTGTTAACATTGTAATGGACAAAATAAATCCGTTGTTGTCCCCGTTACAACATTAACATAAGGTAGATGGTGAGTTAGTGGTTAGTAAGTGCCTGAAGACAGTGTGTGTAGTTAGTGATTGTGTTGTCCTAGGAAACTATTGCCGTTAGTAAGTGGGTTATGAATTTACAAATTGGGGTCGGGGGGTTTATTACAGGCCCTAGGCTGCCAAATGCAGTGAATGGGCTTTGCTTTCGGTTCCGGAGAGTCTCTACAGAGCTTCCTCGGTGTCGTGGTTTGAAAACGAGGCCTTTTTGGGACCCATATACAATTGATTACATGCACGTTCTTGGGTTTTGGTGTGTACATGAGTGGCGAGAACGAGTGAAATCTGGCAGCATGCATAACTGCGTTATGCCGTTTAGGTTGTGGCCTCAGCGTAGCAACTTGTGCCATCAAGCAAGCCTTAGGCACCCAAATAGATTTTACTTTAGCAGACGAATTTCTGAAAGACTTCTTATTAGCGTTGCGTTGTTGGTCACTAATAAGAGGCTTTGCCGCTGTAGTTGACGGTGGTGCAACCGGTCGTTCGCCTTTCCGCACCCACACCTGGTTTATTTTCTGGGCCATCATGCTGTGCAGGTACTTTTGATCTCGGACATAGGTAGTACCCTGCTTCTTCTGCCTTTGATCCACCTTGGGTTGCTGCCTCCTTCTAGCCTTTGGAAAAGAAGGGAGTTCCGTTGCATTCCTGACTCCTTTTTTGCAAATATCATTCCTCTGCAACACATAGTTTTGGACAAGAACAGCATGGTCATCTTCATGTGTACCCCTGGAAGGACCAGGAGTCTGTGCCTTTCCTAGTTCCTTGAGTGCTCCATTGTCTAATTCTACTGTAACTCGACTATGATTGACCCAAACCTGGAGAAGTCCACTTCTTAGGTTTAGATTGACTGCTTGGTCATAGATCCAATCCTGACCCAAGACGAGAGGTTCAGTGAGATCCTCATCTTGACACACTAGTACTTTAACGGTCATTGCCTCCTCGTGAATGTAGAGGGGAAGTTCCACCTCGCCCATGCAAGGGGTTTCCACGCCTCCCAATCCTATGAGGTATGCTTCCACAGGATGGACAGTTAACTGTAACTCTTGACAGTAAGACAACTTAACAGCGCTAGTGGCAGCACCTGAGTCAATCAAGGCTCTTACGGTCCTTGTACTCTTTCCTTGTCCTATGTCTATGGTTATGAAAGGACGTCTATCAATTATTCTATTCGAGCTTGTTCCTGCAACTTCACACATGGCTATGGGAAATCCTTGGTCTGCATAGTCATTCGCTCCAGGCTGATCTCTACCTTGCCTTCGTAATTTCATCCTTCTGATGCGTTCTAAAGCCTCTGCTTGAGCTTCTTCTCTAATTCTCTTTTCTTCCTCTTTGCGTTTCTTAGCAGTGTTGAGTCGGCTGAGCATTTCCTCCGTGAGGGGTTCCTGGTACAACTTGACTCTGCATCCGCTAATATAGTTAGGGAGAACATCACCCACTAATGTGGCCAATTGTACTGCTCCACTTGTGGAGATCCTATTGATGATCATAGGTCCGTAGCCTCTCTTTTCTAGCTTCCTTGCGTGTTGTTTCAGTGTATAGACTAAGACTAGATCTCCCGTTTTCAAGCCTTTATCCTTCACGTGGGCATCAAAGTATGCCTTCTGTCTCTTCTTGGCTGCATATATCCCTGCAGCGGCTCTCAGTCTTGTTTCTCCTAATCGTTCAAGGTCAAAGATCCTAGAGGAGAGCTCATGACCTGTCCATTCGTGCTCTTGTGCTACTCTCAATGTAGGGATTAGGAAGTCCAAGGGTAGCACAGCGTTTTGGCCGAATACCATCTGAAAGGGGGTGGCTTGGAGTACCGTTTTGTAGGCAACTCGGTATGCCCAAACAGCATGGTGTAGCTGTTTGTCCCAATCAGAGCGTTTAGTGTTCACTAATTTCGTCAGTACATTGCATAGAATCTTATTAGTGCTCTCAGCTTGTCCATTAGCTTGAGGGTGATAAGGGGCAGACTTCTTGTGTATTACCAAGAATTCTTGGAGTAGATTTTCAATCACTTCGTTCAAGAAATGAGTGCCTCTATCACTTACAAGCTCTATGGGTAGTCCATATCTCGTGAATACATTCTCAAACAAGAATTTGGCCGTTGTTTGAGCATCGTTCTTGTATGTAGCTTTTACCTCTACCCACTTGGTGAGATAATCTGTTGCCACAATGATGTATTCCGCATGAGAACCTTTCGCTGGGGGATTAATAGGGCCTACGAAGTCTATTCCCCACTTAGAGAATGCACGTCCACCCATCATAGGTTTTAGTGGCATCTCATCTTTGCGTATTGGATACTGGGTCCTTTGACAGATATCACACCGTTTCACATAGGTATGTGCATCCATGTGAAGGGTGGGCCACCAGAAGCCCGCAAACAATATTGCCTTGATCACCCGATCTGGTCCAAAGTGTCCTCCTGCTACACCTTGGTGAGCAGTTTCTAAGATCTTAAGATATTCACTCTCATGGACACATAATCTCAGGTAACCATCTTTACCGCGCTTATATAGATTATCACCTATGAGTGAATAATCCAGGGCTTCTTGTTCTAAACTCCTTTTCCTAGCTAGAGTCATGTCTGGGGGGAATGTGTTTGTCCTTAAGAATGATACTAGAGGTTCACTCCAATCTGGCACAATGGATATTTGATAGAGAGTGGCATGTTCCACATGTGGTTTAGTGCAACAGATTGGGCATTCCTTGCACAACTTTTGGACATCCGCTTCCATGGTTGGCCAGTGCACTCCGAATCTCTTTAGAGTCTGTAAAGTTCGTTGTTTTGAATGGTGTTGCTCTAGTGCACCTACATGTGCTAATTGCAACCATTTAGCGTACTCATCCTCTTCTACGCAACAAGCCAAGATCCCTTGATCTGTATGCTTGTACATGCTTCCTGCCATGATGTGGTATTTTTGGGCTTTTACAACCTCTCTATTCCGTGTGTTTACCACTGGATGGTTAGGCCCGTAGGTCAATACTGGTACCATTGGCTTGGCCCACTGCGGCACCACTTCCAAATTAAACAAGTAAGCATCAGGAAGGTCATCTGACACTCCTTGTGGGGCTTCTCCCGATGTGAGCCTAGAGAGATGATCGGCTCTCAAATGAGTCCTACCTTTCCTTACCACAACCTCAAAATCGTATTCCATTAGCAAGAGAAACCATCTCACTAATCTTCCTGTATTGCATGGCTTGTTTACGAGATATAACAATGCCTGATGATCAGTAAAAAATTTAAACTTATTTGCAAGCAGATAGTGCCTAAATTTCTTGACTGCATATACCATGCCTAATCCTTCGCGCTCTGTAGTGGTGTAATTCCGTTCAGCCGCATTCAATTGTCTGCTGGCATAGGCAATTGGGAGATCCATATTACCTTCACCAGTAGGTTGTGCAAGCACACATCCAATAGCATAATTGGATGCATCCACATGAACATGGAATGGCTTGTTCCAATCTGGTGTGGTCAAGATTGGTGCTGAACATAATCTTCGTTTAAGCTCTTGGAAGGAATTTTCGCATTCATCCGTCCACTCAAAGTTTGTCAGAAGTCCGTACATGGGCTTTGCAATGACAGCATACATGTGTATAAATCGTCGATAATAACCGCAATGCCCCATGAAAGCTTGTACTTCCTTGACATTCTTTGGCCTAGGTAGCTCTGCTATGGCTCTCACTTTTTCTTCGTCGGTAGATATGCCATTCTTTGACACTATGTGTCCTAGAATCTTGCCTTGCCTGACCATAAAAACACACTTTTCTGGGTTCAGGCAGACTTGATATTCTCTACATTTGTCAAAGATTTGTCTGAGTTCAGGAATATGGGTTTGTCTAACATTGGAATGAGCACAAAGATCATCAACATAGACTTCTAAACTCTTCCTTAGGAACTCCTTAAACACATGGCACATCAGCCTCTGGAAGGTGGCTGGTGCATTGGTAAGCCCAAATGGCATTACTCTAAAAGCAAAAATGCCCCATTCTGTGGCGAAGGCTGTCTTATGCTGATCCTCTGGAGCTATGGCTACTTGATTGTAGCCCGAGAATCCATCAAGGAAACTGTACACTTCCTTGCCTGCCACTCTTTCTAAGAGATGTTCTGTGATGGGAAGCGGATAGTTATCTCGAATCGTGGCGGCATTAACCTTTTTCAAGTTAATGCACACACGCAGCTTGCCATTCTTCTTGGGCACCACTACGATGGGGGATACCCATTCAGTGTGCTCAATTTCATAGATAAATCCAGCTTCAACCAGTCTATCTATCTCTTCTTTGATCTTAGCAGCGTAATTATCGTTATATGTATAAGGCTTTTGCTTAGAGGGTTTGGCATCTGAGGTCATGGGGATGGTGTGTGAGCATATGTCCGGGTCAACACCTTTCAAATCCTTGTAACTCCAAGCGAATACATCTCTGTATTCTCTTAGCAAGGCTATCAATTCGTACTCTTCTTCTTTTGTTAGGTCATGACCTATATACGTGCATCTCTCCTCTCCTTCTTCTATGGCCACTACTATTTTCTTAGTGGTTTCTTTGTTATCATAGGCCTCTCCTGATTGTGCCTCCCGTTTAGGCATTCTTATCATGACTCTCCTGTCATCTATCTCATATTTCTTAAAATTTTCTGGGACCTCAAACAAAGATTCTTCCTCTTCTGGTAAGGCTTCTCTTTTCTTTCGTTTCTTTCCTTCTTCCTTAGGGGTCATATACGTTGCTAATCTTACATCATTTGTAACCTCTCCATGCCTCTGGGGTTGAAATTCTATTTCATGGAAGTATTCTTCATCTAATGCAAATGGTGGATCCATAATGATTGACTCTAGATCGGAGTCACTTGCATCCTTAAATGCATCAGGGCTAGGTTCGCATTCTTCTAGAACTGCCTCTCCCATGATTGGCTCTATGGAGAAGACTGAAATATCATAGCCATCCTCATCACAGTGAGGTGTCCATTGTTCTTCGTTGATGGCTACATCCATTGTTGCTAAAATTTCTGCCCAGCCATGGGGTTCAAATTCCTCGTCTGGAAAAACTACCGGTGCATAGGCTGGGTCTTGAATGGGTCTATGGGTTTCGTTTGCACCTATTTCTCTGGCCTTTTCTCTCTTCTCTTCCTCCACTGCTACTTTGCACATCCATAAGTGAGTGTCTTCGTGCATCCAGGAGGATCCTGATCTTATGGAATGCACAGATTCTGTATCATCTTTGGCTCTATGGATGGGATTCCATTGGATAGGAGGGACATCTCTATGAGAATAATCCTTGAGATTGACTTTGGTTGTAACACCTAAGTGCTGCAGGTATAAAGAATTGGTTCCCCAATCCTGTACCACTTGCAACTGTCGCATGAATGGTCTTCCCAAAATCATCTCATAGGCATGGTTTTTGCTGAAGTCACATATAGCAAAGGTATGTTCAAACTCGACACCACAAGTGGTGAGAGTTATTCCTTCTAGCAATCGGTCTCTCTATGTGGCCATCGGCCATCTGCAATTTCATTCTCGTCGGCCTGAGTGCTGGCTTGCCCCAACGCTTCCATAAGGAGGTGGTGGCAATTGCAACTCCTGCACCTGAGTCCAAAATTGCCTTCGTGGTGTAGTCCTGATAGGTGATGGGAAGGTAGGTGTTCCCTTCTTCACCTTCACACATATCTCCTATCTTATCCAAGGGAATTTCCGGTACTGTCCTATGGGATCCTACCCGGGAACGAGGTTTTGCAGTTTCAGTTACTTGACTAGCTACATATTTTCGCGTGTTTGGTCTCTCCTCAGGCAGCTCTTCCAAAGTGAGATCGCGTTGCACCTTGGTGTTCGTTACTACCTCCGTGTTCCTCGGTATGACTGAGTCGTTGTTCCTTACCATGACTGTGGGTGCTCTCACACATGTGGACTTTGCTTCCCATGGGCCTGTGAAGTGGGGTAGCTCCTGTATGGAATTAGACTCAAAGTCCAATCTCTCATGAGATTGAGCACTCTCATGTTCCCCGTAAATTGATGGGATGTCTTGTGGGAATTGGTCGTGTGCATCGTCCACAAGTTCAAAAGGAGGGGCGACCTCGCTTTCGTTTTCCCATTTGTCTTCTTGAATCTCTCGCAGGAAGTCTGGTGCAAACCGATTCATAGAAGAAGAAGTGTCTGGCTCCGTAGAATTAGGTACGTATGCTACCTGGGAAGGAGGGCTTATCCTATCGTTGGCTCTTTCCTCGTTGTCATAGATAGCTGAAGCACAAGCTTCTTGGGGAGGATTACTTATGCTATTACTTTTCCGCACAGGCTCATACGCTCTCTGGGAAGGAATGTGGGTTACCTGTGGAGGTACATAAGCTTTCGAGGGAGGCACCTGTGACCTTTGGGAAGGAAGATAGACTCCTTGAGGAGGCACATGAGCTTCCTGAAGAGGCTGGCTTATCCGTTCTCTTGCCCTTTCCTTTTTTAGAGGGATAGGCTCCTTTTCTGGCTGTGCAGTTAGCCTCTCTAATCTTTCTAAGGAGGGGAAGTTGTCTGGTTTAGTGGAATTGGCTGCATAGACTTCCGATGGGGAATGGCTCAGGTTTTTGCTTGCTTTCTCTCTCTCTTGATTTTTTTCTTCCTTATCAGATCTTGCAATTATCCTCTCTAACTTCTCTAGGAATCCATCCAAGTGTAATTGCGTTTTGGCTGAGCCCGAGTAATTGAAAAGGCGACTGGCTTCAAACATAGTTTGAGCCAATGCGACCATTTTCGCGCACAGTTTGGTTCTTTCTATCTCTAGGTCAGCTCTAGGATAGCACTTGGCATGATCCGTGACGTTTGGCCCTTCTTGGATTCTGGCCTGATATGCTTTAAGCATCATGTTTATGTCCTCAGGAGTGGGATCAGCTAACACTGATCCTACTCTAGGAGGTGGTGGAATCGTATGACGTGGTGGGGAGGGTAGTGGGTCAGATGGAGATGGTAGGGGTGGCGGCGGTGCATTGTGAGAAGGGATTTGAGAGGTGATTTCAGTTATCCTAGCTTTGGTTTCTCTTATGCTTTCCTCAAGTTCACTCATCTTTTTAGCCCATTGTCTTTTCATTCTTTCCCGACTATCTTTCCATGCTCTAGTCCTTTTCTTTGTTATGCTCTCGGTTTCACTAACCTCTGAGTTCTTACCCCGGTTTGTCTCTTGGTTTTGCTGCAAAGCCTGAGCTCTAGTGACTACCTGCACTGGTGCAGTGGAAGTGACGCTTCCTGATGAATCTACAACTAAACCAATCACATTGATCGGAGTGATTTTTGGCACATTATTGGGGTTCTTTGGGCAATCTCGTAAAAGATGCTCTTTTCCACAATCTTGGCAAAAGCCTTGGATAGTCACGGACTGAGTTTGTGTAGGCGGAGGTAAGGGACAATCACGAATGAGGTGATCGCCTTGGCATCTGTAGCACGGTCCTCTAGGAAAGGGTGGTCGTACCTGCCTAGGTTGAGGCCTAGGGTTGGGGTTTGCATACATGACGTTCGTGTAATCTGACTCCCAACTAGGTTCACTTGGTTCTTCACTATAGTAGGACTCACCATGTTCTGGAGACTGCATGTAGTAAGCCTGGGGACTATCGACATGTGTAGAATCAAAGCTATGGTCACTCGGGTCACTTTCTGAGATCAATGGGGTTACTGGAACTATGGCCCTATTCAGGTTTTCTTCTGCAACAGCATACTTTACTGGAATCACGTTAGAGGGGTTTGGAGGCTGTTGAGCTAGCACCGGTTGGGGTCTCTGTTGGGCCTGATATTGTGGTTGGTAGGTTTGTTGGGGTCTAGCATATTGTGGTGGTGGAGGATACTGGTTCTGGTATCTGCCTTGTTGGTGGGGTTGAGGGTAGGGTTGCCTAACTGCCTGCTTGTTGTATGGGCAATCTTGCGCAGTGTGGTTTGTGTACTTCCGTTCTATGGTGCAGTACTGGCTACTAGGGTTAACTTGGGGTTGGGCCATAATGGGACACACATTTGCCATGTGGTCACCACCGCATGTATAGCACCTTTTCACAGGGGCAAACCTTGGGATTTGTTTGCTAGTTACACCTAATTTCTGAGCTACCTTCTCGGCAAGTTCCTCAATTGATGTGGATTGCGTGGAAGAGTGACTAGATGCACTATCTGAATCTTTGTAGATTTTGGAGAGCTCTAGTTCTTCCCCTAGGTTATCTTCAATGTCAATGCACATGCGTACACATTCTTCTATGGTCCTAGGGTCTTTTAGATACACATAGGATCTCAATTTCGTACTCAGCAATCCGTCAAGGAATAAGGCTACTTGTTTAGCAGATGTGGGTAGCTCCGAAATAGGACATCTTTCAAGGTATTGCCTAAATCTTCTTCCGGCAAGTCTCACAGTCTCTTGAGGGGTTTGTTTGAAGCTGTGAATCAGTGAGGAGGTGTTGTGCCTTATGCCACTCTTGGAGAACTCAATAATAAATGCTTCTAGGAGTTGGTCTATGCTCCTGAACTGGCGCTCATCCAATGGTTGAAACCATGTAAGTGCCGTATTCCTCAGGGTTAGACCGAAGGCATTGTACTGCGTGAATAGATCCTCAACTTGTTCGGCTCTCAAGACTTGCTTGAACTCCGCCACATGATCATAGGGATCTCCTGTGCCGTCAAAGTAATTCTTCATGGACTTAACTAGCTGGGTGGGTCTCAAAGTTCTTGTGTGCTCCATAGGTCTCGGCAGAGGGAATCCATCTACATTTCTTTGGTTCCTGTGGGCTCTATGCATCTCGGGTTCTACCCTATTCGTCTCGGTTCTCGTTCTTTCTCTACCCACTGGGTTGGCAAAACTTACTTCCGGTCTATCTCTACTTCTGTCTCTTTGCGTACCATGAGCTTGGGAAGTTCCAGCCCCAGGGTGACCATAGGATACATTTGATCTAGGTTGGGGGAAAATAAATTCGCCCTTCCAAGTGTAGGCATGTCTATCATTTTCCGTCACCCCAAAGATCCGTTCTGAAGCATGATCTAAGTAAGTCACTCTACCTGGGCTGTCCGGATCCTTAAACTCATAGATCATGATATTTCCTATGTCTGTTGGCTGATTAGACTTATACCTCCAAAAGGCTTCATCAGTTTCTCGATTGAGGAGCAACTCTATGCTCTTGTTGTCTTGGGGGACCCATTCAGGCGTGATAATCCTAGTGAGAACTGATTTACCTCGAGGGGTTCTAGGTTCCACTCCCATGTTTCCTTGTTCCAAGTCACCTAAGTCCGCTTCTGAAATTACATTTCCAAATTCATCTGTCCTATCTGGATGACTGGTGACTACGTATATGGTTCCTTCCTTGTCCAGGTATGCACCGTTTTCAAACTTGACAGCTGGGTGCTCTAGTCCTATGGATTGGTCAGGGTTTTTAATCTGGACCACGGATCTTCCTAGGCCGTCCTCATAGATGCTAGCACCTACTCGGTTGGTCCTAAGGTATTCCAACTGTGTTTTGTAAGGGCCTTCTACCCTGTACAAGTAAGGCACTCCTGAACTTCCCGTAGGTCTGTCCATGCCTTGGGACATTTCTGACTCACTGGTCTCAGAGCTAGGGTAGTATGAGTGGTGGCTCAACTGCTGGGCCCAAGACCTTGCAGTGTGATTGACACTAGCCTCTGAAGACCTAAGGCTTTGTCTCTCTCTTGCTAGGTGTCGTCCTGATCTAAGGTTCATATGCCTAACTGATTAGCCCAATTTTTTTCCAGAGTACAACCTCGTTGCCGATCAATTGGTACCAGTCACTTGATTCTTTTTAGTTAATTATTGTGTTTATGGTCTTGTCTGATATCACGTCGTCAGGAACACTTGAATGTTCTTCGTACTTTAGGTTGATCGTTCCACGTTAGATTCTTTTCCTTTAGGTTATCGACAGTACAGAGATTATGTTTTTAACTTGAACTTGAGTTTTTAGGTAGTCTTCAACTTGATAACTGCCTATTGTCGCCCTGACTTACTCCTATCTCTACTCGTTCTTAGCTTGAGCTAGGAAATGACAGAGGGAGTTGAGAATAATCCAACCTTACTTGTTGATCCCTTGCTTTATGGTGCTCAAGAACCCGGTTCTCAAGCTTGCAAAGAAACCTTGCTTTGTACGCTCTCAGTTGCTCTCCATGGACCTATAAAGGACCCACGGTTAGCTCAATGCTTATATTCAAAGAACAAAACCAACCACTTTCATTCATGTGACACAAACACACATTAGCATTGCGACTTTTAAGAAAATAATTCTAAAGACCCTTGACTTTGATCCCCCTGGGTATGGTCAACTTCAAAATAACCTCTCTGAAAATCAACGCATTATCTTTATAAAAAACAGTTGAGGGCGTGTAGTATATGCCACGAGCTTTCCAACAAGCCCAAGAGCTCAAAAATTGGATTTCGTATGAAAAAGTTAGGACTGTTCAGGGTTTAGGGAGTTAAATCAGAATTCAATACAAGCTAACAGTCAAACAGGAATACTCGAGTAGCTGGTGGCACGGCCTCGCGATGCAATACTACACCCTAGTGTTTGTCCCACACTCAATCAAAATTTAGACCAATAATTTTGCCTTGAAAATTTGACCTAATTTGCCCTTCTAACGCGTTCGCAAAGTCTGTCGGTCGCGATTGACAGGTCAGTCGCGATCGACGTGTCGATCGCGATTGAGAGGTCCGTCGTGGCTGTCAGTCGCGATTGACTGGTCAGTCGCGATTGACACGTGGCCGAAAAGTCAATCAATCGTGGTCAAAGCGTCGTTGACTCTGTCGGTCGCGATTGATGAGTCGATCGCGATTAACAGGTCGGTCGCGAGGGTCTGTCAATCGTGGTCAAACAGTCGTTGACCGTGTCGGTCGCGATTGACAGAGCCGTCGTGGTCTGTCCGTCGTGGTCAAACAGTCGTTGACTGTGTCGGTCGCGATTGATGAGTCGATCGCGATTGATGACTCGATCGCGATTGACACGTGTCACGCGTATGGTCAGTCGGTCGTGGTCAATCGGTCGTTGACTCTGTCGGTCGCGATTGACAGAGCCGTCGTGGGCTGTCGGTCGCGATTGACGTGTCGATCGCGATTGACAGATCTGTCCGTCGTGGTTTGTCGATCGCGATTGACAGAGCGATCGCGATTGACAGAAATCTGTGGAATTTCAAAAAACTAAACACATTTTTGGGAAGCCCTTGGCCTGTAGGTCATGGATATGCACTTTGTTTAGCAATTAGAGCAATTTTTCTGTCGGTCGCGATTGACAGAGCTCGGCGACACACAGACAGTTACTCAGATTTCCGTACCTGCGCAGGGTGCTGGGGATGATGATGCGGCCTGTACCTGCAGAATACTCACAAAACATGCAAAAAACAGCACATGCAAATTCGCTCTCTCGCTCTCTCTCACAAGTGAAATGAGGGAAATGAGGTGGAGATGGGGATATGGTCAAAAAACAAACTGAAATTTTCGCGATGATGGAGATGGATGTGGGAGATGGTGATGATGATGATGGTGATGAAGATGGTGAAGAAAGTAAAAGAAAATCGATGAGAGTGAAGAAAATACCTACAACTTCAACGCGTCAACTCTACATCTTACCATCACACGCTCGTCCTCAAAGCTCGATCCCCGGCAACGGCGCCAAAATTTGGTGTAGCTCAGTGATGAGTAGCACCTCCTTTAATGTCAATCCGGGAAGACGTGAGGATGGTATGAAGACCTCGAGCAAGTGGCGGCACAAGTGCGTGAGTGAGAAGCACACTAGCATGCACACACATACACACACACGCGCACACACGGCAAGACAAAGAGTGAAAATCAATGGAGCTTTTAGATTACTTTCAAAATGCTCTTACAAGTTCGTTTCAATTACAATCTAACCTCAAAAATGAGCTCTCTAGCCCTTTTTATAGTTTTTGACTAGCTTTTGGACCTGTCCAGACCTAGTGTCCGGCCTAGTTAAAAATTAGGTTCTAGGGCTTATTTGGGGGCTCAAACGAGATCTAAAAAATACGAAAATTGGTACACAACTACTTCTAAGGCTCCTCAAGCTCAAGGACTCCTTGGCTTGCACAAAATGGAGCTACAAAAAGGTGAAATGATATTTACAATGATTGTTAGTGATAAAAATCACTGTTGTTGTAGGGATTTCTTCTAGTGATCTGCCATACATATCTTCGAGCTCCCTACTTGCTCTTCCTCTCTGCATGTCCATCCCTTTGATTTGCATTAATGTCTTGAAAAAATATTGGCCTACTTGCCAGATCTTCTTTGACTGCCCTGTTTGCTAGTGCTGTCCCTTCGCTCTGACTCCCTTCTTTGACTTTCATGTCTTGTACGTCCTGGTGTACCAAGGCTACTGCCAACATCCACCATGCAAATGTGCATTAGAAATGGAATGATCTACATCATCACATGCAACCTATAAAGGCTGAGAAGCTGCCTCCTTAGTACCAGCACTAGATTGTTCACTTGTGAAAAGACGTAGCAAAGTATCATACATTTCTTTGGAGCTAATAGATCTCTCCTTCATACATGAAAGTAAGGGCTGAATAGCATCTTCGACAAAAACAACATCACCGCTAACCAAAATGCGTTTAGATTGTGGGTGATCCGGATGATAGCCTTTGCTTTCAGAACTGTACCCTACAAAAAATATATTTTACTACTTTATCATCCAATTTTCTGTGATGTTCTTTAGGCATTAATGCATATGCCAGACAACCAAAAACATGCAAATGAGCAATAGAGTTCTTGTAACCATGCCAAGCCTCATATGGAGTGATAGATTGCAATGCTTTAGTGGGACACCTGTTAAGTACATATGCTGCACACATAACAGCTTCAAGCGAGAAACTATGTGGTATAGCGTGACTCTTGACCATACACCTTGCCATCTCCATGAGTGACATGTTCTTCTATTCAGCAACTCCATTTTGTTGAGGTGTATATGGTGTTGTACCTAGATGTTTTATCCCACATTCAACTAGAAATGCATTAAAATCAAAAGACGTATATCCTGCCCCCCCTCCCCCCGGATTAGAATGGAGGGTGCCCATTTTACATGCTGACATATTTTAAGCCAAAATCAAAAACTATTTGAAGCACATGAACACTTTGTACTTTGCCTTCAATGGATATACCCATGCATGCCTGGAGAAATCATCAATGAAAGTCACAAAGTAGAGATAGTTTCCAAAAGAAGGTGTCTCCAAAAGACCAGAGACATCATTGTGAACAAGCTGCAATTTTTGTGTAGCTCGAACAGAACCATCTTTTGGGAATGAGGAATGATGCATTTTGCCAAAAATACAACCTTCACATACATGTTTACCAAGTGCCTCAAGTTTGGGCAAAGAGGACACCGTTTCAGATTTTTGTACGTCTAGCAAACTAGCAAAATTGAGATGACCAAAGCGTGCATGAAAAAGCTTTGCATCTCACATAGCCTGAGAATCATGTACTGCACATGCTGAATCATTCATAGATCTTTCATAGTCTATGATCTTATAAAGCCCACGACATAAAATTCTAGAAGCAATAATCACATCGCCATTTGAGAGATCATGAATTGTACACCTGTCATTAACAAATTTCATAACCAAGCCAATCTTAGCTAAAGCATAAAACTCATAACATATTCTTCTTGATCCCTGGAACAAATAAAGTATCCAACAAAGTGAAGTAACTACCATCAGCAGTAGTCAAAATGATCTTACCAACTCCCATGATAGGATAAGAGGATTTGTTGGCGCATGTGATAGTATTCTCTGTAGGGGCAAGCTCGAGTGAAGAGAAGAAACTACAATGCGAGGTAATATGTTTAGTCACCCCACTATCAAAGTACCAAACATCTAAGTCTACTGAAGAAACGCACTACTCATGAGAAGATGGGTCAAAATTACAGACAGTAGTGAATGCTCATTCTTCATCGTGCACAAGATTAGAGTACTTTGTTTTCGATGTAAAGGCCTCTGCAACAACCATTCTAGCCTCTTTCTTCTTTGCCTCTTTAGTAGCCAGTTTTGCAGAGCTCTTAATGACATGATCATTTTGTTTACAGTATTTGCAAAACAATTTCTGCTTTTTCGATTTCTTCTCATCTTTGTCTTCCTTCTTTGATCGTGTAGAATTAGCACATTTGTCCTTACTAGTAGAAGAGCTCCATTTTGCTTTGCGCTTGTGACAAGCCAAGAAAACTTGATCTGCAACACGAATAATAGACCTATTCTTCCTAGACTCATCAACCTGCAACAAAACATAAACTAACTCCTCAAATGTTAAGGCATTTGGATTGCCTTTCATCATCAAACAAGGAGTAGCAGCAAAACTCTGACATGAGTCGGGACATTTAGAACCATCTGCAGAAGTGAGCTATCAGGAAGGACCTTATCAACAGAAATCAATTGTTCCTTCAAATCCTTGATCTTTGTCAAAAAAACTATCCATAGAATCACCTTCATTCATATGCTCACTCTCCAACTGTTTCTAGAGGTAAGTAACATGAGCCTCATTGGTAACCTGGTACAATGTGGTAAGTGTGTCCCAAGCATCCTTAGCTATTCTGCAAGAGCGAATGTGAGGAATAATGGCACATGTGATAGATAAATCTATCAATCCATGTGCCTCAGCATCTCTGCCATTCCAACGAATTTGCTTTGTAGTAGGTGCAACAAAAACTGCAGCACAAATAGGAATCTATAGAATATCACCATCTTCGACACCATTTGCATGAGCTTTAGTACATGTGTTTGCAGGTGTAATAGGACGTTTTCAACATCCTGCACAATATTCCACATTCCTTTTGTGACCAATACATGATGCATCATATAGGCCCATAGTGGATAATTGGTACCATCCAACTTATCCTTAACAGCCAACATATGGAATACATCACTACTTTCAACCATGGCCATTGACCAAAATACCATAATGCAGAAAAATGATTCTATCTGAAAAAGTTGAACAAAACTATCCAAAGCATTTCTGCTAGACCTGTAGCAAACTTTGAGACACTTATACTGGCAAACCAAAACCTAGTATGCACACCAAAGTTTGTGCAATTTTGAGACTGTTCCTTGAGGAGTGTCGAGGATGCCCTAGATGAAGGGCGACCTGCTCTAATACCAATTGTTAGAGTTAGACATCTATGGATGCACGCAAACAGCACAAGGAAGAAGAAGGAGCTTGGAGCACACCACACAATACTCAATGTATTACCAATAGAATGTGCAAAGATAAGCAAATTTTTAGGGGAATAGGCGGTCTTAGAGTGTTCACACACATCACTACCTAAATATATCAATAGTAGAAGTAAATACACTATCAGATTGAGATGAATGTTTCTCACAATTAAAAGATCCAGAATCAATGAAACTTTATGATATCAAAGAAGATTTAGACATCTACACTTACCAAGTTAAAGCATTGAAAAGATGAACCATGCTCAAAGAAATCATTTCTGGAATCTGACTAGAAACTGAGAGCACTAACAATGAATAGTACACGCACATAGACTTGAAGTTATGGCTACAATTATTTATGAACTCAATTGTATATTACATGGAAAGTATAATAGACTTACTGATACATGTAGGAGCTCTAAGATCACACTCAAATCTAACAAGAAGCTATGTTAAATAGTGTGTTTTTTGCAACTCGATAGGTCACACTTATATAGTGTGTCTTGGAGCCATATTTTGAATTTGAACTCATGTTCACCTAAAACAGTTTTCCTAAATTCTAGTAATAGACTCTATTACAAACTCGTGGAGTTCTTTGCCTAACATCAAGTGGCTTCAACCACCTTTGATTCTTTTACTTTTACAATATGTGAACACTCAAGAAACTACAAGAGTGAGTTCAGAGTATGTGTGCAAGGATTTCTCAATTGGCTAACAGAGAAGGAGAATTTGGAGAAAGATCAAGATGCTTATCTCAAAAAACACTTCTATTCGTCTAAATTTACATTTGATGGATAATTCTCACATACAAACTCATCTACTCATCCTATATTCATCTATACTTCTTCTCCCTTTTGAGACATTTCTATATACAAGTATATATAGGCGTTTATGTCACAATTCATCAATAATACAAAGTATCTTTGAACTATTTACAAGGTTAATATACATGAATCGGCAAAACATCTCTCTCTAAATCTTCTCATCACTTTATGCTTCATCATTCCTCCTTTTCCTCGTTCTTCATTCTTCAAACCTCTTTGTAATCATCAATTTATGATTGTCTTGCTCCAACAGTGATATGGTATACTTACATGATGAGGAACTCCCCTTGTGTAGAAGAAGTACTAGAATTGTGGTCATCGTTGCCTCTTCTATACTTTCTAGCTCATTAATCTCATAAATCAATGTAAAATAGTGTATTATCTCCATCTCTAGTTGCCATGATGAGTATAGGGGAATTTTGTAGCTATTTTTGTGTTTTTGTGTGTCTTAGACACCTTATGGATCACATGGGCATTAATTATACTTCTACCAACAACGTTTGTATCAACATTTAGCGAACATAAACATTTGCATGGATGCTAGTATTTCATGGTCATATAATGCTCATATACATAATATTGAGGTGTATTATCATTATATTAGTTAAAGGACAAAACATAAATGATACATTTCTCTTAATTCTTATCCCACGAAGGATGATGCGCCACACATTTTCACAAAGTCTATCCCTTGTGAGAGGATCAAATATTTTTTCCGAAACCTTTTATTGATTGAATTTTTTGGATAATTTATCTCTATTGACATTTCTTGGCATTTCCTCATATTTAAATGTTAGATTGGGGTTTAGCATATCACTCCTAATTGGAGATTTGCCGGTGTATTTTGATTGGTTTCAACACTCTAAAAAACACACAATAACTTGTCCTCACTTTAGGAGTTTCTTTACGTTCACCAATCCAATGTTCATAACCCAAAGGGGCCTCTTATATTTTTACATTCCATAGTAGTTAGTTATACATTGTCTGTTGTGCTTCCAAGCCTCTTCCTAGTCCTCATGTTGTTCGTGTGCATTATCATTCCCCAAACAATGGATAATCTCTTATGGAGACTTTTACTTCCTCTCATTCTTCACCTAATTTTTTATGTTTTTCTTAACAAATCTTGCTTTCAATTCAAATACATGAGAAATATGAAAGATCTTTGAAGCGAATAACAGATAAGGTTTATAATATTTTTGTCCCCTCTATATGGGACCCACTTATTTCTTAGATTATTTTTTTTATATCAAACACACTATGGTGCATATGGGGGGGGGGTGTGGGATTTGTTACAATTGTTTTTCTTTTACCTAGATAGCCTAGAGATTATAAAATTGAACATTGTCTAGGGGGATTGTTGAAGTTGAATGCACATATGTGCTTCAAAATCTTCTAGAGTGCTTCAGTTCTAACGATATTCAATAGAGTAGTAGAACATTGCTGCTTCACCAAGTAGAGTTTTATTTTAGTTAACTTGGAAGGCATGGTGAGAAATTGGTTGAGGGTCTGCCACATAGTGGAGACTCTTTAGATTGGAAAAAGGAAGGTGGGAAAAAGTCTTCCCTAACATGATTGCATTGATTGCGCCACGGAAGCACACCATACATGCTTTAAGATTGGACTATCCCTCTATGAAGAATTTTCCATGTAAGGACTACCTTTTTTATTGGATAAGAGGGTGGTGCGGGTCCTTGAACTTGAGGTACCATATGAGCCAAGGCTAATCCTGCCACCCCTTCTTATTAAGAAAACAATGAAAGTGGACATTGCTTTGGATACTTGGACTCTTCTCCATTCTATTGACATTGACATGCCATCTGAGACCTTCTAGAGACAAAGGATCCTGGCCAAGCAAGAGGGGAGTCTTTGATGCATCTGAAGCATTAATTCTGTGTCTTAGGAGGTATGATTCTTCAAAATCAACTCTATGAGCTAATTGAATATTCTCAAATCTAATGCAATGTCTTCTATCTTGGTTCTAGAGGTTCTTCCACATGGGAAGCCCTTCGTTCCAAAGTAACTTTGCCATTTGGAAGTTCTCTTATTGAAGTTTCTTGATTCCCAGAGTCGAGAACCAAATAAAGTCCTTCTATCTAATGCCCATGGGCCACTTCCAATCGTTATTGATTGTATATTACTTTTTCATCTAATTGCATCCCGCATAAAGGACCACATGAGATCGACCTCTAAGAGCCACCAGAAACCTAATTCGAATCTTGTCTTGTAGGTTCCATTGAGTTATTGAAAAGTTCTCCATTAAACGCAAACGAGGGTGGGTGATTCCTCTCATAATTATGATATTAGAGAATAGGGTAATTACATGAGGATGAAATGCTATGAAAGATCTGAAATCTACTGCATTTCTCAAAAACTTTCTTCTCTTGTTTACGAGTTTTTTTTCACTTTATTTATTCATTCTGTTTATTCTGGAGGTGTCTGTGTGCGTAGAGAGAGAGAGAGACACAGAGAGAGACCCTTCGTTCCTTATAAGGGATAGTATAAAAGTACGAGATGTTGTTATACTACCTTTTAATGTGCTCCTTGCACGTAGAATATTTTGGTGGACCGTAACTTACCCAATTCCCGTAAAATGGTTGCAGGACCATTGGCCCCCCATAGAAAGGACATATAGGTGCCTTCATCAATCGCATGATTTTGCATCATACATTCTTCGTGTCGTTACATTACAATCGGTATGTGAATTGACTACGTTAATATATTCGGCGACATTTTACTTGGCTCACAGAGACCGTTATGGGGAAATGGAGTCTTTTCAAAGCTTTACAACAGTACGGTCTCTGCTGGTTATGAGGCATCTATTAGTTTTGTATCATATAGAATCATATAGAAATAGGATGTAGTCCGTTGAGCAGTTTTTAAGAGTGTCTGTGGAAGGTGAGGTTTCATGGCCGTCAATGCATATGCAAGGACGCCTTTTACGAGTGTCTCTTGGAGCCTGCCCTTGTTTCTTAGAATAACGTTACAAGTGGCGCAGCCATCTTTTTCAGCGACGACGGGATCTTCAATAGAATAAATGGTAGGCATGTGGCCCTGCACCGCTGGTTCTCGAAAACACACATGGAGAGCTCGTCATTTGAGTACTTTTTCATGCATAGCTCCATGAAAGAAGGTACTGTCATGTTGTCTCATTAAGATTCTACGTGGATCGAACTGCATGTGGAATTGAACGGCCTTTGAAAAGAACAGAGTAACTGTCTATGGAGAGGGTTGGGCTTTGACGACGGTCATGCAGGATGATTGTGTTATTTTCAGGCTCGTGAGATAATGAAGAACTGTGTGGAAGACTAATAATCAATGACACTCTTGCGCGCAATTTGCGTGGGTGGATGGCTGGTGGAGCACTGAACAGGAGACACGCATAAAGACCTTCTCAGCAACCATCGTTCTGATTTCGTATGCATTCGTGAATCACATAACACGATGCACAAATGAAAAGCATCGTTTCCGGATGCTGCTGAAGGTCTGTATGCCACTCCGGTGTGAGCTCGTAAAGAGCGTCCAGTAGTCTTTTTGGGAAGTTGGGGGTTTAGTAACGGCCACTGGCGCTAATTGTATGCTTCCATCACCATGCTTGGGAAGTACGGCTGAGAAAAAAAATTCAATCTATTATCCAATATGCACAAAAGCTCATAGAGTATGCCGTGGGCGTCCCCGACGTCGGTCATAACTGCATGAGGCCTTCTTACAACCCGTTTGTTCACACAGAAGTCGGGATGACCTTTGGCTCCTGGCTGCTTACGAATTGCCTTATGGGCGTACCTTAGAGGGGGTCACGTGAGCTCATGTTTCAAGCCAATAAAGGGATATTTAGAGGACCTCTCGACAACATCTACTTCTCAAAGATAGTGGGAAAGATAAAGAGCTCTCTCCATCATAAAATGGCATTAGCTGAATCAGAGAAATAAGCGTAATACTAAGAAGATAAAGTCTAGCTCTCATTTATCATGTAAAATAAAATCTAACTCCAAAGTCTAAGCTGACTAGCAAGAACACCACAAGTGTGAGAGAACACAATCCCATCCATCGAACTCCACTATATATATACCTCTAGGACAATAGGGTGCATGCCCTTGGGTTTGTCCAAGCGTCTAGCCAAGTGTTCATCATGTGGCCACTTTTCCAAAGTCATCACATGCCTTCTAATTTCCTATAAGCTATCATATTCCTTTTCAATCAAGTGATCATTTCTTCTCTCAAGTACAATTCAACTTGGCACTTAAAGAGGCTTCTCCCTGAACCAAGGTTCCCTCACCATAGGGTAAATCAAGCCTAAGGTTCACAACTTCAATTGATAGCTCATATGAATAAATACAACAAGCTTTCCACCCAACCATTCAAGCATGTGCCAAGGCTAGTACGTACAAGTGTTTTATTCAAACATCCTCTAATCTAGCATCCTCTTGAAGATCCGATGCACCGAGAATATCTATCTCTATATTGTTGACTTCTAAATCGCTTGCTATGCTGGTTTCTTCCTGATCATCATCTATTGCTTCGTCTTCTCAAACAATGACCTCTTCTTCAATGACCTCTTCTTCTCGAACAATGACTCTTCTTCTCGAACAATGACCTCTTCTTCAATGAACTCTTCTTCTCGAACAATGACCTCTTCTTCTCGAACAATGATCTCTGAGTCCACTACAGATGGACTATCTTGTACATCTATATTCTCACAAATTTTTCTACTATGTGGGGCGACTTGTAAAACAAATAGCCACTTTGGTTGTTTTGAATCTGGTATAAAAATAACTTGCTCACAATGTTCGGGAAGTACAAATGTATCCATTTCATCCATCCATAATTTTGTGGAGTCGACTTGAAGCAAACCGCTTTTATCCCATCTCACTATCGCATTTCTTCTAGAGGTAACTACTTTGAACCATTTCACATCAAAAACAAAATAATCAAACTTCCTAAAATATAGTTTCAAGATATCTTGAATCACACCATAATAATCTAGCTAGCCTTCTTGAGCATTATCATCTCTTGCACTCGCTCTACTTTTTTGCAAAAAGTTCACCATCACCCCACTATCAAACGTAGACCTATTTCTATCGATTCGTGCGATTCGAAAGTTTCATCCATGAGACCATAGTGCACCGTATTTAGTATACTCCCAATCACATCCCTTTGCGAGTTCTTCTTCTTCTTCAGAGATATCTTTGCCTGCTGCCTTTGCTTGTGAAACCGCTGTATCTAGCCATCTGCTCGTTGCAAAAGGTGGAAGAGCTCGAAGACTTTCTAGAAGAGGCAAAAATCGAGTGGAACGATTCTTTCAAAGCTGATCTCTTTCCTTTGCGTTGGTTTCCTTGGCAAGCTCATACCTTTCTAACCACTTCTGCATAGGCTCAGAGTTAACTATGCAAAACTTCATTGCCTTCTCTCTGAAAGCTGCATCCATTTTCCTTTGCAATCCTTTACCTTGTGGTTCATCGCCTACAAGACGAACATCTTCATCATCGCTCCATAAGCAAGGCATTTCGGGATCCAACATATGTAGAAACTCAGTTATGAATACAAGAGACTCTTGTACAAGCTATCCCTCTGCCATGCTACCCTCTGTACGTGCTCTCTATCGAACAAACCCTTTTAATGTCTTCATAAAGCACTCTAAGAAGAACATCCATTGACTATGGACAGTTCCTGCTATTGCAACTTCATCTACTACATGAACGAATAAATGAAGTTGAATAGTGAGAATACTTGTGGGAAAGTATTTCTCTACTGTACAAATAGCCTCGATAGCATTGAGTTTCGCACTCTCTATGCTATCTTTATTTATCTCTTTAGAAGAGATCCACTGTACTAAAGAACTAATTTTATAAATGGTTCTTCGTACATCCTCCAAAAGACAATCTTTTAGGGCTACACGGAGCACAAACTGTAAAAACGTGTGCCAATCATGAGATTTGAGCCCTCCAAGATCGTCATTTCGTGTGAAAGCAGTCGTAAGACACCTCATGCATCCAGTAGGTGTCCGAAACTCTGAAATGGTTTTCTTCACTTGTTGCTCTTCCATCCTGTGAAGCACCCAAGGAGCTCTTGGTAACGATACTGTTCCGTTGGGCTTAGTAATTGCCCATAACTCTCGCATACGACCTCGCTCTTCTAAGTCCTCCCTTTGTGCTTTGCTTTCTTTCTAAAAAACTTAAAAAACCATAAAACCCTAATCCTAAAACCCTAATCCTAATCCTAAAAACCTTAAACCCTATTATATAAATATATATTTATTTATATATTCAGATTTTTTCTTAATTAATCCTATTTTTATATATTTAATTATATATATTTAATTAAATTATTTAAAATACTAGTACTTTTTATATATGTATTATATGCATGTGTATGTGTATGTGTGTATATATGTTATGTAGGTGTTAAAACCCTAAAACCCTAATCAGAAAGACTTAGACTTAAAACTAAAATACTATAACGTGAATACTTGAACACCTATAAAAATCTAAATATCTAAATGTGTAGATATGTGTGTGTGTATGTGTGAGTGTATGTATGCTCTATTCTTGTATGTGTATGTATGCATGTGTGTATATGTGTATGTGTGTGTATGTATGTGTGTGCATGTATGTGTGTGTGTATGTGTATGTATGTATATGTGTATATATGTGTGTGTATGTATGTGTGTATGCATGTGTGTGTATGTATGCATGTATGTATATTTGTATGTGTGTGTATTCATGTATGTGTGTATATGTGTGTATATACGCATGCATGTGTGTATATGTGTGTGTATGTAATCATGCATGTGTGTACATGTATGTGTGTATGTATCCATGTGTAAATATGTAGATGTGTGTGTGTGTATGTGTGTGTGTATGTATGCTCTATTTTGCTATGTGTATGTATGCATGTGTGTATATGTGTATGTATGTGTATGTATGCATGCATGTGTGTATATGTGTATGTGTGTGTATGTATGCATGCATGTGTGTATATGTGTATGTGTGTGTATGTATGTGTGTGCATGTATGTGTGCATGTATGTGTGTATGTGTGTGTGTATGTGTATGTATACATATGTGTATATATGTGTATGTATGTATGTGTATATGCATGTGTTTGTGTATGTATGCATGTATGTATATTTGTATGTGTGTGTATGCATGCATGTGTGTATATGTCTCTATGTAAGCATGCATGTGTGTATATGTGTGTGTATGTAAGCATGCATGTGTGTACATGTATGTGTGTATGTATGCATGTGTAAATATGTAGATGTGTGTGTGTGTATGTATGTGTGTATGTATGTATGCTCTATTTTGCTATGTGTATGTATGCATGCGTGTTTATGTGTATGTGTGTATGTATGCATGTATGTGTGTATATGTGTATGTGTGTGTATGTATGAGTGTGCATGTATGTGTGTATGTGTGTGTGTATGTGTATGTATGCATATGTGTATATATGTGTGTGTATGTATGTGTGTATGCATGTGTGTGTGTATATATATGCATGTATGTATATTTTTATGTGGTTGTATGCATGCATGTGTGTATATGTGTGTATGTAAGCATGCATGTGTGTATATGTGTGTGTATGTAAGCATGCACGTGTGTACATGTATGTATGTATGCATGTGTAAATGTGTAGATGTGTGTGTGTATGTATGCTCTATTTTGCTATGTGTATGTATGCATGTGTGTATATGTGTATGTGTGTGTATGTATGCATGCATGTGTGTATATGTGTATGTGTGTGTATGTGTGTGTATGTGTGTGTGCATGTATGTGTGTATGTGTGTGTGTATGTGTATGTATGCATATGTGTATATATGTGTGTGTATGTATGTGTCTATGCATGTGTGTGTATGTATGCATGTATGTATATTTGTATATGTGTGTATGCATGCATTTGTGTATACGTGTGTATGTAAGCATGCATGTGTGTATATGTGTGCGTATGTAAGCATGCATGTGTGTACATGTATGTGTGTATGTATGCATGTGTAAATGTGTAGATGTGTGTGTGTGTGTATGTATGTATGCTCTATTTTGTTATGTGTATGTATGCATGTGTGTATATGTGTATGTGTGTGTATGTATGCATGCATGTGTGTATATGTGTATGTGTGTGTATGTATGTGTGTGCACCGGTGAATATAGACTGTCAGTCTCCTCGTTTTGATATCTGACTATGATTAATCGCCGCCCTGTGTTACTGTGTCTGCTCATGCATGCACGTCGTAATTATAAAGGTTATCATTTCTCTACCGTGCGATGATTAGGGTTTTCGATCGCCTCATGTTGCCTGTGTGTGTACTTAATCTTATTCCTTTTATTGATAATCGCTATTGTGTCTATGTGTTTTTGCGTTCTTTGTTTTTTGTGTTCTTGTGTCCTCGTGCATGTCATGGAAGCACTAGCCAATGTCGCTACATTCCGTGAAGGACTCACTTATGAAGTGAGTGAGTTTTTGCATATCCATGGTCTTTTGAGCTTCGCTGAATTGCCTTGGCATTCACTGGAGTGTCAACCATTTTATGCGCAGATTATTTTCACTATCGCTGCCACACCTACTATGGAGCAGAGTTGGCCTATCCTTTGTTTACCGTCACAAGTTGTGATCACTTTGGCTTCGTTTGCCGATGCCTTCCGACTTCCTCGGGATGGATTGGAGAATGGTCTACTCCTTCCTGTAGCCACCATGACCACGTTATTTCCATGGCACTCATCTAATATGTACGCCATTCTCTGCCGACCTGACCCGGAGCGTACCGCTTTATAGTTTTTCATCGCGATTTTGAACTTCCAAAAATGTACCTACGGGATCTCGCATCCCTTTTACTCAACGATAGACATGGCTTCTCGGGAGCCTGTCAATTTTGCATCTTTTTATTTCCGGCGCATTGACCGTGAATGTGTTACGATTATTAAACAAGTTAATAAAGGTGATCTTCCATGACCACGTCTTCCCCATATCCTCACTTTCCTCTTTCCAGCCATTCAAGCCGCGCAACCCCCGCCAAATGCTCCATTCCTGTTGCATGAAGAGTCTACTCAGATGCTCGAAGATGAGGAAGATGATGATGTAGATCTTTTTCAACTTCTTCATCGGAAACGCAGCCGTATAAGTCCGTCTGAGAGCTACGTGCAAGGATCCAATGCCGGACATGAAGAAGAGGTCTTCCACAACACTGCCACTTCCATCCATGTTGATTCTTTCGTCCATTCTTCTCCAATCCAGCAGCAGGAAAAAGTGCTTCCACCACTGACTCTGAAGCAATTTCTTTTCGGGAGGATTCTCATCAGCAGACTCAAGATGATGTGCAAGCCATTATTGCAGAGATTCTCAATGAAGTGACTACTCTGATTGACGCTATGACTGCCAGAACTGAAGCAACAAAGCAGTCGACCACCAGAATAGTGTTGGTGCCTAATCTTCTTACCCCACTTCCTTCCACCATGAACATTGTTGAGCCAATTGTTCTAGTCCAACCTATTGTTCCCGACGTACCCCCTTCTCCATCTTCTTCTCCCACCTATTCTCCACCCTCTTCCCCTCATCTGTTCTCCACTTCTACATCCCAATCCCTTCCTACCCTTCTTGCTCGAACCCCGATGTTTCATGAACTCGAATCTATGGGTCGACTGTTAATCCAATTCTCGCAGCAGTTACCAATGCAACTGAAGATGGCCATTGATAATATCAGACAGGAGTTGCAGCATAAAGTTGATGTTTTGGAGGCTGATATTGCCCCACTACAGGAAGAAGCACATGCCGTTAAAGTAGAAAACCATGCTTTGCAGATGCAACTTCAGCATCTTCAAGCTAGGCTTGCAGAACAAGATACATTAATTGCTCAACGCGATGCAGCATTGGTAGAGTTAAAAGCCAAGGATGTTTTGTTAATTGCTCGTGATGAAGAGATTAAGTAGTTAAATCAGCTGGTATAGGATAAAGAAGACGCTCGAGTAGCAATTGGAAATTTGTTGGAAGAAACTCGAATCCAGCTTGATGAAGTCATGCAGAAAGGACAGGAGGTGGCTACTTTAGCTAAGCAGACTAATGCAGAACTCGAGGCCGTAACTCTCGATTTGTTTCAGGCGAATTCTGCCCTAAAATCACAGACAAGTCTTACAATTCAACTTCAGAAGGAGATAGCTGGGCTTTGGAAGGAAAGAGATGCTTATTATCAGACAAGTCAATATCAAGCTCAAGAGCTGGAGCGAAGAGAAAAGCAGTTAGATTTTCAAGCAGAGCGCCTATCAACAATTGATAATCAAATTGCTGAAATGAGATTGAGCTGAGATGCACCCTTGCCAATGACTTTTATTTGCAAGAGGCCTTTTTGCAGTCGCAGACTGATACGTTGATAAGCCAGGTCATTGCGGCAAGTTCCGTTTGAACTGACACACAACTGGTAGAGCCGAAGACACTAAAGCTGATGTTGGATTCCTTAAAACAGAAAATCTCTAGAACCTTCAAATTAGCAAGAACTATGTATATACAAGGCTTCATAGACGAGCCTTAATTTTGTTTGCGTTGCGGGTTCAACTCCACCGTGCGTGCCCATGTAAGGCCGCCGGATTGGCATCATGTAATTTATATTTTCCTATACCGCACGTACCGAAAGGCCGTAGCAAAGTTTTGTACCCTTTTTGTCAATCAATGAAGAGACATTACGGTGGCTCTCCGGTAGAGAGGAGATGAGATCGCCAGACTGTCTGTCTGGGCGATTTGCGACCCTATGGAGACATTGTAGTGCAAAATTTTGTAATTCTGAGTATTGACACTTTACCTTGTTGAATTACATTAATTTCTAATTAACAGAGTAATGTTCGTTGGCAATAATAAGTCTGTGCGACGATAATTATTGCTCTCTACGTTACATACTGTGAAAAGCCTAACTGGAATATGAACAGTAATACTATGTAGAAGACATTATACTCGATAATAACGTACTGCTTGTTTGATAAGTTAACTGGGAAAATAAGATACAGGGCCTCTGAATTAGCAGATCCCTACCATCCCCAAGAACTCGAAAAGAGATTAAAAGTGGACTTGACGGTAGTTTGCACTTTTAACACTACACATCCAAATATTCTACAATGGTCTAGTGAGGGTCTCTTACCATACCATGCTTCATAGGGTGTCATCTCATCAAGGAACTTTGATGGTAACCTGTTTATGAGATAAGTGGCAGTAGAAACACTCTCTGCCCATAGATAGTTAGGTAACTTTTTTTCATTCAACATAGACCTAGTTGTCTCAACAATCAACCTATTTCTTCTTATAGCTACCCCATTTTGTTTAGGAGTATACCTTGTGGTAATTTTTCTTTTAATACCTCTGTCCTGCAAGAAGTTTTCAAACTCATTGGAGAAGTACTCACCTCCTCCATCTGACCTTAGCCTCTTCAAATTCTTCCATGTCTGATTTTCAACAAGTGCAAGATATTTTTTCAAGCAATTAAACACCTCATCCTTGTGCTTCATGAAGTACAATACAGTCCACCTGCTATAATCATCAATAAAGGATACATAGTACCTTGATCCTGAGACTGAGGGGTCTTTGTTTGGTCCCCATACATCTGTGTGGACAAGCTCTAGGTAGTCTTCATGCATGTAACCTTTCCTTGAGAAGGGTAACCTGTGAAACTTCCCAAATTGACAAGCACTACATTTATATATCATCTGTTGTTTAGAAACATTGGGTATTCCAATTACACATTGATCCCTGCATATCTGCTTCAAGGTTCTTTCTCCTATATGTCTTAATCTTTTGTGCCAAATCTCAAGCTTTGAAAGTGTTTGATCTTTGTAACTGTATAGTGCAATATTCTTTGTATCTTCTACCTCAAAAGCAAAAAGTCTACCTGATTTTTATCCTTTAGCTATCCTCTTGAACCCATGCCTTGGGTCCTCCACAAATGCTCCATATTGGTTGAATCTAACCTGCAAACCTTTCTCCACAATCTATCCAACACTCATCAGATTTTTGGTAATTGTTGCTACATAGAGTACCCTACTCAAGAGGTTCTGATTTCCATCACAAGTCTTAACATTTCCAACTTTAACTACTGAGTGCTTGGTATCATCACTTGTTTGAACTTGATGCTTACTTTTTGGTTCGTCAAGATCAGAGAGTAGTGCTACATTGCCAACCACATGATTTGAGCATCCTGAGTCAATGTAGAATAGATGGTTATCATTTGTACCTGGTTTTGAAGTCATGTTCATGATCAAAAGACAATCATCCTGCTCTTCTGTATAGTTGTTGTAGTCCTTTCTAGATTTGAGTCCTCCTTAGTAATTGCCATTGTAGTTGTTGTTGTAATTGTTGTTGTAATTGTTGTTGTAGCCTTGGTGAATGTTGAATCTACCTCTTGACTGTGAGTATCCACCTCTTTGATATCCTCTTCCTCTCTGATTCTTGTAATTCTTGAAACACTCATCTGTAGTGTGATTTGATAAACCACAAATGTTGCATGGAGAGGAGTTATAGGATCTCCCCCTACCTTGTTTACCTCCTTTGCCTCTTCCTCTTCATGATCTACCTCTACCTGCATAGTTTGCTTGGGAGGTAGAGCCTTCATCTTCCACCTTCTTGTTCTTGCCTTTATCTTTAGACTTTTTATCAGTATATAGGGCAGAAGAGCTATTACCTTTGGATGTGTCTCCATTCTTGCTGAGCTTTGCTTCATGAGTGAACAATTGTCCCATGAGAGTTGCAAGATCTGGAATTTGCATGTCCATGTACAGGTCCATGGTAGTGGTGAAGCTTTCCCATTTGTCATCAGCCTTGATCCCATTGATCACTTGCCTTACAATCTGCTCTTCTTCAATCTCTTCTCCTATGCTTTTTTTTTAATATAAAGGAAGTTCGGCATTAGCCTACTCTCCCGGACTTGAATTAAATAAAGAAAAGTACAAGAGAAGGGGACTAGTGCCCACGGGACCCCCCGAATCCCACAAAGCACGGGAAGGGTGATGAGAGGGTGATTAACCTTCTTTGTAATGTCATCTAAGCTCTGTAAAAGCTGTTCTCCTATGCTTTCTAACTCATCTGCTACATCTTTAATCTTGGTCACAAAGTCTGAAACACCTTGCTTAGGTTGCTTTCTTAATGTGGTGAATTCAATCCACAACTGATTTTTCCTAGCCCTTATGTTGGAAGAAAAATAGGATGACAAGGTTTCCCAAGTTTCTTGGGATGTCTTACAGTTCCTAATGTGTGGAAAAAGAAAATCAGAGATGGATTTGAATAAAT
This sequence comes from Ceratopteris richardii, assembly GCA_020310875.1. NCBI lineage: Eukaryota > Viridiplantae > Streptophyta > Polypodiopsida > Polypodiales > Pteridaceae > Ceratopteris > Ceratopteris richardii. The sequence goes on along the minus strand of CM035428.1, from coordinate 70,286,481 downwards.
AAGACCTTGCCAGTGCATCTTTAGCACACCATGTGTTGAGCTTTTCATGTTCCACCTTTGTTGGTAATCCTCTTGTTTTGAATGAGGGCATTCTTTATCTCCTGAGATGTATCCATAGAGACTTCTTCCTTTTAGGTAGGTCTTCATCCTTAGAGACCATGCTTGATAGTTGTTCCTGTCCAATTATCAATAAATGAAGGAAAACCATCTCCCATTTTACCTTAGTTTGCTTTGATACCATTGTTGGGAAAGATGGATGGAGACTCCAAGAGATTGAGTAGGTACTGCAAAATCCTGCTTTGTACCAGCCCTCTTGTGCTTTAGAGTTGATAAGTAGACCTCTTTAGCTTTCCAATGACACCATAAAATGGACTATGTACTTTGGAAATGATGTATGTAAAGATTGAGACAAGACAGATAACTTTGAATCTCAAGATCTCAAGAAAACCTTCTATTTATGTCTTGACACCTGCTGGATCTTTTGCTCAGTATGCCCAGCACAGTAGGAATTGGAAAATTCATTTTATAGGTATCTAATTAGCTTACCAAGCTAGCTATTCCAAGTGGAATGATGTAAAAAGATCAACTATGCTCAGAGAAATCAATTTAGCAAATAAACCTTTACCCCCAATTTTTTAGGACTGTTGCAAACTTTGACTAGTGATCATATCAACAAGCTTTTCTCTGAAATGGCTGAATAGAATCTCTTCAAATTTTGCCAGCCTGTAGAAAACTTTGAGTTGGTTCCAACAAGCTTTAGATCTTTTAATTGGGTCGAGAAATGACTGAGATATGCTCTCCACAAGTTGATAGACTTTCAAGTAGTATGATAGAGAACTCAGAAATGAATAATGTGAATATATGTATTAATGAACACTTGTATACAATACCATTGGCATGAATATCATTGCCTAATGGTGTAGATAGGTGTGGGCTAGAGTATAGACCTCACACACACTCGGAAACAATAATGATAAGCTTGGGAGTGATGAGTTCTAACCGTGACTTTTTCATGACCACTTTTATAGTGAGTGAGTAAAAATTTGAATTCAAATTCAAACTTTTGGCTCCCTATGATCAAGCTCCTATATCCTAGGAGATATTCCTTCAATCAAAGCTAACCATTTTCCATGAATTCCTTTTGGTAGGTTTCTACAAAGATTCCAAGTCAAATGTGACTTTTACGAAGATGTAAAGTGGTAATTAACCACTAGCATGTATTCTTATGCTTTCCATATGTGTATGGACTTTAATGTATCCTTCACGCCAAATGTGTAGGCTTGTAAATTGCACCAACAATATACGCTGACAAATTATGGGAAAACTTGATCCAAAAGTTGAAATATGCATATTCATTGGCTATGGCAAAAATCGAAAACGATATGGGTTATAAAATCCCACTAATAAAGGATTTATAGTTAGTAGGGATGTGGTTTCTGATGAAAATAGCTATTGGTTTGAGGATGATTGTAGGAAAATAAAGCTACCCTATGATTTGGAAAATTATTTTCCAAATTTGACTAAAGTGAAAGCACATACATTAGAAGATGTCAACTCAGAAGATGAAAAATAGATTGATGTCAAATCTTGGAAGTCCAAGGGCAAGATAAAATTTAAACAATTGGAAGACATTGCACCGTCATCTAATCAAGCACTTAGAATCTCTCAAAGGGAGAGCAAGAAACCTATAAGGTATGGCTTTGACACATCACTAGTCACCAAGCATTCCATATACATGGCTAAAGATTCTATGATAGGGGAACCTTATTCATTTGAAGAAGCCAACAAGAAAGAAGAATCGAGGGAAGCTATGTAGGAAGAAAATGAAGCACTTCAAGAGAATAGCACTTGGGATATGGTTCCCAAGAAACCATTCATCAAGGTAATAGGATCCAAGTGGATTTGCAAAGTGAAGAATAATTATGATGGCACAATCAATAGGTATGAAGCAAGGCTAGTAGCAAAGGGGTTTGCTCAAACTCATGGAGTTGATTATGAGGAGACCTTTTCACCTGTAGCATAGATGCCAACTATCAGAGTTTTAGTAAGTATCGCTCCTTCAAAGAATTGGAATTTGTACCAATTAGATGTTAGAAATGCATTCCTTAATGGATGGATCTCTAAAGAGCTCTACATTGCTCAACCACCAGCATATGAAAACAAAGACAAACGTGATTTTGTATTTAAATTAACAAAACCACTCTATGGTTTAAAGCAAGCTCCTAGAGCTTGGAACCATAGTTTTGTCACATACTTGCACGACCAAATATTCGTTGCAAGAAAGGAAGATTCTTCACTGTTCATAAAGTAGACTAATTCAAAAGTTATTTATCTATGTGTTTATGTGGATGACATTATCATTCCAGTAAATGATGCCAATGTTATCAAGAAAATCAAAGCTCAGATGAAGGAGGAGCTCAAATCAATGATCTTGTATTGCTTACATACTTTCTCGGATTGGCAATAGTTTATATAAATTCTGGTGTGTTCATTACTCAGAGGAAGTACATCCATGATATGCTAGTTAAGTTCAAGATGGAAAATGCAAAAATTGGAGGTACACCCATGGAATTGAACCACAAACTTAGTACTCATGAAGGAGAAGTACTTGAAGACATTACAGGTTATCAAAGACTTGTTTGGAGTCTCAATTTTGCAACCCTAACAAGAGTGGACATATCCTATGGAGTAAGTACATTGCGTCAATTCATGCATACACCAAGAAAACCTCACATGGAAGCTATCAAAGGATCTTAAAGTATCTAAAGGGTACTATAAATGAAGGGCTATTTTATCCATTCACATCTAGCTTGGATATGAAGTTATACTCTGATGCAGATTAGGCTCGCCCAAAAGATGGTAAGAGGAGCACTTTGGGCTACTTATTTTTTGCAAGATCAAAGTTGATTTCATGTTCATCAAAGAAACAATGAATTGTGGAATTGTTATCAATTGAAGCTAAATATAGAGGCCTAGCAAATGCAGCACAAGAAGCTATGTGGTCAAAGCTACTCTACTCAGATTTGGGGCTACATACATACACTCCAATGATCTTTGGAGAAAACACTAGTTCACTTCATTTGGATGCTAATCCAATATATCATGCAAGGAATAAGCACATTGAAGGGCATTATCATTATGTGAGAGAGAAGCTATTTAGCAAGGGCATACAATTGTCCTATGTTTCAACCAACTTGTCGTGTGCAGATATACTAAGCAAATCTTTGGATGAAGCTAAATTGAACAAGTTCAAGATGATGATTGGATTTCACAAGATTAAAGAGAATCAGAGCCCAAGCATATTAGTCTTGAGAAGGAGCTATTGGTGCAATTAATCCAAGCCTAGATTCTTGATCTTTTATCCTAAGGATCATATGTGCATTCATGTATTAACACATAAATGAACTCTTGTAAAAGATTGACTTTTCATGCCTTGTAAAAGTACATATATTGAATCACTTCAATCACGTGTTGTTAGGAGAATATTTCTAGGAATTCCTTGATGAGGATTTATCAAAAATCACATGCTAAAACTTTGGAACACTTTGAGGAAAAGATTCAAATTCAGATTTGAATCTTGGCTCCAACAAAAAAGTTATAAAAAGGGGACTATCTAGTCGCTTGATATAGAGCTACATTTAGTAGAGATCTTAGAGGGACTTCGTTAGGATGACATCACATGATAGCTCTATCATTGCACTCACATTTTGCAATCATGCATTGCCAATGTCAATGTAATCTAGGTGCATTAATACATATAGTTCTCTCATATCTCAACTCTTCTACTTTGTTATGTACCACTGAAAAAAGTGTACTTCTCTAATCTATTTCACAGTGTATACTTGATCATTTTTAGTGATTTAAGTTGGTATACTTTTCATATGCTATCTGTTAGAAATTTTCATAGTTATTGACTTGGCCAATCTAAAGCTATGAGCAAAACATTGCTCACTAGTCTACATACTATTAGTGCCTAAAAATGTCGCGATGCATACTTATCTTGCTAAGCATCATTCACTGAGCATGGTCTATCATTTAAGTGAAATAACTTATAAACGTTAGCTAGAAAATTTAATTAGATATTCTCGAAAGGATGTTACTCAATTGCTAGCAGAGATGGAGTACTATTCATTTCTTTGAACAGGTGTAATGACCAAAATAACAAGTTTTGGTTAACTGTTGGAACTCCTACACATCTGTTTTGATCCACTGATTTGAGGATCATATTCTAAAGTAATTCGGTGATTATTTGAGCTTTCTAGGAATTAAAGGTGTCTAGTCTGTAGTCCTCAACTCAGTTTTGGCTAGTGTGAAGCACAAATTTGCAGCACCATCTCATCTTTGGAAGGTGTCCACCATCTCCTACAACAACTTATCTAGTCACAAAAAATCCACTATTTAGTTGAGTGTGTTGTTAGATTTGAGCATGATCTCAAAAATCGTACATGTATTATTTTGTCTATTGTACTATACATTTGAGTTCATACATATTTTCCACCATCACTTCAAGTCTATGTGAGTGTATTGTTCACTATTAGTGATCTCAGTTTTTAGTCAGATTGCAAAAAGGATTTCTCTGAGCATGATTAAGATTTTTCAATGCTTTACCTTGTTCATTGTAGCTCTCTAGGTCTACTTTCGGATCACAAATTTGCATTTCATTTGAATCTTCTACTTGAGAGAAACAATCATGAGAATTTAACTGTGTATTTAGTTCTACTACTTCCTAAAAAGTCATCATCACATGGCTTATTTCTTAAATTGATTTCTCTCAATATAGTCACTCATTTTCATTGAGATAACTTCTAATAGCTTTCATAGCTTCCTAGTTAGCTTCTTCCAAGATCTATGGTCAAGTTCAACTAGAGAAGGAGCACTGAATAAAATACTAGAGCTTATCTTCCCAAAATAGAAAGTTTTCTCAAGTTGATCTTTAGTCAAACATATCTATTTTGAATCATCTATTTGTGAGTGATCATCAAAGGTACATAACCTATCTAATACATCAATTTGCAAGATAAAACGGCCCACTAAATATCCCTAGTGTCAATTTGGTTGTAGTGCAAAGTTTTAGGAGCACCATTTCATCTTCACTAAATGCAATCCATCTCTTCACAGGTTAAGTCCCAAGGTTGTGAAGGAGGAGGTCTTGGGATCAAACCAAATGGGGAGCATGGGGAGAGACTTTTGCCCAAGAATCTCTAGTCTTCTAAATAAATTTAACATCAGTTAAGTTGCCTTGAGAGACTTAACTCCAGTGGTGAGTGGAAGATATAAAAGGAATGGAGGTGATTGCACATGCGCTTGTGGACTCTAGTTACATTTGTGGTACTCATTGATTTGAGCAGCTATATATACATGCATAAGGTTCTGAGGAGAGTCATCTCTCTAGCACGTGGTGGTTGTAATTCTTAGTTTCTTGCAATCCCCTACTTGGCAAGTCTAACTGATTGGTGAGTACCAATGTAGGTACTTGATAGATCCCCTTATGTTAGTGTATACTAATGTTTTTTGTTTCCTTGAAATCCAATGCTTTGAGTCAAGCTACAAGACTGAAAGGCAATAATTGAGGCATGGTGAGCATGTGTACTTCTTGTGAAACCCATATTGATGCAGAATCCTCTAAGGTGATTTTGATTTAGGCAATTCCATCTAGAATACTTATCCTTAAGCACCAATAACCTTTGTCCTTCTTATTTTCAAAAGTATGACTCTGAGTGGGTATTTCTATCAACATGCCATACCCTCTACAACTAGGAGACTATCTTTGAATGTTCCTTACCTTCCATAAGAACAGAGTGAGTTCACCTAGTCATTCGAGCTTCTAGCTCATATTTCTTTTAGTATCCATAAAATTATTATGAGACTCTAATGAAGATATTATATACTTCATTCATGTGGAAATGAATAGAATGATGTTTTCTCAAAGAGAGAAAAATATTAGACACCCAAAGATTCCCCAAGGTTAATAAATGTGAAGGCTAGTATTTTATTTTCCTTATTTTCTTGAAAATTAGCATACCATGAATAATATTACGATGATGTATGGAACTTACTATACTTCCTTTATTTAAATGAAGACGAGAAAAGATTTTACAAATGCTATAAACAAAGAGAGCTCAAACAGCTCAAATTTGCACCTTCCTACACAAGCATGCACTAATATATATACATCAAGAATCCCAAATAAATAAGAGAAAGTGAAAAGTGAAGGGTGAAGAAGCGTCATGGAGAGATTCAATCGATCATTGTTGTTTTGCTTTCTTCAAGGGGCTTTTCCTTTATAATTTCATGATCTCATGGTCTTTGAAGTCTCTAAAATATGCTTGCATCCACTTAACCTTTCCTTTTCATCTAAGAAATACAAATGCAATGTTTCCCCTCAACATTGGGACATCATGAAAATTTAAAAAAAAAATATCAATGGTAAATGTACATGCACAAAAGTCCCTTATGCATCACCATTTGCCCAATATAGAGAATAAAAAATGTAACTATGACTTTCCTATAATTAGAACTTCACAAGCATCTGTTCTCATGTGAAGTCTATTGAGTTGATGCACATCATGAGAATAGTCTTGATTATTAGAAAAGCTCTTAGGATTGCTAATTGGAATAACAGATCCCTCTCAAGCCTAAGTAGCTTGAGCCTTTAAAATTTCTTGCAATCCAATAATTTATTTGAATCTATTTAACATGCTTCCATCTAATACTATATGCACAGTGTTGATGTGTAGACACATTATGAAAGTTGAATCTCTTTGCTTACGATCTTCTCCCTGACATAGTGATAATGTACCTCTATGTGTTTCTTCCTGGCATGGTAAATGGGGTTAGCAGCAAGATGTAAAGAACTAATATTACCTCCAATGATGTGTGGAGTTGAATGATTAAGCCATAGATTAGAATATAGGGTCTTAATCCACATTGCTTCTTGGGTAGCATTTTCAAGTCCTCTATACACTCCCTCTATTTATGAGAGTGCTAAAATTGGTTGCTTCTTTGAAAACCAATAAATTAACTTTGCACCTGTAAAATTAAGGTATCCAAATGTGCTCCTCCTGTCACCTTTAGAACCTACACAATCTACATCAAAATAAAGTTTGATATCTACATCAGACTTGATATCTACACCATATGAGGTTTCCTCGGAGTATGCATGAATTTAGTTAAGGCACTAACTCCATACAAAATATCCACTCTAGTTAGTGTGGCATAATTTAAGCTTCCAACTAGTCTTTCATAGCTAGTTACATCTTCAATCAGCTCAACTTCATGAACACTTAGCTTTAGGTTAACTTCCATAGGATTACCTGCAACCCTTGAGTTGTCCATTTTGAATTTGGCAAGCATATCTCTAATGTACTTCCTTTGAGTGAGAAACATACCTCTTTTTGTAAACACAAATTCCAAACCTAGCATATCATTCACCTTGAATTCTTTTTTCATTTGGAGTTTGATTTCTTTGATTGCTTCTACATCATTACCTGTAATGATTATATCATCAACATATACACATAGGTATATAACGTCTGATTAATTCCTCTTAATGAAGAGGGAAGTATCTACCTTGCTCACATTGAATCATTTACCTTGCAAGTAAGTGATAAGCATGTGATTCCAAGCCCTAGGGTTTTGCTTCAATCCATATAGAGTTTCCCTCAATGTGCACACATGATCAAGACATGATTGATCTTCAAAACTAGGAGTTTGAGCCATGTATACCTCCTCTGATATCGATCCATTAAAAAAAAAACATTTTTAACATCCATTTGATATATCTTCCAAATTTAGGAAGATGTATTAGTCATGAGTACTCTAATAGTAGGCATCTTTGCAATAGTTGAAAATGTTTCTTCATAATCAATACCATGTTTTTGTGCATGTCCTTTGGATACTTGCCTTGTGTTGTACCTATTTATTAAACCATCAAACTTCTTGTTTATCTTATATGTCCACCTTAAACATATTACTTTCATAGATGGAATCTTGGGTACCAAATCCCAAGTTTGATTCCTTTTTAGGATTTCTATCTCTTCCTCCATGGCATTCATCCAATCTAGCTACTCCTTTGCTTCTTCATAAGTTGAAGGCTTCTCAATGTTTTAGTCACGTGCTAGATATATTGAGCATTTAGTAACTAATGAAGTATCATATCCATACCTTTATACTTTCCTTTTTTTTGTAGTTGATCTTCTAATAGTTTGTTGAGATGATTCTGCCACATCTCTCAACTCTTGCATTTTGGCTTTGACTTTGGAGTTCCAAGAATTTATTTCCCTTCTTGGAGTTTTCTGTTCATCATGAGAATCACTTGATGCTTTCAAATGTATGATCATTCCGTGTTTATAGTGTTGGAAAGTCTTGCTCTAGGTCATATAGAAGTTTGATTTTCTTGCAATCATCTTCAAATCATGAATTGTTTTCATAAAACACAAGATCTCTACTTACAATGAAGCCTTTTTTGCTTGGATTGTATATCCTATAACCTTTTAGATTAAGGTCATAGCCAATGAAGATGCCACTCTCTAGCTTTGGATCCAATTTATCTCTAATTTTTGAAGGTATGTGTGCATATGCTATGCACGTAAAACTTTTGCAATGATCAAGGCTAGGTCTTCTTCTATTCCATGCTTCATATGGTGTCACGCCATCCAAGGCCTTTAATGAAAGTCGATCGATCAGGTATTTGGTTGTTAATCTTGCGTCTACCCACAAGTACTTGGGTGACTTATTCTCATTGAGCATTGAGCTTGCAACCTCCACAATTGTTCTATTCCTTCTCTCTACCACTCGATTTTGCTCAAGAGTATATATGCTGGAGATTTGTCTTTTCATTCATCTATCTTAGAGATATTCATGTGTAAATGTGTAGATGTATGTGTGTATGCTCTATTTTTCTATCACTATCTTCCTTTCTTTTCATCATTCTTTATCTTTCACTCTCGCTCTCTCTTTCCCTCTCTCTCTCTCTCTCTCTTTCTCTCTCTCTCTCTCTCTCTCTCTCTCTCTCTCTTTCCCTCTCTCTCTCTCTCTCATATCCCTCTCTCTCTCTCTCTTTCTCTCTCTCTTTCTCTCTCTCTTTCTCTCTCTATCAATAGACAATAAAACAATCACTTAGAAGTATGTCCCTCCTTTGGATCATTGTTGTAAAAACGTAATGTAGGTCATCTATCATTCAATTCCAAACAATCGGCACCAGAGAACTTCTGCAAAAATGAAGAGAAGAGAAATTATAAGACCTAAAACATAGAGAAAGACAAAGGCTAACAGTACCCGCACTACTTACCAAGATCTTAGATGTAAACCGAGGGAGAGCATGTGTGTGTGTAGCGAGAGAGATCTGTGTGTGTGTGTGCACAAGACAATGAAGTTCGCAATTCTCTTCGTGCACGCAAGTCCGATAGAAGACAAACAGTACTCAAACACGCGCAAAAAATTGAAGTTTTGCTCTTGGGTTCCGGGTATGTTTAAAAGTCGGCCTTGGTATGTACATCGGTATGGACGTCGGTATGGGCGTCGGTAGCTTCCAGTAACTTACTGATGCTTATACCGATGCTCATATCGACGCTTATACCGATGTCTACGGAGCACACTGACGATCCGTTTAAAACTATCATACCGACGGTCACTTGACTGTCGGTATCTTTAAGTCATATTTTCCGACGTTTATACTGACGCCGCGAGTGACAGTCGATATAAGCGGCATCGGTATGCCCCTCATATATTGTAGTGTGTGACCTACATTGTAATTATGCTTGCACAATTCTAAGTGACTATTGTGAGAATAGGAGTCAAAGAAGCAGACAATCACAATAGTCCATATACACTCCCTATACTATTGAGACAGTAGGAATCAAGGTAAACATTCAAACAATCTCAATAGATATATTTCTTATTCCTATGTTACTATGACAAAAATCTATGTAGCAAGTGAGGCAATCATAGTAGTGGTTTATAAATTTGTTTCATGAGAGTATACAAGTAGGAAAGACTTTTGCAAGTATAACATGTATACTATTGATGAATAAAATACATAAAGCTCATCACATAGATACAAATCATACATATGTAAGAGATGCATATGCAAATCATAACATATGCAAGAGATGCATATGCAAATCATAACATATGCAGGGCAGGCAGTAAACATAATAATAAAATAGAAAATCAATGAGAAATAGGATAGAGATCTTTGAGTGGTATGGTAGTAATAGAGCTCTATGAACTTATTACAAAGCACATGCGAAATAAACATTTCGATTGAATGGTAAAATATATATTTTTTGCTAAAAAATAGGTTTTTGATCAAAAACATTTTCGATAGAACTTTCGATCAAAAGCTTTTTGATCAAAAGATCTTGTAATCCAAATCATTTCATTCAAAAACATGTGCATGTCCAATTTTTTATTTGCATTTATTTAGAAATCTCTTAATAAAAGGAACATACTTGGTATTTTCCCATTACTTGTTCAAATAAATGCAACCTAAGTCGTACTACTCTAAAATGTTTTAGTAGTTTTATTCATAATCACTTTGATAGCCTTATTACAAGAATCAATATTTCCTATTTTTTAGGTGATACTAATTGAGATGTTAGTGTTTATCTTTGGCATCTATTTTCTCTATCTTTCACAGCATGGAAAATTGGTCAATGGATTTCTTTTTAAAGATCTCCCTTGTGTTCAAGTCTAAGAATGCACTTATGCCTTAAAAAGTCCAAAGGATTCGTACACCTTTTAGTTTAAGCTCCACTCTTTGTAGTATGGGTTTACATGTGAACAACTTGGAAAAAGTATGATTCCTCTTATTGCGTTTCTATTTTTCTTGATGGAGATTAATTTTCATCAAAACGTCTCAACCCTAAGTTAGGTTCTAGCTAACTTTTATGATTGGTGTCATTTCCAATTTTGACCTACTATGTTAACTATAAACGCTCTTGGGATGAGTGCAAAACGAAAATATAAGAACCATCTGATTTCATGTCTCATGCCATCTTTCAAAGACTTGAGAATAGGCAAGTTCTAGTGGTATAAACCACCATACCTACATCTAACTTAGATGTGAGGATGATGTTTATCTTAAAGGCCAAATGTAAATTTTTTAAATCCTAGGGTATCTTAAGATCCTACTTCCCAGAGTGGGTACCATTCACTTTAAATTATCTATCTTACTTATTGCTTTAAGCACTTGAAAAAATCACCATTTATAAATCTTTTTTCAGATGCATTAATCTGAATCTTATTTAAGAATTCAAAAAATAACATCTATCATTAAACCTTCTTTGGTGATAGTCCTTGTTTACATGGATTAACCAAGTTCTTTATCTTGAAAATTTTCATCCAAAGGACCAGAGTGGATGAACTTCAATCCTTTCTAGGGATTACATCTTGCTTTTGAGAATTTCTTCAATAGAGGGTGCCCTAGGTAGCATAATCTTAACACTCAAGGGTTTAAGCATACCTTGGTTCTTTCCTTATCCTCTCTTCATCATAAGACGTATGTTATAGTTTGAGTAACCATTCATTGGGTGTTATCACCCCATTGCAATCTTGGCATTGAATTTGATTCACATTTTGGACTTTCATTCTTTATGTCTTGATATGCTACCTGCGATAAAGATTAGGGATTCATTTATCCATTAGGCATACTTTTTCATTAACTTAAAGACCATAAAATGCAATCGTCCATTACCATTGGTGAACGCGTTCCTCCTTTATGGTTGGGATTTGTTCTACTTTGAATAGATTCATTATAATGGCATCGATTGCTCCCCAAAAGTCGAAGTGATGTTTCTTGATTTTAAAAACTCTATGACACTTCTCTTCTTTGAGATATCATTTCAAGATAAACATATTTTTCCTCTAATATCCTATACAATACTTCTAATTTAAAGTTTCATTTGAAGTTGAAATCTTTGGATTAGGCGTAAGTAAATCTTCCATTGCTTTCATCTCATGTAAGCTAATGAATGCTTATCAATGATGTTTAAACCCTCTTGGATTTTTCTTTCTTGGATGTCCTTACAAAGATTTTATTGGACGTTCTTACATACGTTTAAACCCTAGAAATCAAACTTATGCTTGTGATTTCTAATCATACTTGGAAGTCTTACTTTTCTGAATCAAATAACAAGTAATTTCTATTTTAATCCTTCATAATTAAAGAGTTATCTAAAGTTTTTTTTCACCACCCTCTAAACACCATTAAGGATACTCGAAATCCTCATTAAATCGTTCATGCCGCTAAATTATACCTTTCTCTAGCACAATCTAGCAATTCATCAATAATGTATAGACATCTTCTTCAATTAATAACCTTCCATAGAATCAAATATTATGTGATTAACATTTTCATAATGTTGTACATGAATTTCTAATATTCATACACAATCTTTAGTGCGTGCATATATAGATCTTGTGAGATGTATGTTTTTTAGAGGACATTTAAATAGAAGACGAACTTTCTTTCCATTGCATGATATGAAAATAATCCTCTTATACGTTTTATTCCATGCAATTAAGAACTGAAATAGATTCTGAAGCATATTTTCCATTAAACGAATCATTCTTGGTGAATCCCATAGTAAAATATCTTTCAAAATAGTTCATGCTCTTTTAATGCATATGAGATAAATATACCAAAATCCTATATGTGCTTCATTCAATCATGCACAAATTACATTTTAATGAGAGAGACACACTTTTGGAATCGATTGAGGGACTATTTATGAATTTCATTATGTTGAATAGATTTTACCTTAAATGAACGATAACTTTTCAAAATTGGTTGTGACATGTAAATGGTATTCTATTTCTTACTAAGACCAAAGTAAATGAATGCATCCGTGATTATGTGCTTTTAAGTTTTAAATGAAACAAACAAAATGTTTGAGAATTCTAAAAATCAAAAGTTAGGATACTTCCAATATTAAATTTTGTAAACATAGTCTTCTAAACTTTGTTTTCATGCATCACTTACTGCATTGGTCAACATAATTCGCTTCTATGCACATATCCTCATGAAAAATCTCTCTTCATGCATCTTTCCTTGCAGGTATCCAATCTTCTTCAAAAAGATCCTTCAAGATTTTTTTTTCTCTTATTTTCCTTGCTCCATGAGATAGCTTTTGAGTTTCTTCAAAACTTGCCCCATCATCTTCTTTAGATGGGCGAAAAAGCTCAAGCCTCACAATTCTCAATAACAAAGGGAATATTGAACCACATATTTTGTTCCGTAGAGAAGCATGGAAAGTCTAGACAACCTTGAACATCCACAGGGAGGTGGCGCCTTCATGAACATATCCGTGAAGTTCTCCTTAGAGCTACACTAATCGAGAGTGATCTCTTGAGACACGAGCTTCTCGCGAATGAAGGGGTATTGGATCTCAATGTGCTTCATCTGAGCATGGAACACTAGATTCTTGGGGATGGCCAAGGCTGGCTGACTCTCCGTGCAGATGCATGTCAAAGTAACTTGCCAAACACCAATGTCAAATAATAATTGACAAAGCCAGATGGCCTCACATGCTACGAAGTTGGATGCATGGTACTCGGCCCCTGTGGATGATAGAGCAATGCTAGGCTGCTTCTTACTTGCCCAAGGGATAGGTACTGAGCCAAGCACGAATATGTACCTAGAAGTAGACCATTCAGAATCACGATGAGTTTGATGCCCCTTAGATAGTGAGTGACATTGGTCCATGTTATATCTAGAAAGAAGATCAAATCAGTACTTCTACTATGATAGGAATATGCCTTCTTTTGTTTGCCATACTTTCGTACCCAAGAAGCAGTGAAGTAGTCCAAGATATGTGATGGCGTAATCAAGAAACTACCAGGAATATGGGTGCATAGCTACTATTAACGCGACATAATTTCATTGCTACAAAATTGCATAAAGCGTCACAACAAGCGTGCAGCGGGATGAAGCTATGTGATGATGACTTGGATGCATTCATCATTTGAGCCCGTCAAGATCAAATCATCTACACAGAGGATGATGATGGCCACCAAGGACTCGTTCTAATAGATGTATAAGTTTGCATCGGCACTACGTTTGTGAAATCCTTTATCTTTGACAGATGTGAATCTTTTCATACTAAGGTTGGGAGCTTGCTTGAGTTCATAGTGTGCTTTCAGAAGTTTATATACTTGGGCTTCCTATCCTTTTGTCTTGAATCCTTCAGTTTGTTCAATGTATACTTCTTCTTGAAGATCTCCATTGAGGAATGGACTTCTATTGTCTAGCTAGTAAATGGGCCTCTTCGTTAGGAGAAAAATGAACCCTCCCTGGGTCTTTTAGCTTGAGGAGTGATTAGTGATCCACCAATAGGATGTGAGCAGTGGCCACAATCTAGTTCACTAATCCCCCAGGCTAGACATAGGGTTCCCTTGTTCTTATGTGGTCAAAGATGGTATTGAAGGATAGGAACCACTAGTTCATCTTGAAAGATGGGTTTTGAGGCTTCAACTTTTAACCATAACCGTTCAATTGACATGAACATCTAAAGGCTATTGTTTAATCACAATTAAATAGTCACATACAATATAGGCCATTGGATGCAACAAAAATCTAATTGTTCTCTTTAAATTAGAAAAAGTTAATTATTCCATCAAATATCTATCATTGTTCAGACAATGCATCAAATTGTTGACATTCATCCTCGCCACAATTTCAAAGAGGTTTTGTCCTTATTTGTGAGGCATGTGCACAGTCGATCACAACCATTCATTTGTGGCTTCATCTAATGGTTGTCAAGAAACTGTATTGTGGTTCTTTCTAGCAAGAATCGGATGGCTCTGATTATCCCTCCAAAACCAATGATGTGACTCTTGAGCTCTTATTTTGTCGTTCTTTGCTAGAAACACTTGCGGACTGTGCCACACATTTGTCGTTTTCTATCAGAAACTTCTCTACACATGAGGCATTAAAGAGTAGAAGTTTTGACCTTTTGTGCCAGACACTCCCATCATAATCCTCACCGTCCATGACAAAGATCCAATGGACAAAAACTTCCATGAGTCCCATCAGGCTGAGCATAGTTTTGAGAAATAATATTTTAAGGACTAAAACCACTAGTAGTTTCGCATCGCTCTCTAATCACAAAAATTAAGAATCTTAATCCTATTCCTTACAAGGCCCAAATGAGGCTCATATTTTCCCCTAATGTAAAGTGAGCAGCTAGTCCTACGATGATTCCTATGCTTGTGAATCTTCTAGTAGGAGCAAAGGCTTCTTCATAGTCAATGCCATGTTGTTGCTTGTATCGCTTAGCTACCAACCTTGCTTTGTACTTATCTAATGTTCTATCTTATTTGTATTTGACCATGTAGAGCCACTTGAATCCTACAACTTGATGATTTGTAGTTTTAGAAACAAGACTCCAAGTCTTGTTCTTATCTATTGCATCCATTTCCACTTGCATAGCTTCTTCCCACTTAGGTTGTCCTTGAGCTCTTTCTAGTTAGAAGGTTTTGGAATTTAGTGAATCTGATTCCTCAAGGCATAATTGACATACTGACTTTGTTCTCACTGTCTCTTGTCAATAAGTCTTTGAGATCTTTGCGGTTGACTTGAAGTACTTGCTTCTAAGTTGGGTTTGGAAAAAATTGAGTCCCCCTCTGTAGTATGGATGGGTGGAATAAGACTTATTGCTAGATCCTTGCTAGAGTATGTGGAAGATTTAATGAATATTACATACTTAAATATTATTATGGAGTGGTTTCCAAGATCATAGATGCAATAAGCTTTTGAAAGCTCACTATACCCTATGAAGATGTGCTTCTCAAACTTGGATTGCAACTTGTTGCCATCTTCTTTTGGCACGTGGACAAATGCTTCAATTCCAAATACCCAAAAGTAATGCACATTATCCTTTCTTCCATAGTATGCTTCAAATGGTGTGTTCTTGTGCAATGCACTGGTGAAGCCTTAATTAAGTGTGTGAATAGTACTATGCACTGCTTCTACCGAAAACATTTAGGGTAATTCTTTGTTATGAAGCATAGTTCTCCCCATTTCCATCACACTTTGGATCTCCCTCTTAGCCACCCATTTTGGGATGGAGTGTGTGGTTGAGTAACTTGTCATTGATCCCCTTTTGTTTTAAGAGGTTTTCAAAATCTTGATTAATAAATTCATCACCTCCATCTAATTAGACGGTCTTAATAGACTTGGAAGTTTTTTTCTCCACTTGGATGATCCACTAACAAAACTTAGTAAAAGTGTCTATCTTTGATTTCAAGAAATACACCCAAATGTAGCGGGAGTGGTCATCTACTAAAAGAAAGAAGTAGAGTGATCAACTGAGAGACGGGGTGCTCATGGGTCCACAAAGGTCCATGTGGATAAGGGCTAAAGGGTTCCTATCTCTTCTTGATGCCTCCTTTAGAACGGAAGCCCTATGTTGCTTTCCTTGAGTGCAAGCCTGATAGACATCATTAAGTTGCTCAAGCTTGGGTAGTCATGTCACTATCTATGATAAAGAAATTTTTGGTAAATAGGAGGTGTGGCCATATCTTTGGTGCCACAAACTAGATAGTGATTCCATGGATAGAAAACAAGATAATTTATATAAGCCCTTCTCATCAATGCCTTGGGCAATTATGCCTCTCGTATGATGATCAATGACTTTATCAAAGGTGTTATCAAACAACACGTGCTTGTTATGATCGGTAATTTCTTTTACTGATAGAAAGTTCATGCATAAATTGGAAACAAATAACACATTTGAAAGTGATTTTCATTCCCCTTGAGTGTTGGTGATTTGTGCTTTGCCTTTCCTTGACTAGGTAGACTTTTGTTATATCCAAGGTACACTTCACCTATGTGCTCTTCAAGTTCTTGAAAGGAATATTTATCTTTACATATATGCGAGGTCGCTCCAGTATCAAAGTTCCATTTGTGAGGGCAGCTAGATGTAACTAGAGCTAAAACTTTTATTGATTTGAGATATATTCTTCACCACAAGTGGAATAATACCATGACTCCTTCTATACCTTTATATGAATTTGATGATGTGACACTTTACTTTTGGAGGGAGTTTGGAAAAAGAACTATTTTGAGTGATTTTTAAAAAAATACGTATAAAGAAACACTTATATGTATAAACAATCACTTTACTTTTGGAGGGCTTTTGGAAAAAGAACTATTTTGAGTGATTTTCTAAAACATATGTATTAAAAATATGCACTATCAAACGATCAAAAGTGGATATATGTGAAATCGTTGATATTTGGTCAAACATCAAGGCTTGGCGAATGTACCAAGAGCTCCCCCTCAAGCCTAAGATGCTTGAGTCTTCAATTCTTTGGTATTTCCTAAAATCCAATCATGGATTTAAACTTATTTAGCTTGCTTCCATCCAATGATTTGGTCATCATATTTGCACATTCAATATGAGTGGATCCATAGGAGAGTTGTATCCGCTTACAATCTTTTCCCTCACAAAATGATAATGGATCTCTATATGCTTATTCTTGGCTTAAAAAATAGGATTAACAGCTAAATGAAGTGAAATCATGTTATCTCCAAATATAAATGGGGTACCAAAACCCTAGATCTCTGTATAGGGTTTTGATCCACATAGGATCTTGTGTTGGATTTGCTAGCCCTTTGTATTCACATTCACTTGAGGAAAGAGCAAATGTAGGTTGCTTCTTTGAAAACCAAGAGCAAGATATGAGCTTTGTTCCTAGTAATGATAAGTATCCTGATGTGCTGCTTCTTCCATCTTTTGAAACCTGCCCCATCTGCATCAATGAATAGCTTGACATTCAAATCAAATGTGTGGTGGTAGTATAGACCTTCATTATTTGTTCCTTTCAACTATTTAAAAATCCTTCTGGCTACTTCCATGTGAGGTTTCCTAGGAGTGTGCATGAGCTGGCTAAGCACACTTACTCCATAACAACTATGCACCCTTGTTAGGGTAGCATAGTTCAAGCTTCCAACTAGACTTTGGTAGCTTGTGATGTCTTCAGTAAGCCCTCCTTCATGAACACTTAATCTGGTTGACCTCCATGGGAGTACCTGCAACCTTACTATCTTGGATTTTGAACTTTACAAGCATATCCTTACTATATTTCCTTTGCATAAAGAACATTCCTTAATCTATGTAGACTACTTTCAAGCCAAGGAATTAAGTGAGCAATCCAAGATCACTTACCTTGAATTTTTCCTTCATTTTGGGTTTTGATCTTAATGAAAGTGATGAATCGGCCTTGCTCAATTGAAATCCTTTATCCTGCAAGAATGCAACTTATCTATGGTTCCAAGCTCTAGAAGCTTACTTCAGTCCATTTAGAGATTTCTTGAGTTTACACACATACTCAGGGTGTTATTCATTTACAAATCTAGGAGGTTCTGCCATGTACACTTCTTCTGAAATCCAAACATTCAAGAATGCATTTTGTACATACATCTCATAGATGTTCCAATTCTTTGAAGTATCTTTACTCATTAGTACTCGGACTCTAGGCATCTTTTCCACATGAGAAAATGTATCCTCATAATCTATGCCTTGGGTTTGAGCAAATCCTTTTGCCACAAATGTGTTTTATCCCTATTTATTGATCCATCTGAGTTTTTCTTTACCTTATAGATCCATCCAAACCCAATGATCTTCATGGATGCTTCTTACGAACCAAGACCCATGTCTAATCTCCTAAAGGGCTTCTACCTCTTCTTCCATTGCTTCTCTCTGCTATAACTTCTATGTACCTACAAACAAATCCATCTAAGTTTCTTTTAACTTTATATACCTATCTACAACTATTGGCATCAGTCAAGGAACTAAAGGACTCACAAGACAAGGAAGCCAACGAAGGGAGTCGGAGCGAAGAGAAGGCACAAGCAGACAAAGTAGTCAAAGAAGATCTGGCAAGTAGGCCATCTAAATTTTTCATGCATCAAAGAGGTGGGCACACAAGAAGAAGGAGCAAGTAGGGAGCTCCAGGAAATGTATGTCAAACTGTTAGAAGAAATCCCTACAAAAATAGTGATTTTCATCACTAAAAACCATTCTAAATATCATTTCATATTTTTGTAGCTCCATTTTGTGCAAGCCAAGGAGTCCTTGAGCTTGAGGAGCTTTAGAAGTACCTACCTATCAGTTTTCACATTTTCTAGACTCCGTTTGAACCTCCAAATAGGCCAGAGAACCTAATTTTTAACTAGGCCGGACACTAGGTCTCAACAAGGCCAAAAACTAGTCAAAAACTATAAATAGACTAGAGAGCTCATTTTTTGGGGGTAGCTTGTAATATATTTGAACTTGTATGAGCATTTTGGAAGTGATCTAAAAGAACTCCATTGTCTTTCTCTTTGTCTTGCCGTGTGTGCACGTGTGTGTGTATGTGTGTGCATGTTGGTGTGCTTGTCACTCACGCACTTGTGCCTTCACTTGCTCGAGGTCATCATACCATCCTCACGTCTTCCCAGATTGACATTAAAGGAGGTGCTACTCATCACTGAGCTACACCAAAATTTGGCGCCGTTGCCGGGGATCGAGCTTTGAGGACGAGCGTGTGATGCTAAGATGTAGATTTGAGGCATTGGAGTCATAGGTATTTTCTCCACTTTTATCTATTTTCTTTTGTTTTTCTCATCACCATCATCATCTTCACCATCTCCCACCTCCATCTCCATCATCGTGAAAAATTTCAGTTTTTTGATCATATCACCTTCTCCCTTCCATTTCCCTCATTCCACAGCGATTTGTGTGCGTTTTTTTTGCATGTTTTTGAGCTTCCTTGCAGGATTTGGCTGTTTCATCACCACCAACATGCTACACAGGTACGGAAAAGCTTGGTCCTGTCTCTGTGTCGCAGGCATCTATCGATCGCGATCGACAGAAAATTTCACCTTTTGGTAAAACAAAGTGCACCATCTTAATACACATGAAGAGCACATTCCAAATTACTAAACAAAACTAAAAAATTCCGTGTTTTTCTTTCAATCGCGATTGACACCGTCGATCGCGATCCACAGCCGCGATCGACAGACCCTGTCAATCGCGACCGACAGACGTGTCGATCGCGACCGACAGACCCCACGACCGATTGACTACCACGTAGGATTCAGTCAAATTGCAATTGACACTGTCGATCGCGATCGAGTGAAATTTGGTGATTGACACCAAAACTCACGTTGCCACGTGTCCATCGCGACGGACACATCCCCGATCGACTGAAATTACGACGAAAATCCTGGAAAAAGTGTCGATCGCGATTGCCACCGTTGATCGCGATTGACAGGACTCAGGACTGACTCTGTCGATTGCGATTGACACTGTCAATCGCGACTGATGTGTCGATCGCAACCGATAGGCCCCGATCGACACCTCTGTCAATCGCGATTGACAGACCTGTCGATCGCGATTGACAGGCTTGTTCGGCTAAAATTTTAGGGTTTCTATTTCCAAGTCTTTGGGGTAATTTTGGGCATACTTATCAAGCCAATTGTGATTTGATAGGTCCCTACACTTGTGTTTTTGAGAAAAATCCTGGGATCTATCAACTTGTTTGAACCCTGTTTCAACCCTAGAACCCTAAACAGTCATAACTTTCTCATACGAAATCCGTTCGGGGTGATCTTAGGCTTGTTGGAAAGCTCATGGGGAGTACAACCAAAACTTCCACTGGTTACGGTGAAATTAACATCAAGATTATGAGGTAGGGTATTTTGAAGTTAACCATACCCCACGGTAGGAAAACTGAAGGATCTTTGGGAGTGTTTTCCATAAAGGCAAAGGGAAATTTGGTTTGTGAATGACCTGCATGAAAGTGATCTGTCTGTCATTTGAATCTAAGTCTTGAGCTAATCTTGGGACTCCTACAGGTCCATTGAGAGCACTTGAAGGCATCCAAAGCAATGGTTTTTTTTTCAAGCTTGAGAACTGGGTTCTTGAGCACCAAAGGGCAAGGGATTAGCAAGCAAGGTTGGAATACTCTCAACTCCCTCTGTCAATTCCTAGCTTAGGCTAAGTACGAATAGTGCTAGAAGTAAGTTAGGGTGATGATAGGCATTTATCAAGTTGAAGACTACCTAAGTACTTAAGCTCAAGGAAAAACATAATCTCTATGTGATTGATAACTTGAAAGGAGAAAGAAATTAACGTGAGATGATCAACATTAAAGTGCGGAAATTAACTTAAGTATTCGTGACGACGTGATATCAGACAAGATCATAAACACGATAATCAACATAAAAAAAGGAATCAAGTGACTGATACAAAAGAACTCAACAACGAGGTTGTACCTTGGGTAAAAATTGGGATTGCTCAAATAGGCATATGAACCTTAGATCAGGACGACACCTAGGAAGAGATAGATAGAGTCTTCGATCTTCAGAGGCTAGTGTCAATCATACTACTAGGTCTTGGGCCCAGCAGTTGAGCCATTATTCGCACTACCCTAGCTGTGAAACTAGTGAGTCAGAGATGTCTCACGGTATGGAGAGACCTACAGGAAGTTCAGGTGTGCCATACTTACATAGGGTAGAAGGGCCCTATAAGACGTAGCTGGAATACCTTAGGACCAACCGATTAGGTGCTAGCATCTGAATAGTGCCTCTAGCCTCTCTTCCTCGCAATCCACATCAATTGAGGAACTTGCGGAGAAAGTAGCTCAGAACTAGGTGTCACTAGCAAACAAATTCCAAGGTTTGCCCCAGTAAAGAGGTGCTATACTTGCGGTGGTGACCACTTGGCGAACGTATGTACCATCATGGCTCAACCCCAAGTGAACCCTAGTAGCCAATATTGCACCATAGAACGAAGATACACGAATCACACAGCACAAGATTGCCTATACAATAAGCAAGCAGTTAGGCAAACCTACCCTCAGCCCTATCCACAATAGGGAAGATACCAGAACCAGTACCCTTTACAGCAATATGGTAGACCACAGCAATCCTATCAACACCCCTACCAAAACCAACAAAGGCCTCAACCTGTGTTAGTTCAACAACCTCCAACCCCAGCTAATGTGATTCCTGTAAAGTATGCAACTGCTGAGGAAAATTTGAACAGAGCCATAGTCCCAGTGACTCCATTGCTTTCAGAAAGTGACCCGAGTGATCATAGTTTTGATTCCACTCACATAGATAGTCCACAGGCTTACTACATGCAGTGTCCTGAACATGGTGAGTCCTACTATAGTGAAGAATCGAGTGAACCTAGTTGGGAGCCAGATTACACGAATGTCATGTACGCAAACCCCAACTCTAGACCTCAACCTAGGCACGTAAGACCCCCATTCCCTAGAGGGCCATGCTACAGATGTCAGGGAGATCACCTCATTGGTGATTGCCCCATGCCTGCACCCACACAACCCCCGTCAGTAACAATACAAGGCTTTTGTCAAGATTGTGGCAAAGAGCATCTCTTACGAGATTGCCCAAAGAATCCCAATAATATGCCAAAAATCACTCCTATCAACGTGATTGGGTTAGTAGTAGACTCTACAGGAAGTGTGACTTCCACTGCACCGGAACAGGTAGTCACTAGAGCTCAAGCCTTGTAGCAGAACCAAAGTTTAGGCCATGAAAAAAATGCTGAGGCTAGTGAAACTGAGAGCATAACCAAGAAGAGGACTAGAGCTTGGAGAGATAGTCGAGAAAGGATGAAAAGAAAATGGGCTAAGAAGATGAGTGAACTTGAAGAAAGCCTAAGAGAAACAAAAGCCAGGATAGTTCAACTCACATCTCAAACTCCCTCTCACACTACCCCACCTCCACCATTCCCATCTCCATCCGACCCACCACCTTCCAACCAGCCTCATGCTACTCCACCACCCCCTAGAGTAGGATCAGTCCTAGCAGATCCCACTCTTGAGGACCTAAATATGATGCTCAAAGCATATCAGGCCAGAATCCAAGAAGGGCCAAACGTAACCGATCATGAAAAGTGTTACCGTAGAGTAGAACTAGAGCTTGAACGAACCAAAATTTGTGCTAAGATGGTGGAATTGACTCAAACCATGTTTGAAGCCAGTCTCCTCTTTAACATCTCTAGTTCAGCTAAGACGCAGTTGCACTTTGATGGACTGCTAGAAAGGTTGGAGAGGCTAATGGCACAATCAGAAAAGGAACCTGTCTCTCAAAATAAGGACAAGGCAAGTGAAAGAGAAAGCGTACCTGGCCAGGAAGCCTATGTGCATAACTCTACGGAGCCAGACACATATTCTTCTATGAATCGGTTCACACCAGAATTCCTACGAGAGATTCAAGAAGACAAATGGGCTAAACAAAGTGAAGTCCCTCCTCCCATTGAACTTGTGGATGATGCACACGACCAATTCCCACAAGACATCCCATCCATTTATGAAGAGCAGGAGAGCACTCAATCTCAGGAGAGATTAGACTTTGAATCTAACTCCATACAAGAACTACCCCATTTCACAGGTCCATGGGAAGCAAAGTCCACGTGTATGAGAGCACCCACAGTCATGGTAAGAAACAAAGATTCAGTCATACCTAGGAACACAGAGGTAGTAAAGAATACTAAAGTGCAGTGCAATCTCACTTTAGAAGAGCTACTCAAAGTAAGGCCAGAACTATGGAAACATGTAGCCAAACAGGTACCAGAGATAGCCAAACCATGTTCCCAGGTAGGTTCTCATAGGACAGTGCCAGAAATTCCTCTGGACAAGATAGTAGACATGAGTGAAGGAGAAGAAGGAAACACCTATCTTCCCATCACCCATCAAGGATACACAACCAAGGCAATTCTGGACTCTCATGCAGGAGTTGCAATTGCTACCACTTCCCTATGGAAGCGTTGGGGCAAGCCAGCACTCAGGCCAACAAGAATGAAATTGCAAATGGCTGACGATCACATAGAGAGACCCTTAGGTTTGCTAGAAGGAATAACTCTCACTACTTGTGGTGTAGAGTTTGAGCACACATTTTCTATCTACGACTTTAGCAAGAACCAGGCCTATGAGATGATTTTGGGAAGACCATTTATGCGACAGTTGCAAGTGGTACAAAATTGGGGAACCAATTCCTTGTATTTGCAACACTTAGGTGTTACGACTAAAGTCAATCGCAAGGATTACTCTCATAGAGACGTACCCCCCATCCAATGGAACCCCATCCATAGAACCAAAGATGATACGGAGTCTGTGCATTCCATAGGATCAGGATCCTCATGGATGCATGAAGACACCCACTTATGGATGTGCAAAGTAGCAGTAGAAGAAGAGAAGAGAGAAAACGCCAGAGAGGTAGGTGCGAAGGAAACACATAGATCAATTCAAGACCCAACCTATGCACCTATAGTATTTTCGGACGAAGAATTTGAACCTCACGGCTGGGCAGAAACTTTAGCAACAATGGATGTAGCCATCAATGAAGAACAATGGACACCCCACTATGATGAGGATGGCTATGACATTTCAGTCTTCTCCATAGAGCCAATCATGGGAGATGCAGTTTTAGAAGAGTGTGAACCTAAGCCTGATGCATTTGAGGATGCAAGTGACTCTGATCTAGAGTCAATCATTATGGACCCACCTTTTGCATCAAATGAAGAATACTTCTATGAAATAGAATTTCAACCCCAGAGACATGGAGAGCTCACCAATGACGTAAGGTTAACCACACAAGTGACCCCTAAGAATGAAGGAAAGAAAATAAAGAAGAGAGAAGTCACACCAGAAGAGGAAGAATCTTTGTTTGAGGTCCCTGCCAATTTTAGAAAGTATGAGATAGATGACAGGAGAGTCATGATAAGAATGCATAAGCGTGAGGCACAATCAGGAGAGGCCTATGATAACAAAGAAACCACCAAGAAAATAGTGGTAGACCTAGAAGAAGGAGAGGAGAGATGCACGTACATAGGCCATGACCTAATAGAGGAAGAAGAGCACGCGTTAATAGCCTTGCTAAGAGAATACAGAGATGTATTCGCTTGGAGTTACAAGGATTTGAAAGGTGTAGATCTGGACATATGCTCACACACTATCCCCATGACCTCAGATGCTAAACCTTTTAAGCAAAAGCCATACACATACAATGATAATTATGCTACCAAGATCAAAGAAGATATAGATCGTCTGGTAGAAGCTGGATTTATCTATGAAATTGAGCACACCGAGTGGGTATCCCCCATTGTAGTTGTGCCCAAGAAGAATGGAAAGCTACACGTGTGCATTAACTTGAAGAAGGTTAATGCAGCCACTATTCGAGACAACTATCTGCTTCCTATCACTGAGCATCTTCTAGAAAGAGTAGCAGGCAAGGAAGTGTACAGCTTCCTTGATGGATTTTGGGGCTACAATCAGGTAGCCATTGCTCCGGAAGACCAGCATAAGATAGCTTTTGCCACAGAATGGGGCATATTCGCCTTTAGGGTAATTCCATTTGGGCTTACCAATGCTCCTGCAACCTTCCAAAGATTGATGTGTCACGTGTTTAAAGAGTTCTTGAGGAAGAACTTAGAGGTCTATGTGGATGATCTTTGTGCTCATTCCGACATCAGACAAACCCATATCCCTGAACTCAGACAAATCTTTGACAAATGTCGAGAGTATCAAGTCTGCTTGAACCCAGAAAAGTGTGTTTTCATGGTCAAGCAAGGCAAGATTCTAGGACACATAGTGTCAAAGAATGGCATATCCATTGATGAAGAGAAAGTAAGAGCCATAGTAGAGTTACCTAGGGTAAAGAATGTCAAGGAAGTACAAGTTCTCATGGGGCATTGTGGCTATTACCGATGCTTTATACACATGTACGCGACATTGCCAAGCCACTGTACGGCCTTTTGACCAACTTTGAGTGGACTAATGAATGTGAGGACTCTTTCAATGAGCTCAAAAGGAGATTGTGTTCAGCACCAATCTTGACCACACCAGATTGGAATTAGCCCTTCCATGTTCATGTGGATGCATCCAATTATGCTATTGGATGTGTGCTTGCACAACCTACGGGCGAAGATAATATGGATCTTCTAATTGCCTATGCTAGTAGACAGTTGAATGCAGCTGAACGAAATTATACCACCACTGAACGAGAGGGATTAGGCATGGTATATGCAGTTAAAAATTTTAGACACTATTTTCTTGCAAATAATATTAAATTGTTTACCGATCATCAGACATTATTATACTTGGTAAACAAAACATGCAATACACGCCGATTAGTAAGATGGTTCCTCTTGCTAATGGAATATGACTTTGAGGTTGTGGTGAGGAAAGGCAAGACTCACTTGAGAGCAGACCATCTCTCTAGGCTCACATCTGGAGAAGCCGCACAAGGAGTATCAGATGACCTTCCTGATGCTTACTTGTTTAATTTGGAAGTTGTACCTCAGTGGGCTAAGCCATTAGTGCTAGTATTGACATACGGGCCTAACCACCCAGTCATAAACACTCAAGATAGGGAGATAGTAAAAGCCCAAAAATATCAGATCATGGCAGGAAGTATGTACAAGCACACAGATCAAGGGATCCTAGCTTGTTGTGTGGAAGAGGATGAGTACGCTAAATCGATGCAATTAGCACATGTAGGTGCATTAGAGCAACACTACTCAAAGCAACAAACCCTACAGACACTAAGGAGACTCGGAGTGCATTGGCCGACTATGGAAGCTGATGTCCATAAATTGTGCCAAGAATGCCCAATCTGTTGCACTAAACCACCCGTGGAACATGCCACTCTTTATCAAGTGTCCATAGTGCCAGATTGGAGTGAACCATTAGTAGCCTTCTTGAGGACGAGAACATTCCCTCAAGATATGACACTGGCTAGACAAAGAAGTCTAGAACAAGAAGCCCTAGATTACTCACTCATTGGTGATAATCTATAAAAGTGTGGTAAAGATGGTTACCTGAGACTATGTGTCCATGAGAGTGAATATATCAAGATCTTGGAAACTGCTCACCAAGGTGTAGCAGGAGGACACTTTGGACCAGATCGGGTGATCAAGGCAATCCTATTTGCAGGATTATGGTGGCCAACCCTTCACATGGATGCACATACCTATGTGAAGAGGTGTGATGTTTGTTAGTGAACTCAGTATCCTATACGCAAAGATGAGATGCCACTAAAGCCTATGATGGGTGGACGTGCATTCTCTAAGTGGGGAATAGACTTTGTTGGTCCTATTAATCCCCCAGCTAAGGGTTCGCATGCAGAGTATATCATTGTGGCCGTAGACTATCTAAGCAAGTGGGTAGAGGTAAGAGCTACGACAAAGAATGATGCTCAGACGACCGCTAAGTTCTTATTTGAGAATGTGTTCACTAGATACGGGCTACCCATAGAGCTAGTAAGTGATAGAGGCACCCATTTCTTGAATGAAGTTATTGAAAATATTCTCCAAGAATTCTTGGTAGTACACAAGAAGTCTGCTCCTGTCACCCACAAGATAATGGGCAAGCCAAAAGCACAAACAAGATTCTATGCAATGTGCTTACCAAATTAGTGAATAATAAATGCTCTGATTGGGACAAATAGCTACACCACGCTGTTTGGGCATACCGAGTTGCCTACAAAACGGTACTCCAAGCCACTCCTTTTCAGATGGTGTTTGGCCAAAACGTAGTGCTACCATTGGACTTCTTGATACCTACACTAAAGGTAGCACAGGAGCATGAGTGGATGGGCCATGAGCTCTCCTCTAGGATCTTTGACCTTGAGCGATTAGGAGAAACAAGACTGAGGGCTGCTGCAGGGATATATGCAGCTAAGAAACGACAGCAAGCGTACTTTGATGCCCATGTTAAGGATAAAGGCTTGAAAGCCGAAGACTTAGTTTTGGTGTATACCCTGAAACAACATGCCTGAAAATTAGAGAAAAGAGGCTATGGACCCATGATTATCAACAGGATCTCAACAAGTGGAGCAGTTCAATTAGCTACACTAGAGGGTGATGTTCTTCCTAGTTACATTAGCGGATGCAGAGTCAAGTTATATCAAGAACCTTTGACTGAAGATATGCTAAATTGACTCAACACTACCAAGAAACGCAAAGAGGAAGAAAAGCGAATTCGAGAAGAAGCTCAAGCAGAAGCTTTAGAACGCATCAGAAGGATGAAGTTGAGCAAACAGGGTAGGGATCAGCACAGGGCAGAGGACTATGCGGACCCAGGATATTATATGGCAATGTGTGAAGCTTCAGGTATTAGATCTCATAGAATAATTGATCGGCGTCCTTTTGTGACCTTAGAGCTAGGACAAGGAATTAGTGCAAAAACTGTGCGCGCATTGATTGACTCATGTGCAGCCACTAGTGCGGTGAGACTCTCTTACTGTCAAGAATTGAAATTAAAAGTCAATCCTATAGAGTCATATCTCATAGGATTGGGAGGTGTGGAAACCCCTTGCATGGGTGAGGTGGAGCTTCCCCTCCACATTCAAGATGTCTTAATGACAATGAAAGTACTAGTGTGTTCAAGATGAGGACCTCACTGAGCCTCTGGTCTTGGGTCAAGACTGGATCTATGACCATGCAGTCAACTTAAACCTAAGAAGTGGACTTCTTGAGGTTTGGGTCAATGAGAAACGCATTACAATTGAGTTAGAAAATGAAGCACTCAAGGAATTAGGCAAGGCACACACTCTTGGTCCTTCTAGGAGTACACATGAAGATGACCATGCTGTTCTTGTCCAAAACTATGTGATTCAGAGGAATGATGATCTCAATAAAGAAGTCAAGGACGCAATGGAACTCCCTTCTCTTCCAAAGGCCAGAGGGATGCAGCAACCAAAGGCAGATCAAATACAGAAGGAGCAGAGTACTACCTATGTTGGAGGCCAAAAGAACGTGTGAAGCAGGATGTCTCAGCCATTGAAACAAGTGTGGGTGCGCAAAGGCGAGTAGCGTGTTGCGATCAAGCCAACCACACGGGCAAAACTTCTTATTAGTAATCAACAACACGACACCAATAAGAAGTTTTTCAGAACTTCTTCTGCGAAAGTGAAGTCTATTTGGGTACCCAAGAAGTCGATGAGGGCTAGCCCAGAATCAAGACAAATTTGCATGCCTAAGGCTTGCTTGCGGGCTCCAATAGCTACGCAGAGACCACACCTCGTACAACATGGTCCACTCACTCTAACATCTGATACCCATTCTTATACATCACGCACGAACACACATTCACCCATGAGCACGAGTAGAATCACTTGTAAATGGGTCCCTAAAAAGCCTCATTTCCAAGCAGATACTCTCACCAAGCCCTCAAGAGGCTCCACCAAACCAAGACCGAAAGCCATTCACAGTGTTTGTCAGCCTAAAACGTGTAATAAACCCCCTTACCCTCATTTGTAAATTCATACCCACTTACTAACAACATCACTCATACAGCGCATCTTTCCATTTAGCTCTTAGGATTATCCATTCCCTAACTACACACATGATCACCGAGCACTTATTGACCTACTAACCTCTCACTAAAATCATGTTAATGTTGTAACGGGGACAATGAACGCTTGGTGTCTGTTTGCAATGTTAACATTCATTTGTATATTCTCACAGAACTGGTGACCAGTTTCCTCAATATGGGCGAGGCAGGACCTAGCTCCCAGGCAGGCACCAGCCCTCAAATCATGGACATTGAAAGTCTTCCCATTGAGAAGGAATTGAAGGAACGACCAGTGGCATTGAGAGCATTACATGCGGTACCGATTCAGAATCCTCCATAAGGGCACACAATGCCAGTCAGCAAAAACTCACATTGGTTCAGTGATGTGGCAGGACCTCTGGGAGAAGGCACTTACCTGTGGGAGGCAGAGATAGAGTTCAATGGGCGCTAGGGCAGGTATCACTTCTTC
Organism: Ceratopteris richardii; assembly: GCA_020310875.1. Classification (NCBI taxonomy): domain Eukaryota; kingdom Viridiplantae; phylum Streptophyta; class Polypodiopsida; order Polypodiales; family Pteridaceae; genus Ceratopteris; species Ceratopteris richardii. Next base: position 70,256,702 of record CM035428.1, on the reverse strand, counting down.
ACCAGGGAATTCGAGAGACTTCAAAATAATGAAGGGCTGAAACCGATATGGAAGAAGGCGGGACTATATGATTACTTCAAAGCCCAATTGCCAAAGCCCAACTTTCTTAGATGCTCGTATTTGATTAGCACCCTCACTCCGAGCAAAGAGAAAAAGGGATACAGCACCTTTGTCCTCCAATCTCTCACAAGGGGCAATGAGTTGAAGCAGTTCAAATTGACGAATAATTTGGTAAGAGAAGCCCTCGACATGAAAGGTATGCATATCCCCACCGAAAAAGAGACAATGGTCCCAGATAACATGAAGAACAGGAATCTGACGAAACTGAAGGACATGGTGTCAATGACACCGACTATTGCCATTCACTTGCAAATGTTCATGCAACGTTTTGCATTCCCCACTCAAGAGAGGTTCACAATGCCACCCAAGAAGATATGGTTCAGTCTATATTTAGCAGACGCCTTCGATCTAACAATAAACATGCCTCATTGGATTATTGACCAAATCCACTTGGCACATCAACGGTGGTATAAGAAGCAAAAATCGGTACTGTATGGATTTTGTGCTCTCACGAGGATCGTTTATAGGTGCTTGGCATATGATGTGCCAATTCAAACAGTGCTTGTTTGGACCAGGGTGTAAGAATTTCAACACAGACTATCAACCGCAGGGCCTCCATCCAAGAAAATGAGAGGTGCAGTTCAGATGCCTTGTGCACAGGCCCAAGGTGCTACATTGACACTAGAAACCACCCCACGGCTTCCCAGGCGGATGCAACCATTCACTATAAGGTTACCAAGGCACAACAGAGAAGGCTTGAACCTAGAGTTTCCACCGATACCAACTGACTTAGAGTTCTCTCATGGCTTTACATTGGAGGATCTAACGGATGAGAAGGTGGCCAGAATAATCAATGCTACCAATTTAGAAGTGGAAGCAGAGCAGGCAAGCGGGCAGCAGAAAGATACCGTCCAACCCCACCCAGTCGAACCAACAGTAGTCGAAGTGGAGGATGATGAAGAAGAGGAGCAAGAGGAGGAACAAGAAGGATTGTCTGATGAAGAAGAGTATGAATATGAGCAAGAAGTCGTACAGGGACTTGAAGGAGCCCCTGCTTATACAAAGCAATTGAATATATGATACCATCAATCGAGTTCAAGAACAACACAAATTATCCTTGGCAGCAAGAAAGGCCCTGATGAACCAAATCCTGGAAGACGAAGGCATAGATGAGCAATACAGGGCAACCCTTGATATGATTGCTGATGCACTGGGAGTATTTGAAACGGTGCATACCGCCCTTGCACAGTCGCGAAGATCAGATCAAAGATACGGCAGACGCCCCCCTCGATCAGGAAAACAAATGAATGTATTAGTATCAGAACCCCAGGGCACCACATCCACGACCACGGGCACAGCTCATACCATTCTTCACATTGAGGAAGCCCATACATCCAGTGCACCCCCATCACCCCCCTTACCCCCTCTCCCTCCAACTCCACCACCTTCACCTCCGACTACTAGTGTAACCACTACTGTCACCGCCCCAGGGTCCACTTCCCATACCGAAGCACAGACCGTTAGTCAACCCACACAACCTACACAACCGATCACCACCTCTCTTGTATACACTACCACTGACACTGTAATTCTAACTGTAGCGACGGAAAATCCCGTTCCCCCAATTACACTTCCTGGCAGCTCATATTCACAACTACACACACCAATTCACACCTTCACCACCATCACCGCACCCACAATTCCCATGTTCACAATCACTCCCACGACTGCATCCACTTTTGATCTCATGGACATATCACCTACCTCCGCACCTCTCCCTTCCCCCATACGTCCACAATCTCCCATTCCCCCACCACCAACTTCACCCTTTTCAAGCACAACATAGACGCTCCCATTCCCTTCTTCCTTCCATTCTGCATTCAACACTTTTCCCGCATCCACCCCCGTTAATAATGTATTTAATAATATGTACCAGTGTATGTCTCAGCTACAACAGCATTACTAGCACCTAGACGCATAGCATACGAGCCTCTTCAGAGACCATGAAAGGCTCCAAGTAAGATTCATTGATTTAGAGAAGGAGAAGCGGCTATTACAACAGCAGTATACTACATTGCAAGCACAACATGATCAATTAGTTGCCAATCCACCCTAGTCAGATACTGAAGAAAAACAACAACTCGATGACATGTTACACGCTCAGATCACAGACAAACTCAAGCTTCGATGCAATCTCGCCTTATTACGAAAGCACATGTCCGCAGCACTCGAAGAGAATAAAAGACTGCAGAAACAGAACGAAGAAAACCTGGAAGCAACAATGGAAGGTTACCTACATGAAATTGACGCAGAGAATTTCAAGACCATCCCCTTGGACAATATGCAAATTGTGTTGGAAACCCATGCCGACCTCCTGGAAGCCCACGCAGCATTAGAAAGAGAGAGAGATGACCTACTAAAGCAACTGGCAACTCAACAAGAGTTACCAAGCAAAGTCATAACCGCAGCAGACACATCTGAAGAAGTTGTAGAACTCAGAGCAGAACTAGAAGAACTACGAAGTAAAGTTCTTCAATATGAATGTCAACCCTCTCCCTTGGTGGAACCAGAACCTAAAGACTTAGTGCCAATTGCAGTTGAGGAGATCTTTGAAGACCCATATGTTCCCATGCTAGCACCCGGAGGTAAGCAAATAGAAGAAGGAATGGACACAATTGAGATCGAAGCTCCTGAATGGATGCAAAGGTTAGAGAAGGTTGCTACAACCCATGACGAGAGAGTTGCAGTGCAGATAGCGTCTATGTCACAATTGGAGGAAGTCTTCATCAAATCGGATTACTTTAGAAACCTCTCCCATCATAGGTGGATTGGCACATCTGATGATTTGGATGTTCCATTCTGTGTATTAATGCCAGATTACAATGCTGAAATCAAGCAATGTACATCAAAAGAACCAACCTCGGCGACACAGTTTGTACCGGATGACATCCTTGCAAGTGCCACACATGGGAATAGATTTCAACCTACCTGGAGGATTCGTCTGCTTGAAACATACCCTGAGATGGTACGCACTTGGAATAACATGCCATTATACATCAAGTATAATCCATGCTACTGCCTTGTCTTTCGAAGAAGGTCTTGGCCAGAGTACACCAAAATAGTTTTGACGGTTAAAGGATGTGAAAAGTTGCTAAATTATGTGTACCTAGCACCCCCCCCCATGGCCAACCCACAGTCAACTACATGATTTCAACCATCCCACACTGGGCAGTCAGATTCAAGAATATACTAGATATCATGGCACAGATGTGCCTCCAAATTTTTGAGCTCATGCTGGTTACATTCAAGACATTTAAGAATATCAAAGAACCTCATCTTTTGGCTCTCAGATTTAATGAAGGGAATCAAGACCTTGTCTACGATATGAGCACCACACCATCCATTAACGTCGTATATGCGTGGCATGCTCGTATAAAGTATCTACCGGCCTGCTTCAAACAGACGTTTGAAGAAATGTTTATCACAGGGTTCTGGGAATATCATTCAGAGATATTCATTCCCAGACCATCTCACCTATTATAGTTATTTGCAGTGGAACAAGCTCTACATTCAGAAAAGCTATGTATGCCACATCCAGAAGATCCAGGGCCAGTAGACTAGGATGCCCTACTCACTGATTTGGCCAAAGGGTTGAGAATAGCCGAACATCATTTAGCCACAGACGTTGTGGAGTACTACATCCAACGACCCACTGAACAAGGATCTGTCAGAGACGACAGACGTGAGAGAGGGGGGGCTGTTGGCAGCAGTCAAGGAACTGAAGAAGACAAGGAAGCCAACGAAGGGAGTCGGAGCAAAGAGAAGGCACAAGCAGACAGAGTAGTCAAAGAAGATCTTGCAAGTAGGCCATCTAAATTTTTCATGCATCAAAGAGGTGGGCACACAAGAAGAAGGAGCAAGTAAGGAGCTCCAGGAAATGTATGTCAAACTGTTAGAAGAAATCCCTACAAAAATAGTGATTTTCATCACTAAAAACCATTGTAAATATCATTTCATATTTTTCTAGCTCCATTTTGTGCAAGCCAAGGAGTCCTTCAGCTTGAGGAGCTTTAGAAGTACCTACCTATCAGGTTTCGCATTTTTTAGACTCCGTTTGAACCTCTAGATGGGCCAGAGAACCTAATTTTTAACTAGGCCGGACACTAGGTCTGGACAAGGCCAAAAACTAGTCAAAAACTATAAATAGAGCTAGAGAGCTCATTTTTGGGGGTAGCTTGTAATAGATTTGAACTTGTATGAGCATTTTAGAAGTGATCTAAAAGAAATCCATTGTCTTTCTCTTTGTCTTGCCGTGTGTGCGCGTGTGTGTGTATGTGTGTGCATGTTGGTGTGCTTCTCACTCACACACTTGTGCCTTCACTTGCTCGAGGTCATCATACCATCCTCATGTCTTCCCAGATTGACATTAAAGGAGGTGCTACTCATCACTGAGCTACAACAACCAATTGCCTTTTGATAGGATGACATTGGAACAAAATCCCAAGTGTCGATCTCCTTCAATGCATCTATTTCTTTTTTCATGGCCTTTTTCCAATTAGGTTTTCCCTTTGGCTCCTCATAGGTTGAGGGTTCTTTTGAACTTGAGTCAGTTCCCAAGTAGATTGAATGCTCTTAACAAATGTGGAATCATATCCACACCTTTTTGGTTGTTTCTTCTCTCTTGTTGATCTTCCAAAAGCTTGTTGAGAGCATTCTCCACACTCCTACATCTTTTGTGTTGCCTCTTGAATTCCATAGTTTGTAATCCTTTTCCGTTTCATCTTGGTCATCACCTATATTACTTCTTGGATCTTAGACTTGTGTATCATGATTTCTTCCTAGTTGTTGAGAATCAAAATCAAGATCATATGATAGAGTTACCTTTTGTTTGTCTTCATCATACCAAGACTTGTGTTCTTCAAACACAACATCCCTTTTTGTGAATTTCTTGGTTGAGGGATATAGAACCGATAACCCATAGTCACCAATGAACATGTCTTTGTTGTCCTCTCATCTAGCTTTCCTCTTATTTGTGATGGTACATGAACATAAGCTAAACATCCAAACACCATGCAATGTCCAAGACTAGGTTTTCTTCCATGCCATGCTTCATAAGGAGTCATACCTTGAAGTGATTTGGACGGTAGTCTATTAACAAGGTACAAAGCAGTTGAAATAGCCTCTACCCATAGATAATGTGGCAACCTCTTCTCTTAAAGAATTGTTATGGATGATCCAACCAATGCCTTGTTTCTTCTCTCTATGGTTCCATTTAGTTGAGGAGACTACCTAGTATTCAATTCCCTTTTGATACCTTTATCCTTCAAGAACTCATCAAAATCTTTGGAGAAGTATTCTCGCCATCCATCAGATATGAGCTTCTTGAGTGATACCTTTTGAAGCAATCAAACACTTCATTCTTACTCTTGATAAAGTATAGAATAGTCCATCTACAATGGTTATCAAGAAATGAGACATAATAACTTGATCCTACCAATGAATGTTCTTGAGTCGATCGCCACACATCTGTATGTACTACTTCCAATAATCTGTTGTGGATGTTGCCTTTGTGCTTGAATGGTCGTCTTTGTGCCTTCCCAATCTGACATGCATCACATCTGTTGATGATATGCTGCTTTGATATGTTTGTTAGTCGTAGAACACTTTGATCCTTGCTTATATCCATCAAAATTCTCTCATTCACATGAGCAAGTCTCTTATGCCACACTTCAAGCTCACTTAGGGTTTAACACCCAAAAGTGAATAGAGCTATGTTCCTAGTTTTTGCTACTTCAAAAGTAAAGATCCTACCATGCTTCTCACCTCTCGCTATCTTATTGACGCCTTGACATGGATCTTCCACAAAAGCTCCATGTTGGGTGAAATTTTGCATCCTCATTAGCAATAATAGAAGCTTTTTCTGTCAATTGTTCCTAAAATCTCTGAATTTTCATTTGCAGGGTGTGAATATCTGTTTTCGCCTCAAGGAGTTCTTCTTGGAGAGGTGCTATATCTGCTTCTAGGATGTCTACTTTAGTTTGCAGCTCCTGAAGAATAGTTTGTGTTGCCCTCTACAATTGAAGGGGTAAGTGCTGGGATAACTATATTAAAAACTGGCCCATGGATGCCTATTTGGTGAACATAACCGGGGTGGGAATAGCAAGTGTAGGCTCCGATGGTTGGGAGGAATGGAGGTGTGCAGACGGAGGTGGAGAGTAGTCTGGAGAAGAAGGAGCTTTGATCGAGACTTCACGGATTGCGGGTGGAGGCCAGGGGGGAGAACCAGCAGCAATGTCAAGAAGTGTGGTTGGAGGAGGAAGAGGAAGATTAGGTGTATCGACGAGGACAATGTCTATCTCATTTTGAAGCAAAGAAGAAACAACGGCATTCGATAACTGCCTCCTTAATGCTTGGCTGTGCTTTTGTCATGCTTGCTTGATTATCTACTAATGGTGGGGATGATGGATGACAAACAATGACACTGCGATCATCCACTGTATCCTTCACAACCATATCATCCAGGTATTGTACTTCATCCCGCTGCAAAGTTTCAGCCACATCTTCCATGCTGCCATCGGTTTCCTGCTGCTTAATAGGAGAAGATTGGGCAGATGCTACCTGTAATGATGTTGTGGTATCATGGAAGACTTCAACCTCTTGTACAACGGTTGATTCCTATACTTGACTTTGGGATTGATTGATGCATCTTCGCTTGCGCTGGAAGAAGTGGAGAAGATCTTCATCATCATCGTCCTCCAGCATTTGTGTAGACTCCTCATGTAATAGAATTGTAGGTAAAGGAGGAGGTTGTGCGGCCCGAATTGTCGGGAGGAGGAACGTGATGAGGTGCGGCAAACGAGTCCTAGGGATCTCATTCTTGGCTAATTGCTTCGAAATGGCTTGGCATTCGCGGTGAATGCACCACAAAAAGAAAGAAGTGAAATCAACACCCTCTCATGCGGTAGTATCGATCATGGAGTAAAATGGGCGAGAGATGCCTTAAGTGCATTTTTGGAGATTTAGGGCAGCTACTAGGAATTGAAGTACGGTGCACTCTAGTTCCGGATGGCATAAAATGGAAAACTCGTTAGAGGAGTGCCTAGGGAAGAGTTCCTTCAGGGTCACCATAGGAAGGAGAGGTCCATTGACTAGACCCTCCTGAGGGAGACTGAATCCCTCAATGACTGTGCTCAGTGTAACAACGACACAGGGGTTCAAACATGCAAGCGACTAGCATTGTTTTGTAGCAGGCATAGCCGCAATGGTAGAGATTATGTGCACACAGAATAGATGTAACTTTACTGAATGCCAAGGCAATTCAACGAAGGCAAGGAGACCTCGAGCACGTAGGAACTCGCTCACATCGGGAGCGAGAACAGCATGGAAGGTAACGATGTTTGCTAGAGCTTTCATGGCCCAATCAGAACACACAATAGCACAGGTAGTACAGGGGTGGCAAGCACACAAGGATGCAATAGCGAATAACAACGTGAAAAATAGGATTAAGTAGAAACGCTGAAGCAATCATACGAAAAGAAACCTAATCATCACGTAGTGTTGTAAATATACAGATATAATGGCGACATACACACATTAAGAGAATCGGAGACACAGAAGGCAGCTACTAATCATGGTTAGGTAGGAAAACTGAAGGATTATGGTCAAGCGGTCAATTAGAATAACGCAGAAAGGACATGAACGTCGAGGTAGAACAGTGAGCAAAAAATTCCGATCACGCATCGTGAGGATGAAGGCGGTGAGTAATATGGACAAAGCTTCGATCCATTGATTGCTTTAGGAAGAAGGGTACGAGTTAAGGTGGATAACCGAAAAGTTGTTGGTCCCACTTGTTCGGCAATATGGTAGGGACCGAACCAACGCAATTCAAACTTTCTGACGGATCGGTTAGATTTAGCATTATAAAAGAGCACTAATTGGTTGATGGTAAACACGGGGTTTTTAAGGAAACTATCATGAGTTCTTGCTTGTCTAAGCTGAATTTCCTGCAGCACCAGAAAACTCTCAAGGCGTTGTTCATCTAGAGACCGTAAAGCATCCAATCAAAAAGGGAATGATTCTTCTGGTAGTAACTTCTACTCTAAGGCCACTCGCAGACTAGGTACCACTAGTTCCATAGGAGCAATCACCTCTAAAGCATAGGCCAACTTGAAGGGAGTTGTTCCGGTCGCCACTTTATATGTTGTACGATAAGCCCATAATATGGAAGGTAGGAATTGGTACTGGTAAGTGTAGCAGGAGGTGTTATTGGTCCGATAAAATCGAAGCCCCATTTTTGAAAGGGTTCGAGAGGCAAAACTAGTTGGACTGGAAAGTAATGTCTCTGTAATGGTTGACCCCAACATTGACACTCATCACACTATCGCACATATTTACTCACATCACACTACATAGCAGGCCACCATCAGCCACTCTGCAAAATCTCTCAGTGAGTCAGGTCCACTGCAAAATGGCCTCCAACTGGGACAGAATGAGCATTGTGATTACTGAAGTAATTTCATGTGGTGGAACACATCTTAGCAGCACTCCCGAGTGATCCATGTAATATAACTGCCCTACAATTAGCCGAAATCGTCGACTATACATGGCCAATTTCCGTGGAGCAACATAAGAGGTCATGCTGGGAGGACATCCACTGGTCAAGAAAAGCATCAAAGTGTCATAATCGGAGGATTTTACCGGAAACTCTAGTTGATCATCCTGTACAGTCTTAGTTGCATAGATAGCAGGTGTGGTATCGTCAATTCCTTTTCGAAGTTCATTGGAATCCAACCAAGATAAAAAGTCAGCAAGTGCGTGTGTGGACCCTAGTCGATGTACTACTGAATAATCAAACTCTTGGAGCAACAATACCCATCTTGCTAACCTTTCTCCCAGATGTTGTTAGCAAACAAGGTACACCAAGGCTGCATGATCGACATGAAAGGTGAAACAACGTCCCAGTAAATAATGCTGGAATTTCTTCACCGAATGCACTAATCTAAGACACCCACGTTCGGTGATTGAATAATTGTGCTCTGCCGAAGCTAATCTGTGCCTCACATAATACACTGAACGGAACCATTTTTCCATTTGCTGCATCAGCACGCTACCAATTGCAATGTCAAACACATCCACAAAGACATGAGATGGTAGTTCCCGATTTGGCGCTTGTAAAATAGGTGCCTGTGTTAATAGGGATTTCAACCAATCGAAAGAGAGCTGACATGCTTCAGTCCATTCAAACTGACAAGGAGTACTGATTAGTAGTCAATGGAGTGGTATGGCTTGATGAGCAAGCCACCACAAATGTGGTCCATGCCACCGGATTTATCCCAGGAAATCACTTCTTTGGGTGTCTTAGGAGCAAGTGCTTCTAGTACGGCCTTCACCTTATCAAGATCAACTTGGATCCCCTGTTTTCAGATAATGTGCCCTAGCAACTTGCTGCAAGATAGAGAATACAGATTTATTTGGGTTTAAGCACAAACGGTATTCTCAAAACTTTGAAAAACAGTTCTATAAATGGTACAAATGCACCAAAGTATCACCGGATAAGGAGAAGTCATCCAAGTAAACTCTCATGAAAGTGGTTAGATAAGGAGAGAAAACGTCCCCCATACAACACTGAAACATAATTGGAGCATTTTGCAGACCAAACCACATTAGTGTACACGCATAGATGCCCCAATTTTTTGTTATAAAGGCTATCTTTGGAATGTCCTACTCTGCGATTCATACTTGGTTATAACCACTATATCCATCCAAAAAGGAGTACATCTCGTGACCTGCCACATCATCTAACATTGTGTCCAAAAACGGCAGAGGAAATGGATTGCCGCCTCCACACTTCCTACCCTTTCACATGATAGAGTTCCCAACCGCCTTTTTTAGAGGCAATTGGGTCATTCCACCTTGCCCAAGCCTACTTCCTAGGCTCTGATATCAATGTAAGGAATTGAACTCACAACCTCTTGGTTAAGAATGTGATGGGCTAACCACTTGCCCCAAAAGCCATGGTTGAGGATTAGTTCCTAATCCTCTCTCTTAGGGTGTAGTTCAACCATCTCCTACCTATCAAGGGTGTGATTCAACCATCTCCTACCTATCCCTTTATTACAACTTCGGGCTACTTATTTTTTGCAAGATCAAAGTTGATTTCATGTTCATCAAAGAAACAATGAATTGTGGAATTGTTATCAATTGAAGCTAAATATAGAGGCCTAGCAAATGCAGCACAGGAAGCTATGTGGTCAAAGCTACTCTACTCAGATTTGGGGCTACATACATACACTCCAATGATCTTTGGAGATAACACTATTTCACTTAATTTGGATGCTAATCCAGGATATCATGCAATGGCTAAGAACATTGAAGTGCACTATCATTATCATAATTTAGCAAGCACATACAATTGTCCTATGTTTCAACCAACTTGCAATGTGCAGATATGCCAACCAAATCTTTGGATGAAGCTAAACTGAACAAGTTCAAGATGATGATTGGATTGCATGAGATTAAGGAGAATCAAAGCCCAAGCATATTAGGCTTGAGAAGGAGCTATTGGTGTAATTAAACCAAGCCTAGATTCTTGATCATTTATCCTAAGGATCATATGTGCATTCATGTATTAGCACATGAATGAACTCTTGTAAAAGATTGACTTTTCATGCCTTGTAAAAGTACATATATTGAATCACTTCAATCATGCATTGTTAGGAGAATATTTCTAGGAATTCCTTGGTGAGGATTTGTAAAAAATGAAGTCCTAAAACTTTGGAACATTTTTAGGAAAAGATTCAAATTCAAATCTGAATCTTGGCTCCAACAAAAAACCTATAAAAAGGGAGCTATCTAGTCGCTTGATATAGAGCTGCATTTAGTAGAGATCTGAGAAGGATGTCATTAGGATGTAGACATCACATGATACCTCTATCATTGCACTCACATTTTTCAATCATTCATTGCCAATGTCAATCTAATCTATGTGCATTAATACATATAGTTCTCCAATATCTCAACTCTTCTACTATGTTATGTACCACTGAAAAAAGTGTACTTCTCTAATCTATTTGAGTGTATACGTGATCATTTTTAGAGATTGAAGTTGGTATAGTTTAAGTATACTATCTATTGTTTTGTTACAAAGTTTCATATTTATTGACTTATCCAATCTCAAGTTATGAGCAAAACATTGCTCACTAGTCTACATACTACTAGTGCCTAAAAATGTCCCGATGCACACTTATGTTGCTAAGCATCATTCACTGTTGCTAGCAGAGACGGAGTATTTTTCATTTCTTTGAGCAAATGTAGTGACCAAAATAGAAAGTTTTGGTTCATAGTTGGAACTCCTACTCATCTCTTTTGATCCAATGATTTGAGGATCATATTCCAAAGTAATTGGGTGATTATTTGAGCTTCCTAGGAATTCAAGGTGTATACTTTCAACTCCTCAACTCAATTTTGGCTAGTGTGAAGCACAAATTTGTAGCACCATCTCATCTTTGGAAGGTGTCCACCATCTCCTCCAACAACTTATCTAGTCACAAAAAGTCGGGATCACATAGGTTATTTGTTAAATTGATTTCTATCAATATAGTCACTCCTTTTCATTGCGATAACTTCCAATAGCTTTCTTAGCTTCCTAGTTAGCTTCCTCTAAAAGATCTATGGTCAAATTCAACCAAAGAAGGAGCACTGAGTAAAAAACTAGAGCTTATCTTTCCAAAATAGAAAGTTTGCTCAAGTTGATCATTGGTCAAACATATCTATTTTGAATCATCTATTTGTGAGTGATCATCAAAGGTACATAATCTATCAAATACATAAATTTGCAAGATAAAACGGCCCACTAGATATCCGAAGAGTCAGTTTGGTTGTAGTGCAAAGTTTTAAGAGCACCATTTCATCTTCACTAAATGCAATCCATCTCTTCACATGTTAAGTCCCAAGGTTGTGAAGGAGGAGGTCTTGGGCTCAAACCAAATGGGGAGCATGGGGAGAGACTTTCACCCAAGAATCTCTAGAGTTTTCTAAATAAATGTAGCATGAGTTAACTTGAGACTTGAGAGACTTAACTCAAGTGGCGAGTACACCAATCACTAGTGGAAGGTACTAAAGCTATGGTCGAGATCACTCCAACCACTAGTAGACTCTAGTGCAGGATATAAAAGGAGTGGAGGTGATTGCACATGCACTTGTGGACTCTAGTTACATTTGTGGTCCTCATTGATTTGAGCAGCTATATATACAGGCATAAGGTTGGGAGGAGAGTCATCTCTCTAGCACATGGTGGTTGTAATTCTTAGTTTCTTGCAATCACCTACCTAGCAAGTCTAACTCATTGGTGAGTACCAATGTAGGTACTTCATAGATCCCCTTATGTTACTACATACTAATGTTTTTTGTTTCCTTGAAATCCAATGCTTTAAGTCGAGCTACAAGACTGAAAGGCAATAACTGAGGCATGGTGAGCATGTGTATAAGTATGACTCTGAGTGGGTATTTCTATCAACATGCCATACCCTCTACAACTAGGAAACTATCTTTGAATGTTCCTTACCTTCCATAAGAACAGAGTGAGTTTACCTAGTCATTGAGGCTTCTAGCCCATATTTCCTTTAGTATCCATAAAATTATTAGTAGACTCTAATGAAGATATCTTCATTCATGTGGAAATGAATAGAATGATCTTTTTTGAAAGAGAGAAAAATATTAGACACCCAAAGATGCCCCAAAATCAATAAATGTGAAGGCTAGTCTTTTATTTTGCTTATTTTCTTGAAAATTAGCATACCATGAATAATATTATAATGATGTATGGAACTTACTGTACTTCCTTTATTTAAATCAAGAGGAGAAAAGATTTTGCGAATGCAATAAACAAAGAGAGCTCAAACAGATCAAATTTGCACCTTCTTGCACAAGCATGCACTAATATATATACATCAAGAATCCCAAATAAATAAGAGAAAGTGAAAAGTGAAGGGTGAAGAAGCCTCATGGAGAGATTCAATCGATCATTGTTGTTTTGCTTTCTTCAAGGATCTTTGCCTTTATAATTTCATGATCTCATGGTCTTTGAAGTCTCTAAAATATGCTTGCATCCACTAAACCTTTCCTTTTTATCTTAGAAATACAAATGCAATGTTTCCCCTCAACATTGGGACATCATGAAAATGTTAAAAAATTTATCAAGGGTAAATGTACATGCACAAAAGTCCCTTATGCATGAGCATTTGCCCAATATAGAGAATTAAAGATGTAACTATGATTTTCGTACAATTAGGACTTCACAAGCATATGTTCCCATGTGAAGTCTTTTGAGTTGATGCACATCATGAGAATATCTTGATTATTAGAAAAGCTCTTAGGCTTGCTAATTTGACTAACAGCTCCCTCTCAAGCCGAAGTAGCTTGAGTCTTTAAATTTCTTTGCAATCCAATAATTGATTTGAATCTATTTAATTTGCTTCCATCTAATACTATATGCTACACTGTTGATATGTAGACACATTATGAAAGTTGAATCTCTTTGGTTATGATCTTCGCCTAGACATAATGATAATGTACCTCTATGTGTTTCTTCCTGGCATGGTAAATGGGGTTAGTAGCAAGATGTAAAGAACTATTATTAACTCCAAAGATGTGTGGAGTTGAACATTGAAGCCGTAGATTAAAATATAGGGTCTTAATCCACATTGCTTCTTGGGTAGCATTTTCAAGTCCTCTATACACTCCCTCTATTTATGAGAGTGCTACAATTGGTTGCTTCTTTGAAAACCAATAAATTAACTTTGCATCTGAAAAATTAAGGTATCTAGATGTGCTCCTCCTATCAGCTTTAGAACCTACGCAATCTGCATCAAAATATATCTACATCACATTTGTAGGGATAGTACAAACCTTCATTGATTGTACCCTTCAAATACTTCAAGCGTTTTTCGTCTACTTCCATATGAGGTTTCCTCGGAGTATGCATGAATTTAGTTAAGAAACTAACTCCAAACAAAATATCCACTGTAGTTAGTGTGGCATAATTTTAGCTTCCAACTAGTCTTTCATAGCTAGTTACATCTTCAAACAGCTTAGCTTCATGAGCACTTAGCTTTAGGTTAACTTCAATAGGAGTACCTGCAACCTTTCAGTTGTCCATTTTGAATTTGGGAAGCATATCTCTGATGTACTTCCTTTGAGTGAGAAAAATAAATCTTTTTCTATACACAAATTCCAAACCTTGGATGTATGTAAGGAAACCTAGATCATTCACCTTGAATTCGTTTTTCATTTGGAGTTTGATTTTTCTAATTCCCTTCTACATCATTACCTGTAATGATTATATCATTAACATATACACATAGGTATATAATGTCTAATTAGTTCCTCTTAATGAAGAGGGAAGTATCTACCTTGCTCACATTGAATCCTTTATCTTGCAAGTAAGTGATAAGCATGTGATTACAAGGCCTAAGGTTTTGCTTCAATCCATATAGAGTTTCCCTCAATGTGCAAACATGGTCAGGACATGATTGATCTTCAAAACTAGGAGTTTGAGGCATTTATACCTCCCTTGATATCGATCCATTAAAAAAAATCATTTTTAACATCCATTTGATATATCTTCCAAATTTCGGAAGATGTTATAGTCATGAGTACTCTAATAGTAGGCATCTTTGCAATAGGTGAAAATGTTTCTTCATAATAAATACAATGTTTTTGTGCATATCCTTTGGATACTTGCCTTTTGTTGTACCTATTTATTGAATGATCAAAATTCTTCTTTATCTTACATGTCCACCTTAAACATATTACTTTCATAGATGGAATCTTGGGTACCAAATCCCAAGTTTCATTCTTTTTTAGGACTTCTATCTCTTCCTCCATAGCATTCATCCATTCTAGCTTCTCCTTTGCTTCTTCATAAGTTGAAGGCTTCTCAAAGTTTTAGTCGTGTGCTAGATATATTGAGCATTTAGTAACTAATGAAGTATCATATCCATACCTTTATAATTTCCTTTTTTCTGTAGTTGATCTTCTGTAGTTCATCATGACAATCATTTGATTCTTCAAATGTATGATCATTCCTTTTTTATAGTGTCAGAAGTCTTGCTCTAGGTCATATGGAAGTTTGATTTTCTTGGAATGATCTTCAAACCATGATTTGTTTTCATAAAACACAAGATCTCTGCTTACAATGAAACCTTTTTTGCTTGGATTGTATAACCTATAACCTTTTTGATTAAGGTCATAGCCAATGAAGATGTCATTCTCTAACTTTGGATCCAATTTATCTCTAATTTGTGAAGGTATGTGTGCCTATGCTATGCACGTAAAAATTTTGCAAAGATCAAGGCTAGGTCTTCTTCTATTCCATGCTTCATATTGTGTCACGCCATCCAAGGCCTTTAATGGAAGTCGACCGATCAAGTATAGAGTTGTTAATCTTGCATCTACCCATAAGTAGTTGGGTAACTTTTTCATTGAGCTTGCAGCCTCCACAATTGTTCTATTCCTTCTCTCTACCACTTGATTTTGCGCAAGAGTATATATGTTGGTGATTTCTCTTTTCATTCATCTATCTTAGAGATAAGAATCAAAATCATGGGGAAAATATTCTCCCTCTCCATTTGACGTGAGTCCCTTTGGGGTTTTACGTGTGTGGTTCTCCACAAGAGCTAAGTACATTTTGAAACATGAAAACACTTCACCTTTATGCTTCATGAAGTATAACATAATCCATTCACTAAAACCATCAATGAACAATCCATAATACTTGGATCCAGAAATTGAAGGTGCCTAGCTTGGTCCCCATACATCAGTATGGTCCAGTTCCAATAGGTCTCAATGTATGTAGCCATTCTTTGTGAAGGGTTGCCTATGTGACTTACCAAATTGACAAGTTTTAAAACATCAAGCTTACATCATGCTTGAGGTGGATTTGATCTACATCAAAAAGCTATCATCTGGATTATGTTGAAAGAATATCTATTGGAGATTTCTTTTACCTATGCTCATCTAGCGTATTTTTTTAAAAGGATTTTTATGGGTTATTTACCATTGTAAAAGCCTAGGTCTTTGCACATTTAAAATTAGAAAAAGAGAGCTAAACTTGTAGGAATTTGAGGTGGTGGACTTGCAATCAATGAATCAATCAATCACCTAAAAGTAGATCAAATTAGATCTTCACTTTTCCTAGATTGTAGGAAAGTAAATTCATTCCTTTCAACAACTAATCCCAGCTTCAGTTGAATTAAAAATCCACTTGTAGAAGTTGTGAAACACTTCAAGAGTCTATATAAACACTTCCAATCACTTGTACATTATATGGAAGCAATATACATACACTTGTGGCCATCATTGTCTTGCTCCTTCATTTTTTTTGCATCATCTTCTTCAACAACAATAAGCTTGGAGAGGATTTTGATCTCTCTACCTAGCTCCAAACTGGATAGCTTAGCTCTCAATCGAAAGTTATTCGTGTCTAGCTTAGGTGTGTACATTTTCAAAGCATTTGGTTTAGTAGATTGGGAGACATCACTATTTTTTTTTTAGGGTCTATTTTTGAACATTCCTAAAAAATAGGAGGTACCATTATTGAGCATCAGGTTCTTTCTAAAAGCATACTTTGCTAATTTCTTGTACTCTGCATTCTATACACTCAACCCTATCTGTATCACTCCTCCAAAAGGATGTTTTCCAATTGTAATCATGTTGGCTACTATGAGCATTTGAAGTTGATTGTCTCTTCCAAAGATAATAAGTTTTTTGAGCTAGTCAATGTGCAAACCTATCTATTTTGTATGGACTCTTTCTCCTTGATCCTCCAAAAAACATAGTGCATTCTATTCCACTTATTGCATGCTTATAAGGTTTATATGATTCTCCATTATCTGAAGGGATGTTCTTGTGCCGGTTGGCTCAACCAAACTTCATCGCTTCACAACTCACGTTTCTACCTCCTACAAGCTTCGACAATTTCTTTTAGTAGTATCAAAGCTAGATCAAGATGGGTGATGGATTTCCCATAATGATTGAGTAGATTGAATCAACACAACTATGCGGCTTGGAAATCAGAATGGAGGTCTATTTGCAAGGTATAAATCTATATGTAATTGTAGGAGGTGATGAAGCTATGATTGTTCCAAGATCCAAATGAGGTCCTACACAAGAAGAGGCAAATAAGCTCACACTTTGGTGCACAAGGATGCTCAAGTGATCAATCCATGCCTATTCCAAGATCCAAAGGAGGACCTACATAAGAGGAGACAAATAAGCTCACACTTTGGTGTGCAAGGGATGCTCAAGTAAGGTGGTACATAGTAAAATCTATCTCTAAATTTCTATTACCACATATTAGAGGATGCAAGACATCTGAAGAGACTTGGGATGCCTTAGAAACTTTCTTTTGTGCTAGTACCAAAGCAAGAAAGAATCATCTTTGGAATGAGTTCAACCAATTGAAGAAGAGACCTAAACAAACCATCACAAAGTCTCTTACCAAGGTGAAGAAGGTTGTGGATAAGTTATCATCCATTGGAGAGCTGATTGAAGAACAAGTTATCATGAGGCAAATTTGCAATGGGATTTCAAGTGATAAGCAATGGCAATATTTCACCACACCTTATGATCTCATCATGGATGTGCAAACTCTAGACTATCTTTCTTGGAAAACTCTTCAATCAACAGGTCAACAATAGCATAAAGGAAGGTAACTCTTATCATGCTAATTCAACTAGTGCTCTATATGCAGATAAGAAGGACATGAAGTTGAAAGGAAAGAAGAAGATGAAGATGAGACTTCCCAAGCCAACATCGCAAGCAAGAGCAAGTGGAGAGGGAAGAAAAAAGGAACATAGCATGACAAAACCAAATATCATAATGTTCAACCTTGTGCCATTTGTAATAAGACCAACCACACAACTCAAAATCGTTGCCTCAATGGGAAGACCCTGAAAGGAATTGGAAGAAGTAGATATGTGTGAGCCACCGGAATGTAAAATAGTACCCTTTAGATACTCTAAGATCCTTTGGTAGCTTCCATAGGAGGTTTTATTGGTGTATGCATGAATTGAAGCAATGTACTTGCTCCATAGCATATGTCCACTCTTTTTAGGGTTGCAAAATTGAGACTCCAAACAACCCTTTGATAACCTGTAATGTCTTCAAGTAGTTCTACTTCATGAGTACTATGTTTGTGGTTCAATTCCATGGGTGTACCTCCAATTTTTGAATTTTCCATCTTGAACATAAGTAGCAGATCATGCCAATGTACTTCCTCTGAGTAATGAAGACACCAGAATTTGTATAAAATATTGCCAATCCGAGAAAATAGGTAAGCAATCCAAGATCATTGATTTGAACTCCTCTTTCATCTGAGCTTTGATTTTCTTGATAACATTGGCATCATTTCCTGTAATGATAATCTCATCCACATAAACACATAGATAAATAACTTTTGAATTAGTCTTCTTTATGAACGATGAAGAATCTTCCTTTCTTGCAACAAAGATTTGTTCATGCAAATATGTGACAAGCCTATGGTTCCAAGCTCTAGGCGCTTTCTTTAAAACATATAGTGGTTTCGTTAATTAACATACAAAATCACGTTTATCATTGTTTTCATATCCTAGTGGTTGAGCCATGTAGACCTCTTCAGAGATCCATCCATTAGGGAATGCATTTTTAATATCTGATTGTTACAAATTCCAATTCTTTGAAGCAGCAATACTTACTAAAACTATGATAATTGTCATCTTAGCTACACGTAAAAAGATCTCCTCATAATCAACTCCATGAGTTTGAGAAAAACCATTTGCTACTAGCCTTGCTTTATACCTATTGATTGTGCCATCTGAATTATTCTTCAGTTTGCAAATCCACTTGGATACTATTACCTTGATGAGTGGTTTCTTGGGAACCATATGCCAAGTGCTATTCTCTTGAAGTGCTTCAATTTATTCTTGCATAGATTCTCTGCATTCTTCTTTCTTGTTGGCTTCTTCAAATGAATAAAGTTCCCCTATCATAGAATCTTTAGCCATGTATATAGAATGCTTGGTGACTAGTGATGTGTCATATCCATACCTTATAGGTTTCTTGCTCTCCCTTTGAGATATTCTAAGTGCTTGATTAGATGATGTTGCAATGTCTTCCAATTGTTTAAATTTTGTCTTGCCCTTGGACTTCCAAGATTTGAAATCAATCTATGTTTCATCTTCTAAGTTGACATCTTCTAATGTATGTGGTTCCACTTGAGTTAGATTTGGAAAATCGTCCAAATCATAAGGTAGCTTTATTTTCCTACAATCATCTTCAAACAAGTAGCTATTTTTATCAAATACCACATCCCTACTAACTACAAATCCTTTATTAGTGGGATTTTATAACACATATCCTTTTTTATTTTGGCCATAGCTAATGAATATGCATCTCTCAACTTTTGGATCAAGCTTTTTCCCCTAATTTGTGAGTGTATATGTGCATAAGCAATGCACCAAAAGATTTTACAATGATCTAAAGAAGGTCTCCTAACATTCCATGCCTCATAAGGTGTCATTCCATCCACATACTTGAATGGAAGTCTATTGATTAGGTAAGTGGGCTTGGAAATAGCCTCTATCCATGGGTAATTAGAAAGTTTTTCCTCATTCAACATTGATCTTGTATCCTCTACTATTGCCTATGTCTTCTTGCTACCACTCCATTCTGTTAAGGAGTGTAGCTTGTTGTAATCTCTCTCTTTATGCCTCTCTCCTATAAGAAGGAGTCAATCTCATGTGGGAAATACTCACCACCTCCATGAGTTCTGAGCCTCTTGAAGCTTCTACCTGATGGATTCTCCACCAATTCCAAATAAGTCTTGAAACAAGTGAATACTTCATCTTTATGCTTCATAAAGTAAAGTATTGTATATCTACTATAGTCATCTATGAATGAAAGATAATACCTTGACCCTGAAATTGATGGCTCTCTACTAGGACCCCACTCATCTGTGTGCACCAGCTCCAAGTAGCCTTCATACGTGTATCCTCTTTTGTTCAATGGTTACCTATGTGATTTGCCAAATTGGCATGCTCCACATTTGTAAATCATGTGTTTCTTGGACACATTTGGAATGCCAAGTACACTCTGATCCTTGCATATTTTCTTCAATGTTCTTTCACTTATATGACCTAATCTCTTGTGCCAAATCTCTAATTGAGATAGGATTTTGTCTTTGTAATTGAAGAGAGAAATATTTCAGGTATCTTCAACTTCAAAGGTAATAAATCTACCAGATTTATAACCTTTTGCAATACTTTTGAATCCTTGTTGAGGATCTTCCACATATAATACCCTGCTTAGGAGATTGTTGGCACATTGTTGGCACATAGAATACCCTACTTAGGAGATTCATGTTACCATTAGATGCTTTAACATTTCCAATCTTCTTTACAAATCGCCTAGTGTCATCACCTGCTTGGAGTTCATGCTTTCCCTTGGCTTCTTCATGATCAAACAACAATGCTACATTGCTTGCTACATGATTGATGCAACCAGAATCAATATAGAACAGCTACTCATCATCTTTACCTGGCTTGGGTGTCATATTCATGAGTACTAGGGAATCCTCTTGATCATCCGTATAGTTGTTGTAGTCTCTTATTACTATGAAGCCTCCTTTATAGTTGTGGTCGTAGACTTGGTTGTAGTTGTGATTGTTTCCTCCATTGTTGATCCTACCTCTTAATGGTCCTTAGCCTTCTCTATGGAAGCCTCTTCCTCTCTGATTCGGTGTGTTCCTGAAGCATTCATTTGTGGTATGATTGGTTAAAGAGTTGATTCATCTGTGTTGCAAGGTGATGAGTTGTATAGTCTTCCCCGACCTTGCTTTTCTCCCTTGCCCCTTCCTCTAGTACCTCTTCCTCTATGTGTGAAATTAACTTGAGAGGTACTTGCCTCTTCTTCATTTCTCTCAACTTTGCCTTTATCTTTACTCTTATTTTTATGTGTGTAAAGGGTAGATCATTGAGTACCTTTAGAAGTATCTCCATTCTTGGTGAGCTTTGCCTCATGTGTGAAGAGTTGCCCTATCAATGTATTGAGGTTAGGTATTTGCATGTCCATATGTAGGTCCATTGTTGTGGTGAAGGACTCCCATTTGACATTAGCCTTCATGCCATTTATGATCTTCCTTACTATCTTCTTTTCTTCTATTTCTTCTCCAATACTTCCAAGTTGATCAACTACATCCTTCATCTTTGTCACATAGTCAGCTACACTTCACTTTGGTTGCTTCTTCATGGTTGTGGGCTCCATCCAAAGCTTATTCTTCCTAGCCCTTGTATTTGATAAGTATGAAGATAGTACTTCCCAAGACACATGGGAGGTCTTGCAATTCCTAATATGAGGGAATATGAAATCAGATATTGATTAACTATATAAGACCTAGCTAGAGCATCCTTTGCAAACCATGCATCTAGTCCCTCTTGCTCCTCTTTTGTAGGTTGATGTTTGCTTCTAAGGGTTGGCGTTTCGTCATATCTAGATATGTATCCATACAAGCTTCTTCCTTGGAGGTAAGCCTTCATCCTTAGGGGCCATGCTAGATACTTTCCCTTGTCCAATTTGTCAATGAATGATGGAAATCCATCTCCCATTTTACCATGATGTTTCTCTAATACCTTTGTTGGAGGAGATGGTGAATACCTTCCAGAGATGAGATGGTGCTGCGAATTCTTACTTCATACCAGACAAAACTGAGTCAAGGAGTGCAAAGTAGACACCTTGAGCTTTCTAGGAAGTAGAAATAATCACCTAAGTACTTTGGAATATGATCCTCAAATCATTCGATCAAAACAGATGAGTAAGAGTTTCAACTATGAACCAAAACTTGCTATTTTGGTCACTACACCTCCTCAAAGAAATGAACGGTACTCCTCTACTAGCAATCGAGTAAACTCCTTTGGGAATATCTAATTGACTTGGATAGCTACATTTATAAGTTATTTCACTTGAAATGATAGATCATGCTTAGAGAATGATGCTCAGCAAGTTAAGTATGCATCTCGACATTTTTGGGCACTGATAGTATGTAGACCAGTGAGCAATGTTTTGCTTATATACTAAGATTGGCTAAGGCCATAAATATGAAACTTTGGAGCAAGAAAATAGAAAGTACACAAAATCTGTAACAACGTAAATACCTCAAAATGATCAAGTATACATTGTGAAATAGATTAGAGAAGTACATTGTTCTGAGTGGTACATGATAGAGTAGAAGAGTTGAGATATGAGAGAACTATATGTATTGATGCACATAGATTACATTGACATTGGCAATGAATGATTGCACAATGTGAGGGCAATGATAAATCTATAGTGCAAGCTCAACATCCTAATGAAATGTGTCTGAAATCTCTACTAAATGTAGCTCTATATCGCGCGACTAGATAGTCCCCTTTTTATAGCTTTTTGTTGGAGCCACGATTCAAATTTGAATTTTAATCTTTTCCTAAAAGTGTTCCAAATTTTTAGGACTTGCTTTTCCATAATTCCTCACCAAGTAATTCGTGGAAATATTGTCCTAACAACTCGTGATGAAGTGATTCAATATATGCACTTTAACAAGGAATAAAAAGTGAATCTCTTACAAGAGTTCATTCATGTGCTAATAGATGAATGCACATATGATCCGTAGGATAAAGGATCAAGAATTTAGGCTTGGAGTAATTGCACCAACATAGGTCACACATATATAGTGTGTCTTGGAGCCATATTTTGAATTTGAATTCATGCTCACCCAAAACGACTTTTTCTAAATTATAGTAATAGATTCTATTACAAACGCGTTTAAATCTTTTTGCTATCATGAAGTGGCTTCAAATATTTTTGATTATTTTAGTTTTACAATAGGTGAATACGCAAGAAACTACAAGAGTGAGTTCACAAGAAAAATCTTCATCACTTCAAGTACTTTCCTCAAGTCTACATAATCTTGTGGTACTCAAGCCATCACATAGGCTTGCCAAGAACTTGCTCCAAAAACTCCCCCTCAAGCCTAGTGTGCTTGAGTTCTTCAATCTTCCAAGATTACATGCAAACCAATAATTGATTTGAATCTATTGACTTTAGTACCATCCAATGCTTTTGTCAAAATGTCTGGACATTCTTGATGTGTGAATGCATATGATAGCTGAATATCTTTGCTCAAAACCTTCTCCCTTACATTATGATGCTCTATTTCAATATCCTTAGTCCCGGCATGAAAAACTAGATTGGCAACCAAGTGTGGGGAGGTCGTATTATCACAAAATATATATGGAGTTCCAAACTCCAAACCAAGATGTGTGAAGAGGGTCTTCATCCACATTGCTTCTTGAGTAGTTAGGGCAAGACCTCTGTATTCAGCCTCTGTGCAAGAGAGCAATTGTGGGTTGCTTCTTAGAGGACCATGAAATAAGTTTAGTCCCTATAAAGGTAAGATATCCTGAAGTGCTTCTCTTGTCCTGTGTAGAGCTAGCCCAATCTACATGAGAGCACAATTTTACTCCTAGATCAGATACATGTGGATAGTATCATCCTTCATTGATGGTCCCTTTGAGGTATCAAATTATCTTTTTGGTAGCATCCATATGAGGTTTTGTGGGTGTGTGCATAAATTGACTTAGCACACTAACACCATAACATATATCCAAGTTCGTTGAGGTGGCATAGTTCAAACCTACCAGAAGGCTTTGATAACCTATAACATCCTCTATGAGTTCTCCTTCATGTGAGCTCAATTTATGATTAACTTAAATTGGAGTACGTGCAACTTTAGCATCTTGCATCTTGAATTTAGCAAACATATCTTTAATATATTTTCTTTGATTAAGGAATAAACCATGATCTGTATATACTACTTCAAAACCTAGGAAGTATGTGAGTGACCCAAGGTCACATATCTTGAACTCCTCTTTTATCTGGTCCTTGATCTTCTTCATTCCATCTCCATCATTTCGTGTGAGAGTAATTTCATCCACAATAAATGTCTTCGGAATCAGTCTTTTTGATAAAGAGTGAGGGATCTACTTTGCCAGGTTGAAATCCTTTATCCTGCAAGAAGATAACAAGTCTGTGATTCCAAGCTCTTCGAGCTTGTTTGACTACATATAAAGCTTTGTCGAGTTTGCACACAAAATCAGGATGTGCTTTGTCTTTACAAGTAGGTGGGTCTGGTATATACAGTTCCTCTGTTATCCAACCATTAAGGAATGCATTCTTTACATCCAATTGAAGAATCTTCCAAATCTTGGGAGACGCAACACTTAGAAGTACTTCGATTGTGGGCATCTTTTCCATCGGAGAGAAGGTGTCCTCATAGTTAATTCCTTGAGTTTGTGCAAAGCCCTTTGCCAATAGCCTTTCCTTGTACATGTTAATATAACCATCATAATTCTTATTTAATTTATAAATCTATTTTGAACCTATTACTTTCATTGATGAAGACTTAGGAACCAACTCCTAAGTTTTTCTCTCCTCAAGTGCTTCAATTTCCTCTTCGATTGCTAACTTCCATTCTGGCTTATCGTTGGCATCCTCAAATGTTGAGGGTTCTTGTTGATTTAAGTCCTATGCTAAGTAGATTGAGTGCTTAGTAACAAGAGAAGTATCATAACCATACCTCTTTGGTTTTCTTTTCTCCCTCATGAATCTTCTTAGATCATGATGTGATAATTTTGCTTCATGAACAAGCTCCTACACTTTAAATTTACCTTTAGAATTCAATGCTTTGATTTTTTTGTATTTGAGACACTTCATCATCTTCTTAGATATCCTACGCTTTAACTTTAGGAGGGTTGTCTTTGATAAGCTGTGGAAAATCTTCTTCAATTTCATAAGGTAAGTTGACTTTCTTGAATGATTCTTCATACCAAGAACTATTCTCATAAAAAACCATCTCTATTCACCAAAAAACCTTTGTTGCTTGGGTTGTTTAGCCTATAGCCTTTTTTATTCTTGTCCTATCCAATGAATACACATTCTGTGCCTTAGGGTCCATCTTTCCTCTAATCTATGAAAGGATATAAGCATATGAAATAAATCCGGAGATTTTGCAATGATCCAAGCTAGGTCTTCTCCCATTCCAAGCCTCATATGGTTTCATACCATCAAGAGACTTTCAAGGTAACCTATTAATCCAATAAGTGGCTATAGATGTTTGTCATTCAACATAGATCTTGCAGCTTCAACAATTGTCCAGTTTCTTCTCTCTTCCACACCATTTTGCTCTAGAGTGTACCTTGTAGTAATCTCTCTCTTCATTCCCCTTTCTTGAATGAAGGAATCAAAACCATGGGAGAAATATTATCCCCCTCCATCTGATCTTAGCCTCTTTAGTGTCTTACCTATTTGGTTCTCCACAAGAGCTAGGTATTTTTCTGAAGCACAAAAAAACTTCATCCTTATGTTTCATGAAAAATAGAATAGCCCATCTACTTTCCATGCTAGGTCCCCATACATCTGTATGAACCAATTTCAAGAGTTCTCCATGCATATACCCTTTATTCATAATTGATAACCTATCAAACTTTCCAAATTCGCTTACACTACACTTATAAGTCATATGGTACTTTGCAAAATTAGGAAGTCCAAGTACACTTTGGTCTCTAAATATCTCTCTTAGTGATCTTTCTCCAATATGTGCTAACCTCTTGTGCCAAACTTCCAATTTTGTGAGTGTCTGATTACCATATTTGAAGAGAGCAATGTTCCTTCTATCTTGTAATTCAAATGTGAATAATCTACCTAGCTTTTCACTTCCTGAATCCTTGACTTGGATCTTCAGCAAATGAACCTCTTCTTGTGAATCTGACTTGCAAAACTTTCTCCACAATTTGCACTACACTTATCAAATTTTTAGGGATGGTAGGAACATAGAGTACCTTGCTAAGAAGATTGAGATTTCCATCTGGTGTCTTTATATTTTTTATCTTTTCCACAAGGTCCCTTGTTTCATCACCTATTTGTACCTCATGCTTATTTTTTGGATCTTCCATATCTAAGAGAAGAGCCATATTTCTTGCCACATGATTCGAACACCATGAATCTATGTAGGAAACATGCTCATGAATTTACCTTGAGGAATTGTCATATTCATTAGTAGCAATGAGTCACCTTGATTTGAGTCTTTTGTGTAGTTATTGAAATCTCGTCTCCTTTTGCATACTCGTCCTTGATAGAGATAAAAGATTTGTTCACTAGAGCAATGTGACATGTGTTGCAAAGGTTCGAATGAGTGCTTGGAACTAGAAGCCTTTGTAGTATGTTTCTTCTTATAGAAGAGTTTCTCTAAATGACCTGTTTTTCCACAAAAGCTTGAATAAAGGGCCCTTTAGCCTTCATTGTAGTCTCTTGGGAGGAGGTTGACTTAGCTCGTGACTCGTGAAGGAGTAGAAGATGATGGACTTCTTCCCAAGTTAGAACTTGTCCTTGATTATACATGGTTCTTACAAAGATCCCCTACGACCTAGGTAGTTTGTTAAGTAGCTAGATGGCCATATCTTCACTCGAAATTTGCTAGCCACAAAGTTATTACTTGCATTTGTAGTCTTCAAACTGAGTTGTGACTTTTGTGATTGTATCTTGCAGCCCAATAGTTAGATAATGGAATTCTACTTCTAAAGCATAGATCCTCGAGGGTGTTTTATCATCATATAAGGTTGCTAAAGAGTCCCAAGCTTCTTTGGATGCATTAAATGTTGTCATGTGCCCTTTCGTCAGTTCATCACATGCAAGTATAAGTTTTCCTAATGCCCTTTTATCCTTAACATTCGAGATATGCCAAGGTTCTAGGTTGTTGGCCTTATTGGACTCAGGTTTGGACCCATGGACTACATCATGAGGTAGATTGGTGTATTGATATGCTCTCATTATATATTTCCAAAGATTATAGTTTTTCCCATTTAATCTTTCATGTTGGGCATAAATATGGGTGTGAAGGAAGGTAAAATTGTGGCCATAGATGAGGTACTAGCTTCACTCTTTGACATTACAAAGTTTGAGTGATCTTGAACTCATAAAGGAGTGAGTTTGTGTTTTGCAAGAGTAAGTGTCAAGTGTTTAAAAACACTTTCAAAGGCACTTGTGTGCTATGAAATCACTTGAAAATAACTACAAACCTTGAAAAGAAAATGAAAATTTTGGCACCACGCTAGAAATCCTTGGGGAAGGGGGGAGAGAGGAGCGGGCTTGTAATAGCCCTACACATTGGATACTTTGGAGAAATGAGCTGCATTTAGTAGAGATATGAGAAGGATGTCATTAGGATGTAGACATCACATGATACCTCTATCATTGCACTCACATTTTGCAATCATTCATTGCCAATGTCAATCTAATCTATGTGCATTAATACATATAGTTCTCCAATATCTCAACTCTTCTACTATGTTATGTACCACTGAAAAAAGTGTACTTCTCTAATCTATTTGGTAGTGTATACGTGATCATTTTTAGAGATTGAAGTTGGTATAGTTTAAGTATACTATCTATTGTTTTGTTACAAAGTTACATATTTATTGACTTATCCAATCTCAAGTTATGAGCAAAACATTGCTCACTAGTCTACATACTACTAGTGCCTAAAAATGTCCCGATGCACACTTATGTTGCTAAGCATCATTCACTGTTGCTAGCAGAGATGGAGTATTGTTCATTTCTTTGAGCAGGTGTAGTGACCAAAATAGCAAGTTTTGGTTCATAGTTGGAACTCCTACTCATCTCTTTTGATCCAATGATTTGAGGATCATATTCCAAAGTAATTGGGTGATTATTTGAGCTTCCTAGGAATTCAAGGTGTATACTTTGAACTCCTCAACTCAATTTTGGCTAGTGTGAAGCACAAATTTGTAGCACCATCTCATCTTTGGAAGGTGTCCACCATCTCCTCCAACAACTTATCTAGTCACAAAAAGTCGGGATCACATAGGTTATTTGTTAAATTGATTTCTATCAATATAGTCACTCCTTTTCATTGCGATAACTTCCAATAGCTTTCTTAGCTTCCTAGTTAGCTTCCTCTAAAAGATCTATGGTCAAATTCAACCAAAAAAGGAGCACTGAGTAAAAAACTAGAGCTTATCTTTCCAAAATAGAAAGTTTGCTCAAGTTGATCATTGGTCAAACATATCTATTTTGAATCATCTATTTGTGAGTGATCATCAAAGGTACATAATCTATCCAATACATAAATTTGCAAGATAAAACGGCCCACTAGATATCTGAAGAGTCAGTTTGGTTGTAGTGCAAAGTTTTAAGAGCACCATTTCATCTTCACTAAATGCAATCCATCTCTTCACATGTTAAGTCCCAAGGTTGTGAAGGAGGAGGTCTTGGGCTCAAACCAAATGGGGAGCATGGGGAGAGACTTTCACCCAAGAATCTCTAGAGTTTTCTAAATAAATGTTGCATGAGTTAACTTGAGACTTGAGAGACTTAACTCGAGTGGCGAGTACACCAATCACTAGTGGAAGGTACTAAAGCTATGGTCGAGATCACTCCAACCACTAGTAGACTCTAGTGGAGGATATAAAAGGAGTGGAGATGATTGCACATGCACTTGTGGACTCTAGTTACATTTGTGGTCCTCATTGATTTGACCAGCTATATATACAGGCATAAGGTTGGGAGGAGAGTCATCTCTCTAGCACATGGTGGTTGTAATTCTTAGTTTCTTGCAATCACCTACCTCGCAAGTCTAACTCATTGGTGAGTACCAATGTAGGTACTTCATAGATCCCCTTATGTTACTACATACTAATGTTTTTTGTTTCCTTGAAATCCAATGCTTTAAGTCGAGCTACAAGACTGAAAGGCAATAACTGAGGCATGGTGAGCATGTGTATAAGTATGACTCTGAGTGGGTATTTCTATCAACATGCCATACCCTCTACAACTAGGAAACTATCTTTGAATGTTCCTTACCTTCCATAAGAACAGAGTGAGTTTACCTAGTCATTGAGGCTTCTAGCCCATATTTCCTTTAGTATCCATAAAAATATTAGTAGACTCTAATGAAGATATCTTCATTCATGTGGAAATGAATAGAATGATCTTTTTTGAAAGAGAGAAAAATATTAGACACCCAAAGATGCCCCAAAATCAATAAATGTGAAGGCTAGTCTTTTATTTTGCTTATTTTCTTGAAAATTAGCATACCATGAATAATATTATAATGATGTATGGAACTTACTGTACTTCCTTTATTTAAATCAAGAGGAGAAAAGATTTTGCGAATGCAATAAACAAAGAGAGCTCAAACAGATCAAATTTGCACCTTCCTGCACAAGCATGCACTAATATATATACATCAAGAATCCCAAATAAATAAGAGAAAGTGAAAAGTGAAGGGTGAAGAAGCCTCATGGAGAGATTCAATCGATCATTGTTGTTTTGCTTTCTTCAAGGATCTTTGCCTTTATAATTTCATGATCTCATGGTCTTTGAAGTCTCTAAAATATGCTTGCATCCACTAAACCTTTCCTTTTTATCTTAGAAATACAAATACAATGTTTCCCCTCAACATTGGGACATCATGAAAATGTTAAAAAATTTATCAAGGGTAAATGTACATGCACAAAAGTCCCTTATGCATGAGCATTTGCCCAATATAGAGAATTAAAGATGTAAATATGATTTTCGTACAATTAGGACTTCACAAGCATATGTTCCCATGTGAAGTCTTTTGAGTTGATGCACATCATGAGAATATCTTGATTATTAGAAAAGCTCTTAGGCTTGCTAATTTGACTAACAGCTCCCTCTCAAGCCGAAGTAGCTTGAGTCTTTAAATTTCTTTGCAATCCAATAATTGATTTGAATCTATTTAATTTGCTTCCATCTAATACTATATGCACTGTTGATATGTAGACACATTATGAAAGTTGAATCTCTTTGGTTATGATCTTCGCCTAGACATAATGATAATGTACCTCTATGTGTTTCTTCCTGGCATGGTAAATGGGGTTAGTAGCAAGATGTAAAGAACTATTATTAACTCCAAAGATGTGTGGAGTTGAACATTGAAGCCGTAGATTAAAATATAGGGTCTTAATCCACATTGCTTCTTGGGTAGCATTTTCAAGTCCTCTATACACTCCCTCTATTTATGAGAGTGCTACAATTGGTTGCTTCTTTGCAAACCAATAAATTAACTTTGCATCTGCAAAATTAAGGTATCTAGATGTGCTCCTCCTATCAGCTTTAGAACCTACGCAATCTGCATCAAAATATATCTACATCACATTTGTAGGGATAGTACAAACCTTCATTGATTGTACCCTTCAAATACTTCAAGCGTTTTTCGTCTACTTCCATATGAGGTTTCCTCGGAGTATGCATGAATTTAGTTAAGAAACTAACTCCAAACAAAATATCCACTGTAGTTAGTGTGGCATAATTTTAGCTTCCAACTAGTCTTTCATAGCTAGTTACATCTTCAAACAGCTTAGCTTCATGAGCACTTAGCTTTAGGTTAACTTCAATAGGAGTACCTGCAACCTTTCAGTTGTCCATTTTGAATTTGGGAAGCATATCTCTGATGTACTTCCTTTGAGTGAGAAAAATAAATCTTTTTCTATACACAAATTCCAAACCTTGGAAGTATGTAAGGAAACCTAGATCATTCACCTTGAATTCGTTTTTCATTTGGAGTTTGATTTTTCTAATTCCCTTCTACATCATTACCTGTAATGATTATATCATTAACATATACACATAGGTATATAATGTCTAATTAGTTCCTCTTAATGAAGAGGGAAGTATCTACCTTGCTCACATTGAATCCTTTATCTTGCAAGTAAGTGATAAGCATGTGATTACAAGGCCTAAGGTTTTGCTTCAATCCATATAGAGTTTCCCTCAATGTGCACACATGGTCAGGACATGATTGATCTTCAAAACTAGGAGTTTGAGGCATTTATACCTCCCTTGATATCGATCCATTAAAAAAAATCATTTTTAACATCCATTTGATATATCTTCCAAATTTCGGAAGATGTTATAGTCATGAGTACTCTAATAGTAGGCATCTTTGCAATAGGTGAAAATGTTTCTTCATAATAAATACCATGTTTTTGTGCATATCCTTTGGATACTTGCCTTTTGTTGTACCTATTTATTGAATGATCAAAATTCTTCTTTATCTTACATGTCCACCTTAAACATATTACTTTCATAGATGGAATCTTGGGTACCAAATCCCAAGTTTCATTCTTTTTTAGGACTTCTATCTCTTCCTCCATAGCATTCATCCATTCTAGCTTCTCCTTTGCTTCTTCATAAGTTGAAGGCTTCTCAAAGTTTTAGTCGTGTTCTAGATATATTGAGCATTTAGTAACTAATGAAGTATCATATCCATACCTTTATAATTTCCTTTTTTCTGTAGTTGATCTTCTGTAGTTCATCATGACAATCATTTGATGCTTCAAATGTATGATCATTCCTTTTTTATAGTGTCGGAAGTCTTGCTCTAGGTCATATGGAAGTTTGATTTTCTTGGAATGATCTTCAAACCATGATTTGTTTTCATAAAACACAAGATCTCTGCTTACAATGAAACCTTTTTTGCTTGGATTGTATAACCTATAACCTTTTTGATTAAGGTCATAGCCAATGAAGATGTCATTCTCTAACTTTGGATCCAATTTATCTCTAATTTGTGAAGGTATGTGTGCATATGCTATGCACGTAAAAATTTTGCAAAGATCAAGGCTAGGTCTTCTTCTATTCCATGCTTCATATTGTGTCACGCCATCCAAGGCCTTTAATGGAAGTCGACCGATCAAGTATAGAGTTGTTAATCTTGCATCTACCCATAAGTAGTTGGGTAACTTTTTCATTGAGCTTGCAGCCTCCACAATTGTTCTATTCCTTCTCTCTACCACTTGATTTTGCGCAAGAGTATATATGTTGGTGATTTCTCTTTTCATTCATCTATCTTAGAGATAAGAATCAAAATCATGGGGAAAATATTCTCCCTCTCCATTTGACGTGAGTCCCTTTGGGGTTTTACGTGTGTGGTTCTCCACAAGAGCTAAGTACATTTTGAAACATGAAAACACTTCACCTTTATGCTTCATGAAGTATAACATAATCCATTCACTAAAACCATCAATGAACAATACATAATACTTGGATCCAGAAATTGAAGGTGCCTAGCTTGGTCCCCATACATCAGTATGGTCCAATTAAAATAGGTCTCAATGTATGTAGCCATTCTTTGTGAAGGGTTGCCTATGTGACTTACCAAATTGACAAGTTTTAAAACATCAAGCTTACATCATGCTTGAGGTGGATTTGATCTACATCAAGAAGCTATCATCTGGATTATGTTGAAAGAATATCTATTGGAGATTTCTTTTACCTATGCTCATCTAGCGTATTTTTTTAAAAGGATTTTTATGTGTTATTACCATTGTAAAAGCCTAGATCTTTGCACATTTAAAATTAGAAAAAGAGAGCTAAACTTGTAGGAATTTGAGGTGGTGGACTTGCAATCAATGAATAAATCAATCACCTAAAAGTAGATCAAATTAGATCTTCACTTTTCCTAGATTGTAGGAAAGTAAATTCATTCCTTTCAACAACTAATCCCAGCTTCAGTTGAATTAAAAATCCACTTGTAGGAGTTGTGAAACACTTCAAGAATCTATATAAACACTTCCAATCACTTGTACATTATATGGAAGCAATATACATACACTTGTGGCCATCATTGTCTTGCTCCTTCATTTTTTTGCATCATCTTCTTCAACAACAATAAGCTTGGAGAGGATTTTGATCTCTCTACCTAGCTCCAAACTGGATAGCTTAGCTCTCAATCGAAAGTTATTCGTGTCTAGCTTAGGTGTGTACATTTTTAAAGCATTTGGTTTAGTAGATTGGGAGACATCGCTATTTTTTTGTTTTAGGGTCTATTTTTGAACATTCCTAAAAAGTAGGAGGTACCATTATTGAGCATCAGGTTCTTTCTAAAAGC
This sequence comes from Ceratopteris richardii, assembly GCA_020310875.1. Classification (NCBI taxonomy): domain Eukaryota; kingdom Viridiplantae; phylum Streptophyta; class Polypodiopsida; order Polypodiales; family Pteridaceae; genus Ceratopteris; species Ceratopteris richardii. The sequence goes on along the minus strand of CM035428.1, from coordinate 70,223,644 downwards.
ATACTTTGCTAATTTCTTGTACTCTGCATTCTATACACTCAACCCTATCTGTATCACTCCTCCAAAAGGATGTTTTCCAATTGTAATCATGTTGGCTACTATGAGCATTTGAAGTTGATTGTCTCTTCCAAAGATAATAAGTTTTTTGAGCTAGTCAATGTGCAAACCTATCTATTTTGTATGGACTCTTTCTCCTTGATCCTCCAAAAAACATAGTGCATTCTATTCCACTTATCGCATGCTTATAAGGTTTATTTGATTCTCCATTATCTGAAGGGATGTTCTTGTGCCGGTTGGCTCAACCAAACTTCATCGCTTCACAACTCACGTTTCTACCTCCTACAAGCTTCGCCAATTTCTTTTAGTAGTATCAAAGCTAGATCAAGATGGGTGATGGATTTCCCATAATGATTGAGAAGATTGAATCAACACAACTATGCGGCTTGGAAATCAGAATGGAGGTCTATTTGCAAGGTATAAATCTATATGTAATTGTAGGAGGTGATGAAGCTATGATTGTTCCAAGATCCAAAGGAGGACCTACACAAGAAGAGGCAAATAAGCTCACACTTTGGTGCACAAGGATGCTCAAGTGATCAATCCATGCCTATTCCAAGATCCAAAGGAGGACCTACATAAGAGGAGACAAATAAGCTCACACTTTGGTGTGCAAGGGATGCTCAACTAAGGTGGTACATAGTAAAATCTATCTCTAAATTTCTATTACCACATATTAGAGGATGCAAGACATTTGAAGAGACTTGGGATGCCCTAGAAACTTTCTTTTGTGCTAGGACCAAAGCAAGAAAGAATCATCTTTGGAATGAGTTCAACCAATTGAAGAAGAGACCTAAACAAACCATCACAAAGTCTCTTACCAAGGTGAAGAAGGTTGTGGATAAGTTATCATCCATTGGAGAGCTGATTGAAGAACAGGTTATCATGAGGCAAATTTGCAATGGGATTTCAAGTGATAAGCAATGGCAATATTTCACCACACCTTATGATCTCATCATGGATGTGCAAACTCTAGACTATCTTTCTTGGAAAACTCTTCAATCAAGAGGTCAACAATAGCATAAAGGAAGGTAACTCTTATCATGCTAATTCAACTAGTGCTCTATATGCAGATAAGAAGGACATGAAGTTGAAAGGAAAGAAGAAGATGAAGATGAGACTTCCCAAGCCAACATCGCAAGCAAGAGCAAGTGGAGAGGGAAGAAAAAAGGAACATAGCATGACAAAACCAAATATCATAATGTTCAACCTTGTGCCATTTGTAATAAGACCAACCACACAACTCAAAATCGTTGCCTCAATGGGAAGACCCTGAAAGGAATTGGAAGAAGTAGATATGTGTGAGCCACCGGAATGTAAAATAGTACCCTTTAGATACTCTAAGATCCTTTGGTAGCTTCCATAGGAGGTTTTATTGGTGTATGCATGAATTGAAGCAATGTACTTGCTCCATAGCATATGTCCACTCTTTTTAGGGTTGCAAATTTGAGACTCCAAACAACTCTTTGATAACCTGTAATGTCTTCAAGTAGTTCTACTTCATGAGTACTATGTTTGTGGTTCAATTCCATGGGTGTACCTCCAATTTTTGAATTTTCCATCTTGAGCATAAGTAGCAGATCATGCCAATGTACTTCCTCTGAGTAATGAAGACACCAGAATTTGTATAAAATATTGCCAATCCGAGAAAATAGGTAAGCAATCCAAGATCATTGATTTGAACTCCTCTTTCATCTGAGCTTTGATTTTCTTGATAACATTGGCATCATTTCCTGTAATGATAATCTCATCCACATAAACACATAGATAAATAACTTTTGAATTAGTCTTCTTTATGAACGATGAAGAATCTTCCTTTCTTGCAACAAAGATTTGTTCATGCAAATATGTGACAAGCCTATGGTTCCAAGCTCTAGGCGCTTGCTTTAAAACATATAGTGGTTTCGTTAATTAACATACAAAATCACTTTTATCATTGTTTTCATATCCTAGTGGTTGAGCCATGTAGACCTCTTTAGAGATCCATCCATTAAGGAATGCATTTTTAACATCTGATTGGTACAAATTCCAATTCTTTGAAGCAGCAATACTTACTAAAACTATGATAATTGTCATCTTAGCTACACGTAAAAATTTCTCCTCATAATCAACTCCATGAGTTTGAGAAAAACCATTTGCTACTAGCCTTGCTTTATACCTATTGATTGTGCCATCTGAATTATTCTTCAGTTTGCAAATCCACTTGGATACTATTACCTTGATGAGTGGTTTCTTGGGAACCATATGCCATGTGCTATTCTCTTGAAGTGCTTCAATTTATTCTTGCATAGATTCTCTCCATTCTTCTTTCTTGTTGGCTTCTTCAAATGAATAAAGTTCCCCTATCATAGAGTCTTTAGCCATGTATATAGAATGCTTGGTGACTAGTGATGTGGCATATCCATACCTTATAGGTTTCTTGCTCTCCCTTTGAGATATTCTAAGTGCTTGATTAGATGATGTTGCAATGTCTTCCAATTGTTTAAATTTTGTCTTGCCCTTGGACTTCCAAGATTTGAAATCAATCTATGTTTCATCTTCTAAGTTGACATCTTCTAATGTATGTGGTTCCACTTGAGTTAGATTTGGAAAATCGTCCAAATCATAAGGTAGCTTTATTTTCCTACAATCATCTTCAAACAAGTAGCTATTTTTATCAAATACCCTACACATTGGATACTTTGGAGAAATGAGACAAGTAAATGTGTGGAGGAGGAATTAGAGTAGCCCTTTGCACTCAAAGAAAGGCACACTTGGGAGCTTAGGGTAGCCTCCCAAGACACACACACAAGATGCTCTTCTTATATTTTGAAGTTACAAGAAAGGCACTTAGTGCCAAATGATGGTGGGGCAATTAAGGGTTGGACCCTTAGAAAAATTGCATAGTACCCTATGAAGAAGACAAAGTGTTGTTAAAAGTTGGTACTCTTGAAGTGAGGGTTGATATGCCAAAACAATAGTACAAAAAACGTTGAGTGCCAAATGACCCAAAATTGGAGCCCTACACATTGGATACTTTGGAGAAATGAGACAAGTAAATGTGTGGAGGAGGAATTAGAGTAGCCCTTTGCACTCAAAGAAAGGCACACTTGGGAGCTTAGGGTAGCCTCCCAAGACACACACACAAGATGCTCTTCTTATATTTTGAAGTTACAAGAAAGGCACTTAGTGCCAAATGATGGTGGGGCAATTAAGGGTTGGACCCTTAGAAAAATTGCATAGTACCCTATGAAGAAGACAAAGTGTTGTTAAAAGTTGGTACTCTTGAAGTGAGGGTTGATATGCCAAAACAATAGTACAAAAAACGTTGAGTGCCAAATGACCCAAAATTGGAGGGCTAAAGCTCTTCAATTACTTGAGAGCCAATAAGACCTTGATTTTGTTAGAATCTTATGTGAATGGGTGCAAAGTCTATGGGAAAGCTTGAATTACATCATAGATGAGATAGATGCATTGTCATTCACCATTGCGCTCCTTAGCTAATTTTTTCAATCTGTGTCCTTAACAAATTCGAATTCAATTAGTCCCTATAATCTCTTCTCGTAGAAAAAATCATCACCGATGTCACTCAAAGAAGGAAAAGCTCATGAATGAGCACCACATAAGTGCATTCAACTTGGAAACTTCCAATTGTATGTGTGGAAGCCACGTCAAATGGCATGCACATCCTTTGAATCTTTTGGAATACGTGAATTGAACACCTTTTTCTACCCACGTGAATTCATATCACCGTTTTTTCTCATTTTTTCTGAGAGTAAGAGTAAATATGGCTTCATTGTTGAGTCTCTCCATGCACCATGCTATATGGAGCTCTCTCTCTCTCTCTCTCTCTCTCTCTCTCTCTCTCTCTTTGTCTCTATGTATCTATCTAGCAGCGATGACATGTGACTCTAGTGCAGAGATGTAGTGGGTCCGAAGCAGGTTCACTAAAGACAAGCTCCTTGTCTCTTGTTATGTGTTTCGTGGATTAGAGAACTCTGTGCAAGCTGATAGTATGCTGAAGAAGCTGGTGCACAGGGAGGGAGAGTGCAAAGAAATGCCAGTATTTTGGGCCAGGAAAGCCTGTTTCTCCCAATATTTAATTGGTTCCTACACTAAAGTTAATGCAGTACCTAGGAATGGGAGTACAAAAAAATGGCCCTCGAAGATGTTGCTTCTTCAACAGGTACTTAATCCATTCCATAGCTATCATTCCCAACAACAATCATCCAATTTAGTGGACTCCCAATGATAGGAATTCCATGGGGATAGCGGTGATGGCATTATCTCATCATCCAAATAAGCTAGCTTTTTGATCATGTTCAGTGGGAAGGGCCTCCTCGCTTGAGGCATTTGCCAGACTAAAGTGTCTTCGCTTTATGAGAGATTAATCGCTCTCCATCCGAGACCCATCCAACTTAGGAGCATGTCTTATGAACGTCGTTTGGACAGAGAACTGTCCTCCAACTATTTTGCTCTTAGCCCCACACCTTCAATGAGCTCCATGATCATCAAGTACAAGCTCCTTGTTGACATGAAGAGCTTTAAGCTCTCAAGAATGGGTTTTTCTATTGGGCTTCTGGCTCTTGATCTAGACAAGAGGGTGTTGTAGTGCCATATGAATAAGTACATGCTGGTCCTTTGCAACAAAAATCTCACTAGAAATATGTACTTTGGTAATCAAAGGTCCATGTTGGTCACTAAATATCTATTTAGAATGGGTGGATTGGTTGTCTTGGTGTCCAACAAGTGGTCTCATATTGAGTGTTGATCATGGTTGTGAACCAGGCATGTGGGTGAAATCACCTCATTTTGTGAAGAATTTCAAGCTTCTCAATTGCTAACTAGCCACATTGCACCTTGAGAAACTTCAAAATAATGGATTATATCCTTAGTATTTGAGCGAATGGAAAACACGAATGGAGAGACACCATGATAGATATGGCATCTAGCCACTACACCACTACATTATAAGGAGTATGATGTTTGCACACAAAATAAACTTATTAACTGATCGAGCAAATGTAGATGATATGCAAGATCTACCACTTAAAACAGTGTTGATAACCACTTAAGCATGAGAAAGGAAAAGAAACGTGTAAACACTTTCAAAATCTCAGATGTAGGCTTTAAGCTCAACAAAATGTCATGTACAGACAAAACAATATAGAATCTCCACACAACAATTATAATACTGAATGAACCACTAATTTCATCACAAAATACATCGATTGTAAGGGTGGGAGGAAGGGAAAATGGGGAGAATGGTGTGGGAGTGATTTGTAACGACTGGTGGATCAATTCAATCGTCTCCCTAACGGCGCACACAAGGTGACTATGCAGAACAAGTATTTTTTTCCTAAGGTCCGGAGGGCAAAGCGTTTCTATATCTTTGGACTACATCTATATAAGATGGAGGGATGTGTTTTTCACTAACTACTTTATCTTTAATGATTTCTGTTATGTTTAAGTCTAATTGAGAATTATCATTGTTTCTAGCTACAGATGGTGGAAAAAGATTTTCACTATTTTCAGAACTAGGTAGAACAATGGAAATTAATGGTAATGTTCTAGATAACCTACGATCAAACTCTATTGAATGCAAAGCTTCTTCTACAATTTTATCCTTAACTAGTTCTTCAATTTCTGTATTTTGAGTGTCACTAACTTCAATTGGACTAGGAAATAGTAATTCAAATGTAGATGGAGGTAAAAAAGTACTACTAGATGAAGCTTCTTCAGACATATAAGATGAAATGTGTTGATGTATAAAACACCACAAGAACTAAGCTAAAGTGATATTAGAACACCTCTGTAATCATCATTAGCTTAGTAACACTCTCAATTTGAAAACTTTACCACCAAACTTAGTGAATTCAAAAACTTCACTTTTCAGAAATCTGCACCTTTTCTTCTAACTTCAAATCTGATCTGTATTAGCTTGATTTGTACAAACTCTTTTGATCACTTGCTAATAGAAGTTCTTGCTAATGTTTAGTAACACATACCAAGCAAAACTTTCAAGTAATATCATCGAAAACTTTTGATTTCACTTCAATATTTGAACTATGTCTGAAATCTAAAAAATGACTTCATCGATTTGACATACCTTCATTGTTAGACTCATTTCTCTGAGTACACGTCATGTTTTGTAAAGATATTTTGATAAATTGTAGTAGAAGGCAGTAGCTTCAAAATGACTTGTCACTCATGAAAAACTTTACACTGTACTGTGAGATCTGACCTTAAGAAGATCAGGGAAAAGTGCGCCAAAAAACTCATAACTGTCAACTAACTTACACACTGATATGAAATCAGATAGAAATCAACACACAAGAGGAATTTGATCAAATCCTTTTACACAAACATGTGTTAACTATCAGAGAAGATGTGTACAAAATGGCTTGGCCTCATTTTGCTCATAGCCATGGAAAACTCTCATACACTGAGTAGATCCTCCTCGACATCTCTCTTAGAAAAACCCGACTTTTCGCTATTCACTCAAGGATTACAAAATTGAGTTCTCTCTATATATTTTTCAACCTAAATTAACTTATATACATGTAGTTTACATACTCCTAGACTCAACTCGTAAGTTTTAAAGTTCTATGTCAAGACTAGACTTTTAGTTTGCACTAAATTACAAGAGTGAATTTATCCCTTCACTTAGGCTTAGTTTTCTGAGTGCTTTGCCTTCAATTCTCTTTGTTTTTCTTCTTCCTTCATATCTCTTCATAAATTCATGTCTAACTAGTGAGTGAAGTCCCAACAGCTCCCCCTCAATCACTAATTAGCATGCTTTGACTTCTTCATGTAGTCTTCTTCTCTTTTATTCCTCCCATCTCTTTGAATCTACTTGTCTTCACTCCATCCAAGCTCTTTTTCATAATATCTGCAATCTGATCTTTTGTAGAAGTGTATACCACTTCAAGCTCCTTCTCCATTACCTTTTCTCTCAAGAAATGACATTGAATCTCTATGTGGTTTGTTCTTGCATGAAATACAGGATTTGCTGCAAGATACAGTCAACTCATATTATCTCCATGTATGATAGGTATACCTTGATAAATATCCAAGCTTTTGAACAAGGTCTGCATCCATATCACTTCTTTTGCTGCTTCCACAAGTCCTTTATACTCAGCTTCTATTGATGATAAAGACACTATATGTTGCTTCTTTGAACACCAACTCACAAGTTTATCTCCTATGTATATCATATACCCATGTGTTTACCTTTTCTATCATCTTGACTTCCTGCCCAATCTGAATCACTATATGCTCTCAGCCTTATATCTGATGTAAATGGATAATATAATCCTTCCTTCAAATTTCTTTTGATGTATCTAAGAACTCTTTGACCTGCAATCCAATGTGGATCGTTTGGACAATGCATGAACTGAGAAAGAACTCCCACTGCATAACTAAGATCAGGTCTTGTTAGTGTAGCATAAATCAAGATTCCCACTAAAGATTGATACTTTCTCATATCTTTGAACTCTGCACCATCATATTTGCTGAGTTTATGATTGACCTCTAATGGTGTTGATGCATCTCTGCAATTCTCCATATTAAACTTCTTTAGAAGATTCATAAGATATCTTTCTTGTGATACATATATGCCATGTTCTGCATAAGTGATTTCCATTCCAAGAAAATATGACAATTTTCCTAGATCACTTATCTTGAATTCCTTCTCAAGTAACCTCTTCACCTCCTTGATTCCTTCATTTGAAGTACTTGTAATTATAATGTCATCTACATAAATACAAATGTAGATCATACCTTCATCTGTTCTCTTGATAAGTAAACTTGCATCGCCTTTGAACTTTGATATCCAAGATCATTAAGATACTTCACAATTCTATAGTTCCAAGCTCTTGGAGCTTGCTTCAAACCCTAAAGTGCTCTTCTCAATCTACAAACATAATTTGGAAACTTCTAATCTGCAAGCCCTTGAGGTTACTCCATGTAAACCTCATCTGATATATATCCATTCAAAAATGCATTCTTTATATCCAATTGACTCAATGTCCATCCTTTTGATGCTGCAATAGCAATGATTGTCCTTATGGTTGACATCTTTGCTACAGGACTGAATGTATCATCATAATCTATGCCATGAGTTTGAGCATAGCCTTTAACCACCAATCTAGCTTTGTATCTGGCTATTCTTCCATCTGCATGCTTCTTTATTTTGTAAACCCATTTATTTCCAATCACTTTCTTACCATTAGGTTTTGGAACAATTTCCCAAGTTTTATTTTCTTCAAGTGCATCAAACTCTTCCTTCATTGCTTCTTCCCATTGTCTCTTACCTTTTGCTTCATCATAGCTTTGAGGCTCTTCATCTTCCTTAATCAAGTAAGCATAGTTTTTCTGAGTCAAATAAGAAGTATCATAAGAATACCTTGTAGGTTGTTTCCTCATTTTGGTTGATCTCCTTGGTTCACACTCTTCATGTGTATCTGGATATACTTCTTCATCAAATCTTGGTTCATCTTCATTTCTTCTATATGATCCAACTATGGATGTCCTTGCTTGCATATGATCTTCATCTCCATCTACCTGCATATGTGATTTACCTCTTTCACTTTTTATTACCTCTTCTTCAAATGTTTCAAGGTTACAATCTTTATCTGCATACCAACTCTTCTGTTCATCAAATGTCACATCTCTAGAAACAATAAATTGTTTGGTTAGAGGATTCTATATCCTATAACCCATTTGCTTTTCATCATACCCAATAAACACATTTTTTTCAGCCTTTGGTTCAAGCTTATGTTTGAGTTGTGATGGTACATAAGCATAGGCAATCGATCCAAACACCTTACAATGATCAAGTGTTGGTTTCTTACCCCACCATGCTTCATAAGGGGTCATTCCATTTAGAGCTGCACATGATAACCTATTCACAAGATGTGTAGCTATATTTACAGCCTCAGCCCAAAGATAATTAGAGCAATTCTTTTCTTTTAACATTGCTCTTGCAAACTCAACCAATGTTCTATTCCTCCTTTTTGCCACCCCATTGTGTTGAGGTGTATACCTACAAGTTATTTCTCTCTTGATACCTGCATTGCAAAGATAATCATTGAATTCTTGGGAGAAGTATTCACCCCCTCCATCAGACCTCAATCTCTTGAGGTTTTGACTTGTAACTCTTTCTCCACATGCATGAAAATGTTTGAAAGTTCCAAATACTTCTGATCTTTCCTTTAAAACATAAATGGTTATCCACCTTGTAGCATCATCAATAAAAAGAACATAATACCTAGACCCATTGATTGATCCTTCTTTTGTTGGTCCCCATACATCTGTATGTATGAGCTCTAGCAAACCATCATGCTTGAAACCTTTCTTCTGAAATGATAACCTATGTGCCTTTCCCATCTGACAAGCTTCACACTTGTAGATCATATGTTGGTTTTTTACATTTGGTAGCCCTATTACAGATTGATTCTCCACCATGGTTTTCATTCCTTTTTCATTGAAGTGTCCTAACCTCTTATGCCAGAGGTCTAACTCTATAAGTAATTCATCACCATGTGTGATTAGGGCTTGACCAACATTCCCTTGCACTTTGAGAGGAAAAAGTCTACCTTCCTTCTTACCACAGACAATTTGATTGTATCCATCCTCTGTATCTTCAATAAATACCCCTTCATTTGTAAATCTGACTTGAAAACCTTTCTCCACTATTTGTCGCACAGTAATCAAATTCTTTGGTATTGTTGGGACATACAAAACATTTGTTAGCAAATCAGCTCCACTCCTGCACTTCACTTTTGCAACTGAATGCATATTATGTTTTGTATTGTCACATGTTTGTACTGTATGACTTGAAGTACCTTCTTTCAATTCTGATAACAATTCTATATTACCTGACAAATGATTTGAACAACCAGAGTCAATATAGAATACCTTGAGATCCTCCTTCTCTGATGTACTTATTGAATTCATCATCAATGTTGTATGGTTGTCATTTTGTGTATCATTTGCATAGTTGTAATAGGTAGTGTTGTAAGACTGATTCTGATTCCAATTTCTTCCACCACCTCTACCAAAACTTCCTCCTGAATTCTGTCTTCCTCTTTGAAAATGATTCTGAAACCTTCCACCACTACAACATATCAGGGGCATACCGACGTTTCCCATACCAACGGTCACGCCTCAGCGTCGGTATGACCGTTGAAAATGCTTGGAAAACCACGGATGCAATACCGACGATCATTTAATCGTCGGTATATAGGCGTCCGTATGAGCGCCAATATAGGTGTCGGTACTTTATTGTAAATTACGGATGCTTATACCGACGCTTATACAGACGCTTATACCGACGCTCATACCGAGGCAACAATTTAACCGGGCCCAAGAGCAAAAATTCGACATTTGCTTGCATTTTGAACCAAAGTTTGCTACTGTCGAGTTTGCGCACGTGAACTATATTCTGCACCTATTGTGTACACACATCTCTCTTTTTCTCACTCTTTCTCACTCTTTCTCACTCTTTCTCTCTCTTTCTCTCTCTCTCTCTCTCTCTCTCTCTTCTCTCTCTCTCTCTCTCTTTCTCTACATCTCTATTTCTCTAGATTTGAAATTTTTGTAAGAATTGCACATATCGTAGCACCCTTTCTATTTCTTTGTGTTTTCCCTTTTCTAATTTCTCTTCTCTTTCGTTTTGTAGGAGATTTTTGGCATCAAACCTTTGGAATTCGACGAAGGGCAACATTAAGTGGACCTTGAGGACAATGCTCCAAACAATCACATCGATGTAAGTGATTGTTTTGTTTTCGATTGATATAGAACGAGATACAGAGAGAGATGAAAGAAAGAGAGAGATGTAGAGAAACATAGAGAGAGAGAGAGAAAGAGAGAGATAAATAAAGAGAGAGAGATGAAAGAGAAAGATAGAGAGAGAGTGAAATAGAGAGAGATGAAAGAGAAAGAGAGAGATGAAATAGAAAGAGAATAAGATAGAGAGACAGATGCATACATACATACACACACATATGCATACACATATTCCTATACATACTACATACACACATGCATATTACATACACACTCACATACATATTACATACACACATGCATATACATACACATACATATTACATACGCACATGCATACACGCATATACATACACACATGCATATTACATACAAACATGCATATTACATACACACATGCATATTAGATACACACATGCATATACATACACACACATATTCCTTCTCATACTCACATACATACATACATGTATACACACATATACATACACACATGTACACACACACATGTATACATACACACATGCATATGCATACATACATACACACATATGCATGTACACACACACATACATACATACACACATGCA